>RYFJ01002834.1:0-278272 GCA_003991445.1 Oryza meyeriana var. granulata | reverse complement strand
TACAACCTACTGTGTTGAACTTCCATAGATTCTACTAAATCCGACACTTTATGGCTCATAGATCTGAGCTCATCTCCATGCTTGTAGCCACTTGAATAGATATCATAGTTTCTAAACAGTCACCACCTTTCCAGTCTTCACTCATGGAACCTCTAGAAATAGATGCAGACCTCCCTCCCGCGTATTCTCTTAATTGCTGAGTTCATTATTGACCACGCGTGACAGCTTTTCATTCTGTGTACTTTTGAATTCATATCAGCTGCTCAACAGACAGTCCAGTCCACAGTTCAAATACCCACCTGAATGGTCTACATTCTTAGACAATCTGAACCATGGAGCATTATTCTCTTGGATGTCCGGTAATGAACATTGCGACGAATTCCTCAAGATTAATCTTCCCTTTCATGTTAACTCCACTTATCCTGATTTTCTAAGAAGACGCGTATCTTGGTTTCACAAACTTAGTACACGCTGTATAATAAAAATCGTATCTCTTAAAGTTCCTGATATCCATTAAAGTATAACAGCTCATGTCTTAGAATTAATTTTCTTCAAAGTGTTGAAAAATCGGAGCTTGATTGCACACAGCCCCATTATAACTAAGTAGTTTTGAGTTGGCTTTTTCAGTCCTATAATTCATAAAGTGTCTTCAGACTATTTGCTAGACTCTAGAATTATTGACAGCATTTGAAAGTGTTTCAATCCACAACTTATTTTGTCAAATAGGTGACTAAGCATGCTTGCACCTATTCATAAGTGTGCGGTTGCGCCCTCTGCTAGTCCATTCTGTTAGGTTCTCGGGCATGAAATATTGGGCTACATCCATGTTGCTGAAGATATTGGACAAACAGATCAGGTATTTGCCCAAATGGAGCATGTTTCCCATAGTATTCACCACCACGATCTGACCTCACAACCTTGATTTTTGCGTTGTGCTGATTTTCCACTTCAGCCTTAAATATTTTAAATTTCTCAAGTGATCAGAAACAATCGCTTATGGGGTAAACATAGCCATAACGGGAAAAATCTTCAGTGAACGTAATGAACGAGTCAAAACAGTCCACTGATGTCACTGGGAATGATCCGCAAATATCAGTGTGAATGATTTCTAAAGGACCTGAACTCCTAGTAGCTACTCCTAGTGGCTCCCTTCTTAATTGTCTTAGCGAATTTTCCCTTAATACAGTGTAAACACTGATCTGAGTCTAAGAAATCTAAGGGGGGTATATTTTCCTTAATGAGACGTTCCATTTCCCCCTAGAATTGTAGCCTAAACGACAGTGCCACAATTTCGACGACGTCTCTATCTTACTATTACATGCATTCAAAACATTCATCATAGAATCATCCAGAGATAATCGATAAAGCTTGTCTTGCACGAAGCCAGACCAATAAACCTTATTATTGAACTGAATAACATGTATGTTTACTAAAATGACAGTCATAATGAGTGGCTGTCAATACATTAACTGAAATAAGGTTTCTCTTAACAGAAGGAGCAAATAAAACATATAATAAGAGGAGGTCGAAGCCGCTTGGAAGTCTAAGCGTGATTTGTCCAACGGCTTTAACTTCGATCTCTGCTCCATCAGCTACTCTTAGGGTTCGCTCCCCCCTTCTTAGTATTTGGACTGTACTAAATTCCTGCAATGACTTTACAACATACACAGTAGCACCTGAGTCAATCCACCAAGTATCTTAGGGAAATTTAACATAAAGAGAGTCTTCAACATTTGATATAATGTCGATTTCATGCATATTGTGCTTGGCTAACCACGCCTTAAACTTAGTGCAGTCCTTCTGCCAGTGTCTATCCTTTTTGCAAAATTTACAAATATTGTTTCCTGGCTTGTAGGCACCAGTCGAGGCCTGATCCCGAGACTTTGAAGCGCTGCCCTTAGACCCTCCTTGCTGTTGAGAGTTGTTTGGCTTGTCCTTCTTGGAGTTTGAGCCTTCTCCCTGATAGTGGAATTGAGCAGGTTGGCTGATTCTTATGTTTTTGTTTCTCAGCCTTCTGACACTCTTCTTCCTCAACTGAGTGAGAGATCAACTCTTGTATGGTCCACTTGTCTTTTTGAGTGTTGGAGTGGATCTTAAACAGATCAAAATCCGAGTTAAGAGAATTCATGATGAAGTGGACAAGAAAACTATCTGATATGGACATATCCATCCATTTTAACAGATAGGCCATGTGGTTCATCTCTAGAATGTGCTTTCTGACGCCTTCCTTGCCATTATACTGACTTGAGACCATTTTCATTATCATAGTACTGGCATAGGTCTTAGATGAGGATTTAAAATTTTCCTCGATGTTGTCTAAGTAGTTCTTGACATTCTGAGATTCTTTGATCCCTCCGATGATTGATGGAGAGATGTTGCTTTTGACATACATGAGCGACATGCGATTTGATTTGTTCCAAGCGTCCATCTTTTCTTCATACGCCCACTTGAGGTCTTCATAATTTTCTGAGTCTTCTGAGGGCGCTTTAGAAGCTTCCTCTCTGATTGCTAGATCGTAGTCCAACATTCCTAAGTTTAGAAGCATCACATTCTTTCACTCAGTGAAGTTTGTTACATTTAGTGGCTCAACAAGCCTGAGTTGCCCAATAGCTGAAAAATAATTTAAATAACCATTAATATCACCATGCAATTAATTTATGTTGGCATAATTAATTGCATGCTAATAACTGAGCTTCTAAATCAAATCACTGTTGGACAAAAAAGATTTAGAAATAATCTAATTTGATACTAGCAATTTTCCTGAATTTTCCTTAATTACATTACCGTTGGGCAGATAATAATCAAGAAACTAATAATGAATTTATAAATAACGTTGGTCAAAATATAAATTCACATCACTGAAAATAATCTAGATAAATTTCTCGTTGGTTCCATTGATCTAGAAATAATTTACTTTGCAGAAATAAAGCCCATCAAAGATTTCATGCAATTTTAAATAGCCAATAGGGTACTCAAACAATTTCTGAAATTGAGAACTGAAAAAAAATTCACTGAAAAAATACTGAAACTGAGAATTGGCCTTCCTCCTAGTTGGCCCATTGCATCAGCGGCTCATCCCAGGAGTCCAACAGCAACAGCAGACAATGCGGCCTAGTAGGCAGGCGCGCGCACGCCGGCCCACTGCCAAGCAGGTCTTGACTAAGTGATGCGTGCGGCGGCTGGCGACCCGACGAGGCATGGCCCAAACACGGCCAAAGAACAGCCCGACGGTGATGGCGGCCATACGCGGGAGGGGAATTAGCCACCCAATCAGATGGACGGTTGGATGCAGTCCCGAATCGGCTGACGCGAAATCCATGGGATCTAAATCTGACGGCCAAGGATCGATCTCGCTGAATACAACCTTGGCGATCTCCAATCCCTAACACTAATCTCTCCTTCCCTGATCCCCTTTCTTCTTCAAGCAAGCAAGAAGAGCGGCGGTGGAGCAGTGAAGCGACGACGGCGGCGGCGCCGACCGGCGAAACAGCGGCAGTGCCGATCGGCGAAGTAGCTAACAGTAGCGCGGACGAACGTCGATGGCGGCGATGAGAGCGCGCGGCGGTGAAAGCGCGTAGTTAAGCCATTGGAGCGACGATAGCGGCGGCGCCGACCGACGAAGCAGCGGCGCAGCTGCGCGCGAGGCTTCCTCCGGGCCAACCTAGGCAAGTCCGTGCGCTTTCTCCTCTTTTTGAGTTTGTAATGATTTGGTGCTTAGGGTTCTGAGTTGGGAAAATTGGAGAATTTTATCTCGAATCCTCCCTTTTCTGAGATGAATTTTCGAGGGGAACTAGAAAATTGAAGCCAAATTGATTGCTTTTCACTTCTAGCCGTAGCTAGGGTTTCTAATTTGAGAAAAAATTTGGGAAATTTCATTCTGTTTTATTCCCAATTTCCTCTCTAATTTCTAGTCGAAACAAAATCAATGTATCGATCTAGGTTTTTGAGTTAGAGAGTTTCGGAATTTCAGTTTGTTTTATCCGACCCCTCACTGAAGCTTAAAACTTTTCTTCCAAAATCAATTGGCATCAAAATACCGGGATGATGATAGAACATATAGGCATAAGTTCGCTCTGATAGCACAATGTTGAATCTTACAAACACTGATACACTAAATTCACTGAATTCCTTTGCCTAATATGATCACACTAATGCAAAAATTTACTAACCGATTGAACTTGATGCCATCTCTTGTTTCTTCTCTTTACTCTTCTATTCCTTCCTTTGAAATCGTCGGCTTAGGGTTTTGCACTAACCCCTACCAGTGCGCTTAATGATTGGGTCATAGGGTTTGGGTTTTCGGGAGAGAGAAAAAATAGGATGTTGTCCCTCCTCTCGTCCCTCTCTTATATAGGCACTGGTAGAGCTCGGAGGCTAAACTAATTTGTGGGTACCTGATTATTCTGCACTATAAGAGGTAATTGGTACGACAACGCGAAGTATCTAGTTGGATGGGATCTCGAATAAAAACCAAATAAAACTGTAACCATCCAACCTCATCGCAGCCTTGTCACACAAATCACCAAATATAATGCAAAACAACCGAACGCCAGACTAAGAACACAAGAGATATTTGGAAGAATAGTTACACCAGTCCACACGGCGAGATATGCCCGTCAAACCACACGAAGGCGGCGACCAAACATGATACATATCTTTGAGGACATGGTCTACGGTTGAACTATTCTCCATGCATCTCAACTGTTCTAAGTCTATACTCATGCAGACTAGCCCCAGGCTAATTGCTAGTCCACACTTTCATCTCTAGCAATGGTATACAATAAGTGGTTGTACAAGTAAGTAAACTAAATTTTCTACATCAGAGTTACATAGGCCAAAAGGCCAAATAATATGATTCAGCGGAAGCTTGTCTACCCATACCACAGGCAATCCGACTAGGGGTACACCCCTTAAAGAATCAATCCTGAAGAAGCAACGGAATCCCGTAGCACTCAACCTACAACAAGGTAATAAACGGAAATACAAGCAAGAGTCAGTACATTACCGAAATAATGTACTGGCAATGTCAATCCTATAATACATGCAAGTTCTAAATCAAGGAAAGGCTATTTGTGGGTTCAGTTTTGCATAAAGCTAATTTTAGTTCACAATCATTTTGCAACGGTAATTTAGAAAGCATTTAAACAAATATAATAAGTAGTGAAGTGATCAACATAATATCAACATAATGATTTTCCTGCTTGTGCCCTCCTCGGCAACAAGACACCATAAGCATTGTAATAAGCATAATAGTTCTCATAAATCATCAATCCTCATCCCAATTTCATAAAGCATTTTAGAAATATAAATCTATACTCAATGAGCACAACCATGCCGCTCATGACCGTGAGCACAGCTAACCGATTAGTTTTGACTCTGCAGAGTTTGTACATCGTTACCCACATGATGTGATAGAAGCCCAACGGCTACACTCTAGTTTGTCCGGTACCCGTCGGTACCACCACACTCTTCATGTTGAATGCGGTCTAGAGGTCACAACACAGCTTTTACATTACCTAACATTTAGCCTTGCACCAGCACGAGGTGTGTTACTCCACACCGGGGCGCTACCCCAATGCCGTGGGTGGCGGGCCCACGCCTTAAACCCAGCGCCGTGGCGGCAACCGTCCTGGCTCCCCACGAGGCACACAACGTTGTATCGGATAGACTTAGACGCCTATGCCATGAGGTGATCACAGTCCCTCGGAACCATAGGTAGTTCCTATGAACAGCCCTACAGTACATTCGTAGGCACTGCCCCTACTACTCAGCCTACCAAAATGCAAGGCTAAACATTAAGTAACTTAATTCGCTATGGCTATCCCATAACTAGCACATGTGATTGTACTGTTTAACATGAGAATATGGCACTGAGTTCGGTCCTTAATTGACCCGGGCAAACACTCTCCCTATCGGTGTGCAACTACTCCATATGCACACCACTTGCCGCCCAAGTCTAAATTCAGGTTTTTCATCATTTTAGTTCACAAATAACCAGAGGCTTCACCTCTGTCCAGAAGTTATAAAATGCCCATTTTCGAAGGTATGAAATGATCACAATATTATTTAGCACTTTACTAAGCATGTCTAAGCATATGAAAGCATAATAAATGAGTATAAGCCCAAGTGAGCACAAATGAAGTACTCTAACCAAGTCTAAGGTTACAAACAGCAAGGAATACAATGTTCTATGGTGGATCATGCAACTAATAGGTTATAACTATCATTTACCACAATTCAAATACCGTTATTCACAAATACGCATGCAATTTTACAAACAACACATTTCATTCCCCAAAACATAGGATTCAATTTGTTCAAAGAGGAGGGGAGAAAACTTGCCTTACTCTTGAGTACCCGGATACCAACTATTTCACTTCTTCACCGATATCGAATTCGTTCTCTAAAGGGAGAATAGTACGATCGTATAAATAGCAAATAATACGAAAATATGTAATGCTCTAATATGCATGATATTTATGCCTTAGGTTGCTACTGGTCTAAAGTGAATTTAGGTGAAGGAATTTCAATTTTGTCACGTTCTGTTTGAGAGTTATGAATTTTACGAGTTCTACACGAAAATACGTCCGTATACGATTTAAGGTCAAAGTTGAAGTTATTCTGATATGTGTGAGATTTATACAACGACTAGGTACTGATTTTATATACTCTCTGGTGAACTTATTTTTATCTTTGCACTTGCCATTTGTGAGATATGATTTTTACGATTTTTATGTGTCCTTTTAGTAGTATAAAATGTACTGATTATGTGTGGCCTAATTTTGTGCAAACTGAGTTCATAAATGGAAAGTATACATTTTTATAAGAATTACAAAATTGGTTTGACATTTTTCTGAGTTATAATGGATTTCTTATGAATTTTCTAGTTAAAAGTCCCATTTTCACCCTTTATTTACTCTTATAAATTTTTTTGGCAGATTTTCTGTACAGAATGTGCTACTGTTTAATTTACCAGATTGTAGAGAATAAAATCACCAAACCAACAAAACTATTTTCACTCAATTTGGAGTTAAAATGACTTTACTATGGCTTTTACAATTTATTCTATTTTTCAGTTGAACAGAAAGGCTTTTAAGTATTTTATTTGTTTTTCCCTGATTTTATAAAGGATGGGGCCCGCGCGTCGGTGAGACAGGGCAGGGCGGCGTGCGCTGAAACAATAGAATGGACCGTCCGATCTCGGTTCGGACCGTCCGGCCAGGCGAAACAGAGGAGGACTGAGCCGGCGAGCTTCTCGGCGGCGGCGACGGTGATGGCGGCGTCGGTTGCAGTTGGGGCCAAAATAGAAGATGCAGAGGAGACCAAGGCGAAGCCTTCGGTGGTGGTATCGTCGCCGGCGGTGGCCGGAATCGACGAAAAAGGCGGCGGAGGCGGCGGTCTCTTTCGGCATGTATATGGAATGCATATGGATGTCATGTTACAGGCTAAAGCGATGCATGCACGCGGTAACGGAGGTTCCAGGGGTGCTCACTGAGGGTGTTGCGTAGCTCGGCGAAGATGGAACGGCGACGGTTGCTCCGGGAGAGGTCCAACGGCGGCGGAGTGCCTTGGGTGAACGGCGACGGCCGGATCTGGGCCAGGTAACAGAGAAATGAAGTAGGCATCACCTTAGTGAGTTTCTGAGGTGGGTACAGACACGAGGAATCGGAGTTTGACTCATCATGGTCAAAGAGAGCAAGAAGGTGGCACGGTGGCCGGCGCAGAGGAAGAAGGCATGGTTCTACAGTCTCGGGACTCGGCTGCTTCTCGTGCTCTGGTATTGAGCTTGTCTTGAGTTGGCGATGAAGCTGTCCAAAGATTAGCTCCTGTCTTGCTTCGGTCCGGGAGAACGCGTGCATGCGATGACGACGGTCGCCGGAGCCGAGTGCTCACGATCGCGTCTTCAACCTCGAGGTCAGGGGAAGAAGAAGGGAAAAGTGGGTCAGGTATCCAGAGGCGATCACGTTCCCAAGACTCAGTTGCAGTGAGGCTCACCGGAGAAGGACGGCGGCCGTCGGGATCTCGCCGGTGCTGAGGAAGAAGGCTGTGTTCTCAGTGCTGTGGTGGTTTTCGCCTCAGCCTTTCCGTGGAGGAGTGAGAGAGAATGGCGAGGAGTGTCTAATGGCGAAGTGGTTTGAGCTCCCGTCGACTGTGCCGAGGAAACGGAGGCAGGAATGCTGGCACCACTCTGTGAGTGCATCGCCGGTGGCCTGGCGCGTGTCCGCGAGCGTGGCAACGACGTTCTGTAGGTGGGGTCAGGCTGGAAGGGTGTCTGTGGCCGACAGATGGGACCCACGGTGGCTAGGACCCACTTGGCAGTGACAGAATAGAGAGAAGACAGAGTGTGCGTTAATGAAGTAGTTGAGGAGATGACTTGAGCTGGCATTTCGACTGAGTTACAGTGTAGGTAAAACCATGAAAAAATTACTGTGAGCAGTAGATGGTATTGGCTAGCTCTGTGCCAAAATTTAGAGTTGTGGGACTTGTGGATTTCTCTGGAGAAAGTGGCAAAGTTCGGCCAAAAAGCATTTTCTGCTGTGCACTAGTCTGAGTCAGTGAGCTTTGTCCTATTATTTCATGTTCAAGTTTTGTGAAGATTGTACTGGAATTTTTACTGTAATTGGTTCACAATATAATCCAGGTTCTGGTAAGATTTGGTGAGAATGTGATCGATGGATTAATTCTAGCAAAAGTGTCAAGTAGGCTGTCTGCAGATGCAAGTTTTTCTGTATTGCTGAATTAAGAGTATTTATTTGAGACACTTATTGAATTCATAAAATTTGGTAAAAATTACTGGAGATAGAGAAGAATGTGATTAACTTGCTGACAAAATTTTGTTGCTAGAAGTGATCTGGTTTATTTTTGGTGGATTCGCAAAGTAGGGTTGTGGATCCAGTTTTTCTGAAGTTTCATTTATTTCTCCAGTGACTTGATCTTATCATTTGATGTGTTTTCTTTGGGAGATAAATTAAACCAAAATTACTGGTGGTAGGGTTCTTGTTGCCACACACTTTGGAAAGAGAGCTCTGTCCAATTATTCTTCATTTTCATTTGGTGAATTTTAGAAGTATACCTATTCATCTTTAGCTAGCTTCCTAGTCTAGCTGATTTGAGAGATTTTATTGAAGTACCAATTGAAGTGATAAGGTTATAGAAAATTTACAGTGGATTAATTTTGTGGGACAGTGGTTACAGGAATTTTTCTATGATTTTACGTTAGACCTATTCTCCTTAGAAATTATTTAGGCTATACAAATATATATGCATCCTATTATGAAAGTGCAATATAAGATCCAAAAACAATCCAGAAAAAGGTGTGCACAAGAAATGGTAATTGCTTTATTTATCTCCATATTTTTATATTAAACTTTTATCTATACATAGTTAGTCATATTACGTTTTCTGTTTCTTGTGAGTTAACTCCTAAAATCTTTATGCACTCCTAAGGTATTTTATCTTAGTCAAAACCTCTTATCGTTGCTCCCTAGTTTGGAAACTATAGGATTTTACTCTCGAGGTCTTTTTGTTAATTTGTTTTTGGTTAGAATTTCGAAAGTCGAAGTTCTGGTATGTTACAAATTTTATCTCTAATTAGTTTATTACCGATCAAACAAATATTTATCTTTCTTGTACGGGAAGAAACGGGTGGATATTTGTCTTCCCTAATTTATCTCGGTAATTAGCCGAAATAATCAACCAACACCGTACTACAGCATTGAATTACTGGATTGATCGAGGGAAGAATTGCGGTGTCTGTTTGCTGATCAATTACCGTTCATGAACTGCAACCTGGACATATTCTCACGGGGTAAGTGCTGAATTTTCCCTTAAAGAAATAGGTGAATTAAAGCTGCCAAACATGCTGGATGTAACTTCACGATTCACAGCAACTTCTTTCAGAGTTTACTTAGCTGTTCTCCTTCGTCCGTTCAAAATTCCAATTCATATTGTTTAATGGCTTCACATATTATACCTCGTGATAGATAACAGATTTACACTAGCAAATGTGTGGTAATTAAGACTGTTCATTAGTTCGGCGTCGCATAGAACTGAAACGCACGCATGCATGTTGCTGCTTAATTCATCGGCTTCGTGTTGGAAGGAATGATCGAGATTTTAAGGTCGGACATGCAGGCAAGGGCGAGGCAAGGCAATGGCTTCGAGTTGCAGACTTGCAGCGGCATGGCAAGTTGGCAACAGGCTCCAGCGGTGGCGACCGCTTCATTTTATCCCACCTCGCCATTTCGAGCGGAAACCGCCGCCGATAAAGCGCGCCCCATTCGCATCTCCGATCGCCGGGCCTAGTAGCGCAGGCCTGTAACTCCGGCTTCGGAGGGTAGGGTTGGGGAGCAGCGACAAGGGCCCTCGTCGGTTCCTACCCGCCGCCTGAGTTCTCTCCGGACGGCCGGGGGAGCCGATCGAGCCCTGGGTTTTTTCGTCTAATTGCGGCGCTTGAGCCGTCGGGGTCAGGTAAATTCTATCGTGTGCCTGGGGCCGGCCAGGTCGCGGGCCAAGCGCGACGGGGGACGGGGGGAGGCCGCCGGCAATCCGGTGCACCTCTGTTGTAGCCTTGCATTCCATTCGTCCCGCCGGTGCCGGTGCCGCGTGTGCGCCCCCCGATCATTGCCCGGGGAGGGAGGAAACTCTCCGGCGGAGCCCTACTTTGCGTGCAAATGATGTTGCATGATGCATGCAGGGCCGGGTTCTCCCGTAGGCGTGCAAATGAATGATGTTTGTGTGTGCATGATGCGCGCTATAGTGTTCGCGCCGTAGATGGTTGAGAAACCCTTCTTCTCCCCAACTCCTTTTTCTTTTAATTTCTTCAAACCACACATGACCCGTTCATCTTCGTCAACCTGCCGCTGGGTTCGCCGGCCGCCTCGATCCTCCGCGCCACATCGTTAATCAGCACAAAGAAGCTGCCTTCTGCATCTTACACTGCCAGCCAGCAAGTTTCGTCAGATTTGCGTTGTTCGTCTCTTCAATATTTTAGCTCGATATCTTTGATAGCTTAATCGATAACTTGTGTCAATTTTATTATCTATAAACTGCCTGTGCCAACTTACACTGCGTTATTGGATTGACATTTCGAGCTAGGGAAGAATTACAATATGTTACTGGATCAATTACAGTACCGTTCGTGATCCAACTGCCACTTGGTTAATTATCATCTTTCCGGTCTGCACGAACGTTCATTATATCGCATGAAACTGCAACCTGCACGCATATGTAGTTTTGGGCCTTTATGGTGAAAATCCGGTTAAGAAAAATATGTAAAATTTCAGACTTTTTTTTATTTTTTTTATCATGTCATATCTTTAGTTGCTATGCTTGCAATCTGTTAAAAGCCGACTTAAAGAAAGTAATTAATGAACCTACGTTAATAAAAAGACCAATGCGTCAATCGAAAATATCTAGAGAATATGAACAAACAAAAGGAATTAAATATCAATTTAATTTCCAACCCTATCATATGAATAATAAAAAGGGCATAGCTTTCAACCCATATATTAAATATGAAAATTGAATATTAATTTTATTTCCAAACCATAATACACATGCTACCATGACCAGTCTTTAGATAAACTTAAAGAATCCTAAATCCATGAAACATTAGTCGAATATCTAAACCTCGACTAATCAATAAAAAGAATCAACTATTACCCAATTGGGTAATTAGTTTCATCTTCTAAAAATACCATGAAACCCTTAAACAGAAGCCCCACAATTTATGCAAATTTCCTACCTCCCAAGAGAAAATAAATAAAAAGGTTTATTGACAAATACTAAAACCCCCTAGATAAATAAGACCTCCCTTTTGAAGGAAATATTGTAACGCTCCGTTTTCAGCGAGACGTTAAACTCTATTTTCAATAAAATCTACCCGTAAAAAATTTATTCTTTAAGTGCTATGTCATGAGTCATGCTTGGATCTCAGTTTAATTTTTTGTCCTTATCCTCAAAATCCAACCTCTCAAAATCTTCTTTCCAAAGATAATCTCCTCAGGTTCGAATCACCCTGTTCCAACTCGCTCCTACGCCATTGACCTCCTGCTCAGCGACGTTCACACCGGTTACGCCGACGGCCAATCCCGCCACTTGTTTGTGCACAGTTGCCAGCGGACGCTGACAACTCGTTATCTCGTCACTTCGTCAAAAACTGGTTCGGCTGCCCGCTGCCACTGGTCTCCGTCACTGAATCCAATCTTTCGCAGTCCCTTCGCAGTGGTACTCCGGTGCTTTAGAAGCTCATCCGCATGCAGTTCCTGTCAAGGTTATGCAGATGGAACAGCGTGTTCATGCTACATGTCTCGATATGAAACTGCAGCAGCATTCACTTGATTTTGGCCATAAAATGTGGATAGAATCAAACATAGAACAGGGGAAAGATGCGTTATGTTTTTGAATGGGGAGACACATGCAATCATATTCAGTTTCACTGTGAAAAGAAGACTTGCACTGGGAACTGGATAGATTAACTTAAACATGTAAAACAATCCCCATAGAAAGTTCATTACAACTTAAAACTAATCAAAGTTAAGATGAAGCGGAGATGTTCAGCAACGAATTTGTGATGAAGTTTGTTACTAACTACAGACAAATTACTTATCCTGTTGCACTATATTCTGATCTCTGAAACGTTAGCCACTGCTAGATAAATTCCAGGCATATAAAATAGCTACCAGTGACAGCGAGCAGGATATACGTGCTGAAATTTTCTCGCGTACGGGCCTTCAATCCATCAAAGATACAACATACATGTTATTAAATCGAACTAGTACGAAGTAAAATATTCCCACAAGCTAGAATTTCATTTCAGATTCTTGAGGATCTGCTTGGGCCAGGCAGGCAACCGCAGTGGTGACGCGCTGAATCGGCTGCTACAGGCACGACACCTGGTGCGGTCTTCTATCTTCATGGCACTCCGTAGAAGCAGCTACCAGGCCACACGGCCGGGCATCTACGGAGAGAGTGACAAGATATGGTGAGGACGAAGCCGATTCCATCTACTGGCACCCGCCGGTTCACCGTTTGTCGATCGCCGCTCCGCGGTGCTTTTTGCACAGATCGCTCATCCATTGGCCCGTTTCCTGAATTCACCAAGGACTTACGAAATTACCGTAATGCCCTGTGGTTTCTTCCTTTTTTGCCCTACTCGAGATTATACTGCTTCTACCACTGGTGGAAGTAGAGATAAATCTAATTCGTTTGATTGAAACGAATGGATGGCCCATATGCTTCCAAGGGTCCCTTAAAAATTTCCTTAGTTTTCTACGACAGAAACAGCTCGATCTTCACAAGCACACCTCAGCTCGCCGGAGCATTTTTCTCAGCTCTTTTGGGCTTCGTCATCCACGTGAGAGGAATTTTTTATTTACATATTTATTTTTTTAATTTTACAAAAATATATTTTCGTTTTATAATTTACCTAAATATACTCCTCTTGCCCTCTAAGAGGTTTTTTTTAAAAAGAAACCGCTCTCCTAGACGGCAGAAAATATGACGTGGTAGCCTAGCGTGCAGAAGCAGAAGGCGGAGAGGGCCTAAATGAAAATTTTTCCATATAGATTGGTGTATAATACTTTTACAGAGTCATATGAAATCCAATGAAGTCAAACTTTATATGCAAATTATAAAGCTCGACTAGATCTATAACTTTATAGTTGACAACTTTTTAATTTGCAATCGATTAGAGATCCAAATATTTGTTACAAAATCTCACATTTATTTTTACAAAATCTTGTATCTATGTTTCAAACAACCTCCGATGGAGACAAACTACATATCAAAGTTTTAGTTCTCGACGAGATCTTCAATTTTGTAGTTTATCATTTTTTATCTAAAATTATTTAGGGTATCAAGTAAGTACTACTATTTTTTATAATAGTGACGACCGACGGAAAGGGTCTAAATGCAAATATAAATATTTTTAGAAGGACAATTTTAAGTACTACGAGAAATAGTAATACTTATTTAACATACTAAATGATTTTAAATAAAAAAGTGATAAACTACAATTGTAGATCTCGTCGAGAACTACACATTTGATATATAGTTTGTCTCTATCGGACTTTGTATGCAACGTAGATCTAAGATTTTGTAAAAATAGATATAAGTTTTTTAACAAATATTTGAACCCAAAATGATTGGAAATAAAAAAGTTATCAACTACAAAGTTGTAAACCTCATCAAGCTATACAATTTGGATATAAAGTTTATCTTCATCGGATTCCATATAACTTATTTATAAATTATCAAAGTAATATATACACAATTATACGAAATATTTACGTTTAGGTCTAAGAGGACAAGAAGGGCCTAAATGTAAATTTTTCATTTCTCTCATGGAATGTAGGGCTGCCACGTCATATTTTCCATCCTTAGTGGGTTAGTTTTAAAAAAACCCTCCTACAGGGCTGAAGCAGTATATTAGTGTAAACTTTCAAAACGAAAATATGTTTTTGTTATAAATTAAAAAAATTAAATATATAAATAAAAAAAATTCCACGCGAGAGCGCCCGCCGGTGAGGCTCCTGGGCCGGACGCATCGTGCTAGCATGCTAGCTGCGATTTGTTCGGGATACTCGTGAGCGTGCCGGGCCGTTTGTTAGGCCGGAAAGGGATTCCAGCGAACGTGCTATCTTAGGCCCATCAACAAGGCCTTGTTTGGTATGAATTGGCCCAAATTCTGGGGCCATAATGTTGCTCGGCCGGGAAGGCATCCCGTCGCGGCCGCCTGCGCTCTATATAGCCTTGGTGGAGGCCGACTTGGCCGTTTGATCAAAAATCGGTGGTCCAGATCGATCCAATCTCGTACTCCTACGTCCGTACGTCCCCTGCCTCCGGACGCCGCTTGCGTGTGCGCGGACGCCTCGGCGGGCAAAGGCCGACGGCGGGTGTGCAGGTCGCCGGCGCATAAACACGATTTGGCACAGGCACACAAGGACAGCAAATGGAGGCAGTGGTGCGGTGAACCCGGACGCCCGGCAGTCCAGGTGCGTCCCACATCCAGCCGGCCACGGAGCAGCAGCAGTAGCTTAATTGGGCATTTCACCTGCTCATATATTTATGCTTGGGAATGGAAGTCGACTAATCGAGCGATTCATCATCGATGCAACTAACCTGGCCGGCGATGCGCAAATAGAGTGCCATGTTCCTTTTTTTAATAAATAAGGTTGTTTACTTTTTTTTTTATCGTGACGTTTGACCATTCGTCTTATTAAAAATATAAGTTATGCTTAAAGTTTTTTAGATTTACTATTGATTAAAGTTTGATTTTTTGGATTCTGTCAAATAAAGACGGTGGCCGTTGGATGAAATTTTAAATTCGGGACAGGAAAAGCGAGTTTCAAGTTATATAGTTATATTTTTAACTTGTTACAGTTGCCATTATTGATTGTATATAGCTTTAGTTATAAATTTATGCAACTCAGTCATAAATATATACAACTACATCTAACTTACCGACCACATATAACTTTAGTTATAAATTTATACAACTTAATCATAAATATATGCATCTGCAATCGATTGATGGATTCATTCTTTTTCAAACATTTGATAAATAGGCAGTCCTAAATTTTTTAATAATAAACTAAAGTTGAACAAAATAAATTATACTTGCTAATATCTTTTGAATAAAACGAATGATTAAACGTTGTATTAAAAGTCATCTACGTCATCTATTAAAAAAGAAGAGAGTAGTAATCGGTGATATGGAAATCAAGATTCCCCACGTCGTGGGCATGGGCGGCCAGGCGCCATGTCACCTGTTCCCCGAACACGAGGAACAACATGAATCCATCCTGAGAGCCGTGCACCCCCAATCCTCGGGAAGAAGCTGGAGAACGATAAGCCATTGACATTCGAGCTAGTGTCACAGTACTTCTGCGAGCCAATCAAGCAGGTGGCACGAGAGGACAACACTAGGCCCACACCGCTGAAGAGGCGAGGCAGGGTGCTCTGCATCCCGCAGCACAGCCAGTTGCCATGTTGCCTGTTCCCTAAGTTCAAGATACCTCCCTAGACTCAGGAAGAAGTAGGACTCAAGGTTGGGAGCTCGGAAGCTTGGGGTCCCTAGAGTTGAGGGCCCCAAGCAGGCTGCTCCCTAACTCTAGTCAAGACTTTATCCGGATCTACTCTGGACGGGCGGCCCCGAGGATGGCGTCCCCGAGCACCTGCGGCCCACACGGGTATGTAGGAAGCGCTCGGGGGCCAAATGGTGCTAGGGTGAGGCACACTATCGTGCCTTGTCCTTTGCATGCCTCTCCAAGGAGGGGCAATCTGATGAATAT
The DNA here is from genome assembly GCA_003991445.1 of Oryza meyeriana var. granulata. Taxonomy (NCBI): domain Eukaryota; kingdom Viridiplantae; phylum Streptophyta; class Magnoliopsida; order Poales; family Poaceae; genus Oryza; species Oryza meyeriana. Next base: position 261,977 of record RYFJ01002834.1, on the reverse strand, counting down.
CTACCCATCAGGACGTGCGGGGTGGTAGATAGGTCAGACCATGTTGCATGTCAATTAAAGCCTTGTGCAAGATGTCAGGAGACGTGGGTTGTCAGACGGCCTGTTTGATTCTTGACAGCCTGCCTGCTCTCTCCACTTTGTGCCTACTTCGCCTATGCACCGACAAGTGGGACCTTGGGACAGTAATGATGACTAAAGTTTTCTCCGCTAGAGCGCCCCCACGTGAGAATGGGTGGCGTCTAGGGTACGTGGCAAGTGCTCATGGTTTCTCCTTGGAACTGCTTCGCAGGGTCTAGCTTGAAAAAGTGCAAGGCCCGTTGGTGGCGGACGACCGGCACTGATATTGCATAGGTTGACAGCTATTATATTTCTGGTCAATCTACAGTCTTATACTCTACCGTCTTTCTCTCTTTTATGCGATTATTAGGGTGTATGTATTTTTTCTTAAAAAAATTGAGGTTATTTCTATCTATCTATCTATCTACACCATTAGAAAAGCAGATTTGCTATTGATCAAATGTTTCATTTTTTGAATTTTGTCAAACAACAATGCTGGCCATTGGATGAAACTTTGAGATTCGGAGCGGGAAGCAAGCTCTAAGTTATACTTTCAACTTATTGTAGTTGCACTTTTAACTTATTATAGTTGATAATATTGATTACCCGTAATTTTAGTTATAAATTTGTACAACTCAGTCATAAAATATATATAGCTACATCTAACTTATCAATCACGCGCAACTTTAGCTATAAATTTATGCAACTCAGTCATAAATATATGTAACTGCAATCGATTGATAGATTCATTTTTTTAAACATTTAACCAATAAACGGTCTTTTAGAAAAGATAAAAAAATTCGCCATGCATGTTTGCTATGAAGGCTTAGGTTAATCGGAGAAAGAAAAATATCTGCACTGTTTGGTCGTGGTAGGCGTAAGCTATAACTTTGAAGATTTGATCGATACGGTGTATGCAAAATACAATCATATCTAGTTTTGTATGTCAATTCCAATTATTATAAAATATGTTGTATACAAATAACAATTATATAGAACCGTCTATTGGTTAAATGTTTGAAAAAAATAAATTCATCAAACGATTTTTTTCTGTATCTAAAGACCAAGATACGGACTGTTAGATACAGTTGCACAGATTTATGATTGAGTTGCACAGATTTATGACTAAAAGTTACGTGTTATCGATAATGGAAACTGCAACAAGTTAAAAGTACAACTACAACAAGTTTAAAATACAACTTGAAATTTGTTTATCCCGTTCCGAATCTTAAAGTTCCATCTAACGACCATTGTTTGACAGAATTCAAAAAATCAAACGTTTGATCAATAGCAAATCTGCAATTATATCTATGTCAATAGAAACCGAGCTTAATTTGTCCATCAAATTCAATTCTATTTTTAAAATCTATTATATATAGCTTATAGTTGTATCTATAGAAACAAAATCTAAAAGCCATATATCAAATCTAGCTAGACTTTCAAATTTTAGCTCCGCAAAAAATTGCAAGGAAAATTCGCTTGCTTTTCTATAATATAATATACTACATCCAGTTTGCAAACTTTTGGACAAGACTTGACATCAAATTTTTTAGAAATTTGAGTATAAATAATTTTTAAAATATTTACTTTAGAAAAAAAGGAAACTATATGTATAGATTAATTTTTGAAAAGTAATTTAATAAAATTATATATTTGTTGATATTTCTATTATAATAAAAAGGTGGTAAAAGCTATTTTTTTTTAGAATCGTGGCCTTATCTAAATAAAACGATGAGTATTTGCAAACTGAAGAGAGTATAGGTTTTGAAATGGTTAGTTTAGTTTCCACCGCGTGTAAGCTTTACCCAAAAAGAACCAGTGATTGACTCACTCGATCGTTTGCGATGATGTTAGGTCAAATTGGCAGCAGCCCTAGCCAGCTGCGTCTGAGTCATAGACTCGATCATAGTCGCAGAACATCTATCCACAGACGAAAATGCACGCAAAGCCTACATCCCCGGCAAAAGAAAAGGTTCCACATAATAACACAAAAAGGCCATGACTTTCACCCCAATTATTAAGCTATAGCTACATGCAATATATTCGCAAGACCGGCCGGCAATGGCCGCATATGCACACAATATAAGCCTCCTCGGTGTCGACTTGAGAGGCGTTTCAGTGTCCGGGCATCTGCTCCTATCGACACACGTCCCTGATAGAAACAAGATTAGCCCACTAATTAAGCTAGCTGCTACTCTGCCATCTCAGCTCCAATTATATATTACCTCTGTATCTCCAACCATATCTAGCCCCCTATCTTGTAGTGACATAATTAGATTAATTATTAATTAGGTGCAAACCCATGCAACATCGATCATCTAGAGAGAGTGAGAGAGGAGTCAACAATGGGTTGTATATAGATGTTTTTAATATATAACGTCATTGATTTTAATATATTATCTAACTATTTATTTTATTTAAAAAATTTAAGTAGACAGAGTTTATTTTTTTACTTGATTTATTATTAAAAGAATTTTAAGCATTACTTATATTTTTGCATATATATTAATTTTTTTAATAAGACGTACGATCGAACGTCTCGATAAAATTGAATGATATTATTTATTAAAAAAACAGAGGAAGTATTAGTTAAGTGAAAAGAATTAAAGAGATCGGAGAAAATACGGCTGCCTACGGGAGCTCCCACACCTGATGGGATAAAGCCACGCGAGACCCATATGTTTATGCGTCAATTTGCAGCAAGATAGCGGATGCGTTGCTTTGCTGCTGCCTAGCTAGCTACGGCGTACGCTGTCTTTGCTCGATCGCTTTCGGCTTTGCTCTTGTCGTCGATCGATCGCTGAGAGGGAGGCAGGCAGGCATGGACAAAAATCGAGAGATCGAGGCATGTTACGTTAATCTCTTGGTTAATTGAGGGGTTTTAATCAATTACCTACTGGTAGCTACTCCGTAGCTAGCTAGGTAGGGAGATTAATATATAATCGCTTGGCTTTTGGGCTAATCGTCCTTTTACCGACACGTCACTTGTATAAAGTATTCGTGATAACCACATCATCCGCACGGTCAGCGTCGTCCTTGATTTTCTGGGGCCTGAACATCATCGCAGAAGCCTTTTAGTACTATTATACTACCTTAATTATGTTGACGAAGTTGTGGGATAGACGCAATGGGTTTTTTTTACAAGGATGGAAGAGAGAGATCAGCTAACAGAGCTGGCTTGGCTGTTATAATTGGGTCGTTGTGATTATGGGTTAGCTGTCCAATTCTCTAGACGATAAGTACCTTAATTAGCTTGACTCACTTTTTCTACATAGAAGCATGCTGTCGCATGGGAGGATGAATCATGCTAGCTCTGGCAGTTGCTAGTTCACGACAAGTGATAAGTTGTAGCAGCACAATGCGACAGAAATAATTTAGGCTCCTTTTGGATCTAGAATTTCAAATCACAGCAACAGAAAAAAAAAATAAAGAATTGAAGTGTGGTAGCACTTCAAATCCTATGAATTAAAAACATACAAAAATTATAGAAATAACCGTTTAAATGGAGCATAGTAAAACAAAAATAAAAGAAGAGATAGACGTAGAATTTTTTTCAAGCGGTTGAACCTCATGTCAAAATTTCTCTAAAATCACTATTTTAAGTCAATACAAAGGAATTTTATAGGGTTTTTAACAAGCTATTCTTTTGATCCAAAGACTATATAAATTTTTTTTCATAGGATCGAATTTCTAAAAAAATCTTTCTTCCAAAGAGGCCATCGATGAGAGGAGTAAGGGAGAAGATGCTGATCAGGCGGTTCGCTTCCGTGTAGGCACATTATTTGCCATGTATCTAACCACTATTTAACTTTATACAGGGGTCAAACACAAGGTTTAACGTTTGATTAGACATTTTTTCAAAAAAAGAAAAGGCAACAATAAAGTTCTATATATGTGCCAGATTTGACTTCTTTTTACTTCAAAATATATATGACAAATGAAATAATTAATTATGCACCAGCATGTTCAATGATTATGTTAGGTTCTATAAATGTATTGCAACTTATATGCTATTATACTTTTTGACGGTTTCATAAATATATTACAATAATAGTTAAAGCTGCTTTTTGGGACCATAACAGCTTCCAAAACTTCTATTAGTGACGAAAGGAAGTTTGCTACTTATCTTTAAAATTCCTGCAAATTTACTCTGAAGTATACAACCAACTCTTTGGCTGATTTTTATGTTATCGATTTCTAAGCTCCGTTTTTTATGGACGGTTGGACAGACAGTTATGAACAATTGCTTATAAGATAATTATATATTATATATTATAAACATAAAAAATAATTGAAAACAAGTTATATATAAGCATTGTTTATGTAGAAAGTTTTTCGGGAATTGTAGTTTGAGAACCGTGGTACGCGTAATTTATAAGTCCATAAGTTGAAAAGAAAAGAGCCTGCACAAGTCATGATGTTTAATTCATACACTTTTATATGCCCATGTCCATATTTGTAAGAACCGTGCTATTAAGCAATGATCGTTGGAGTTTTACAACCACTAAGTTACTGTGAAAATATGGACGCAGAAAAATAAAGCTAAACATGAAAAATGTTGCTTTGGGCTAGACAATTTAGCTTTATGTCTTAGGTTGAGAGCCTGCTAGGAAGGCATTTTTGGTTTGTGGCTTACAAACCGAAGACACACGACTGATGTAATGGAAAATGATTTTTCTGTCGGTTAACTCAGAAGGAAAAAAATTGTGACGGTATTTTTCCTGATGGTTGCATGTCATAATTTAGATAGCAAAAACCCGATGTCAGTGGAATTTTCCTATGTTCTACATATAGAAAAACCTGTTAGAAATTATTGTTCCTTTTTCCATTGTCTTTAGGATAGCTCTCAAGTCTGGTAGCGTTAAGATAAGACTTCTATAGCTGTTAGCGATTCAAAATCCAAGTCTGAGTGATGAGAATGGCAAAGAAACCTTAAATCATTAAATTATAAAAATTCAGCTTTAAAATTCAAAATTGTTTAGTAGGCCCAATATCAGTCCCAACTTCAGTAAAAAAAATTCCAGTCCCAACTCTCATCCAATATATAGAGATCAACAAATTGAGGGCCTAAAATAATAGGGATGAAGTGTATATATCAACAAAAAATAAAAAATAACATTTATTGCAGAGTGTTATCAATTGTATAAATTATATTGCATCTCATAAATGTTGTATACACCGTTGCAAAATACAACTATTGGACAACATTGAAAATATAAGTAAAATGACTTTAAAAAAATCTCAGAGACATTTTCCTAATACAATAGAGGCATTTTTCAATTGCCTTTGAAACATTGTAGAGGCATTCATAAGTGCCTTGTGGTGGAAGATTGTCTTTATAAACGAAGAGGTTATCTCTGGCAGCATTTCTTTAGAGCCATTTTGTTATGTCTATAAATAGAGGTATTTTTCAGAGGCATTAAACAGTACCGCTACCATGACAAAAAAATTTGTGAAAAAGAGAAAAAAACACAATTCAGCCAATCATCGGACTCAAGACCTCACGAAAAGAAAATCATTTTTATCTTTCCTACAGTAACCATCTCAACTTCATCTCATTACTTGCCTGTGTGAGCCTTGTATTAGTTATATCTAGATAATTAGTGCATATTAACATTCTAAAAGTGCCTCAACACAATGCCTTCACACATGAGGCAAACTATAGAGTGCCTTAAAGATGTATCTACATGATAAATTAAGCAAATCTTTAAAATATGCTAAAAATATCTATAAAACAGTCTTTTTTATTATGGATTTTAGATTTTCGTTGACACGTTTCCTAAGCTTCTAAAGGATGTGTTTCGTATAAAAATTTTCTATTTAAATTTTTTAATTACTTTTCTAAAGTAAAATTTTAACTTTATAGTAGTTAATTTATTTGTTTTTACTCTTAAATATCTATTAAAATCAGATAGTTCAGAAAATCTCAAAACCTCGTAAGAAATGAACAGGGCCATAGAACTCTTGATTTTGAAGCAATTTTCAAATCTTTTCTAGAAAAGTGCCTCTTGTTGTTGCAGCATTATCCATCGTTGCAGCCAATGAATGCCGCCTAGATCCACTGTGTCCTATCCTCTAAAGTTGCCTGCTATCCCTTGCTTACGCTGATCCACCATATCGTTCTATGCTACACGTGTATGCACCACACCGTCGCATGCCCATCAACCATCACCACATGAAGCTTGGCATGCCACACACTCCTTCATGGTAACTACTCAAATCAACCACGCCGTTGTAGCATGCTCCTTTGCTGTACCTGCTGATCGATGGGACAACTATTAAGTAACCCTTCCCCCACAAACTTCAACACAGTTTAAATATGAGATTAAACTTAAGCTTATTATCTCACGAAAAATGTAAGTGATTAACATATAATTAATTAAGTATTAACTATTACAAACATAAAAAATAGATTTATTTGATTTTCTAAAAGAACTTGTATATAAAATTTTTTTAAAAAAATACATCATTTAACAGTTTGAGAAACGTAATCATAAAAATCGATAAAATAGTTTAAGCTAGAAGTTGATAAGGGTGCCTTGGCCCCGTTCGAATAACCTTCTTGGCTTAGCTTTTAGTCCATACGCAAAACGAAGCAAGTCATTGATGTAATGGTGTATGATTAACTGAATATTAACTATTATAAACTAAAACATAGATTTAGTTAATTTTTAAAGAAACTTCTACAAAAATTATTTATAAAAAACACACTGTTTAACAGTTCGGTAAACGTGCTCATAAAAATCGAGGTAGTAGCTCACTTTAATAAGCTAAATCAAATAGGGTGTTAGGGCTCGTTCAAAATGACTGGAGCTGCTGAGCTTATTGTTACACGCAAAACGATTAGAACTTAAAAGTAGATTTATTTGATTTTTTAAAAGAACTTCTACGTAGAAAATTTTTATAATAGACGCACCATTTAGCAGTTTGGAAAGCGTGTTTATGAAAATCGATAAAGAAGTTTAAGCCATAAGCTGTTAAGAATGATGTCTTAGAGTGTTCTAAGTAGAACGACGTTTTTATCGTAGAAAAAACTTCATTTTTTATCTTATAGAAATTTTACCTTAAGGGTACGTTCGCATCTACCCAAATAGGGAAAAAATTACTCATATTCTATGAGCACGCTTCCCAAACTGCTAAACGGTACTTTTTAAAAAATTTTCTATCTAAAAGTTGCTTTAAAAATCATATTAATTTATTTTTTAAGTTTAATATAATTAATATTCAATTAATCATGCGCTAATGGCTCATCTCATTTTGCGTGATTTTCTTCCCGTTCCCTCTTCCCTCACCTTCAAACTATATCTAAGTCAACGTAAGTGTATACTATGTTTTAGAGATAGTTTGAAGGTAAGGAAAGAGGAAAGAGGAAGAGATCACATAAAATGAGATGAGCCATTAGTATATGATTAATTGAGTATTAATTATTTTAAACTTGAAAAATAGATTAATATGATTTTTAAAGCAACTTTTATATTGAAAATTTCTAAAAAAAATGTGCCGTTTAGCAGGTCAGGAAGCATGCTCATAAAAAAGAGAATTTTTTCCCTCAACCCGAACGGACCCTTAGTCTAGAAACTCATAGTAGCTCTAAATGTTCAAACTCTAAGGTAGCGTTGGGATGTGCTTCTAACTTCTACTAGCTTATATCTTATTTCCATTAGCACGCTTTCTAAAAAAAGAACGGTATGTTTTTTTAAAAACCTTCTGTATGAAAAAAAATCTCTAAAAAATCATATAAATTCATTTTTTGAGTTTATAATAGTTAATATTTAATTAATTACGTACTAATGATTTGTTCGTTTTACGTGCAACTTATAAGTTAGCACGCAGCTTCACAAGTAAATACAGCCTAAAGGTATTGGCACTGCCATAAATAGTTCACAGCTACACCCTAGATGGATCAAACACTACATTACTACCACCTGGGTCTCACAATAAATACTATTTTAGCATTGTCTTAAAATAAATATATTTACAGTGTACTTTTTTTCCTCAAACCACCTATTATTTAAAAATTTCACTATCTAGACCACAATCAAGTATAATCCACGGTCCACTTCGACCACCCTCTAAAACTGTTCTTTGCTAATATGGAATTGAGGTAGTACCTTCTAAGCAATATAAAAGCTAATAGCTTTAAATATAGGGTATAATAAAATTCTTTTGATAGCAAGTGTAATGCACCTGCTACATAAACCTTTTATTCTTGATCAAAGCTGGGTAAACTAAAGTTAAAATCGATAAGTATTTGTAAACGGATAGAGTAACATGTTTTTAATGAGAAAAGTCAACATGCTAAATATTTTCTCATGAAACTGTCTCAAAAGTTCCCTCCTAAATTTAGCAGCCATGGAATTCTATGGACGCCCTTCCTCCTCGCAGGCTCTCACCTGTCACCTCATCCTGCTCGCCGGGCAAGAAACCCTCCATGATTGGTCGTTAGCGGACGCACACAACGCATAGCTCCCAATTAATGAAAGCTCCGGTGATTCTCAAAAAAAAAAAAAAAATTGGACCTCGACCGCTCCTAAATCCCCTGCCCTACAAAACAGTTAGCCAAAACAAGAGGCATGGATGCAAAGTCGCTAAAAACAAGCAAAAAAACTTTTTTCCCTCTGAAAAAACATGTAATCTTCTATCCATCACGCACACATAAAGACAAAGAGAGAGAAAAAGAAATCCAAGGAAATGGCCAAATTTCACCCATAAATACTCCTCCCCTCCACTTGCAATTTTCCCTATTGCAGCTTCTCTTCCTCCCTGTTGCTGCAGCGAGCCTTCGTTCTTGGAAGCGAGAGAGGGGGAGGGGGGAGGGAGGCCATTGGTGAGCTTTGGGAGGAAGCTGCGTGGGGCTTGCAGTCGCCGCTCGGGCCCCAGCCTCTTCCTCTTGCTCACTCACCACGCTCTCCTCTCACCAAACTCTCTCTTATCTCCTTCCAGGATCCCAACTTTTTTTTTTGTTGATGTTCCCCCCCTTTTGTTGCTAGGCCCATTTCTTGATCTTTCGCTCGCTCCAGTACTCCCGTTTCCAGCTGCAGAAATCCCATCCCGGTTTCGTTCTGTGAATTGCTGCAGAAAATTAAGCTCGGATTCAGCTCGTGTTTGAGTTAATTTGGAGTTCTTGGTTGCTCCAATCCAAGAAATCACCTGCTGGGCAACAAGTGTCCTGCGTCCCCTTGTTTTCTGGGCTTCGATTCGTTCGAATCCCGTCCATTTTTTCCCCCTTTGTAAAGCTGATTCCATCGCGTCACCCGCACGGCTCGTCCGATCGAAAAGCAGCTTGAAGAAAAAGGCTAATTTTTTGATGGGATTCTGGTCGTAGCAGCAGCAGCATCGTCTCCACTGGTTTGTTGTTTATTTATAGGCAGCAGCGCCCAATCGGAGCTGCTCCTCCACCGCAGTAGCAGCGGCGGAGGCGGCGACGGCGGCGTTGGTTGGTTGCTTCGATTTTCTTGGCCGCTCTCTGATCGATGCTTGCCTTGCTCGCCACCTTCGTCTTCGCCTGTCTCGTCTTCCTGTCGAAGCCATGCTCGCGTGAGATGAGACTGTTCCTCTCGACCCTGTGCCAAGAACTCGTCCTCTCGCTGCTCGGATTCTTGGCCGGCCTCCGTCTGCTCGGAGGCGTCGGCGCCGGCGCGGCCACCGCCACGGACACCGCCATGCCGCTCATGCCGTCCTTCAAGAGGAAGCGCGCGGCGGCCGTGGTGGAGAGCAGCGACGAGGAGACCGGCGAGCCGTCGGTGCTCGACCTGCCGGAGCTCGCCATCGAGTGCATTCTCGCCAGGCTGCCCCCCGCCGAGCTGCGGAACATGGCCGCCGTCTGCCGCTCGATGCGGGAGCGGTGCCGCGGCGACCACCTCTGGGAGCGCCACATGTCGGAGAAGTGGGGCGGCGTCCTCGGCCACGCCGCGAGGGAGGAGTGGAGGACGTACCTCGCGTCGGCGAGCGAGGCGGACGGCGCGGCGGGGTGCTCGCTCGGCGGCGGTGGCAGCAGTGGCAGGCACCGGAGGTGGCTCGCCGCGCTGTCCTGCGTCTGCCCGGTGGTGTCCTGGATGCGGCCGAGGGCCGACGGTGGCAGCGGCGGCAAGTCGGCCGGCCCTGTGCTGGATGATTCAGTCATGTCGTGGTATCTGTCCATGGAGAGCGGCAACTTCTGGTTCCCCGCACAGGTCTACAACCGTGAGGTATACTTCGCAGTTAGACAATTTTTGTTCTCATGCCTTTGCAATTACTACTAGCTAGTAGTTTTATTATTGTCATCAAGCATGCGAATTGGTATAACTTGTTTCTGTTAATGCTCATTACTGCTAGTTATTAATATGTTGATGATAAATTTTGGAAAGGAATACTGAGTTTATACTTTAGTTTGGTTTAGTGGATTTGCTCCTCAGTGTCCAATTGGGCTTAATCTAGATGAGCTCATTTATGTTTCTTTAGGATCTTATCTTCAGACTTTTAGTTGTTTAGTTCAATGGGTTTTCCTCTAAGTATCCAATTGAGCTTAATTTAGATGAGCTCACTTATGTTTCTCTAGGATCTTATCGTCAAACTTTTAGTTGTGTTTGATGAAGCAATCCTCTTTCTGTTTGTTTACAGCATGGGCATGTTGGATTCATGATGTCATGCTACGATGCAGAGCTCAGCTATGATTTCCACACCGATACCTTCCGTGCAAGGTACTAACTTCTTACTGATTTTAGCCAGGGTTAAATGTGAATTGTGGATATGTTCTGATTTTTTTAGGAGAACACATAACAGTAGAAACATTCATATCCTCTGAAAATTGTCTCTTCAAGTTGTTTAACCGAGCTTTATAAAAACATTGACATGCCAGGTATCCACCACATGGACGACGGACTGTAGTCTTGGAGGATGGGGTACAATGGGATAGGGTCAGGGCACCTCCAGTCGACACTCACGCACATGACCTGCACGTCTCTGACTGCTTACACGAACTCCAGCCAGGCGATAACATTGAGATCCAGTGGAGAAGGAACAAGGAATTCCCCTATGGTATGTTCCCGAGCACCCAACAATGCAAATGCTTTGGGCAGTGCAAGTAGAACCAATAAACATTTCCGTACGGGATATGCTAATCTTATCTGATAGTGATGAGGAGTATTTTTCCAGTGGACAGTGTGTTCATTCATATGTTGCTATGTTTGGCAGGCTGGTGGTATGGAGTTGTTGGCCACTTGGAGTCATGTGATGGAAGTGAGCACTTTTGTCGGTGTCATCTTAGTGGTGAGAATATCTTTAATCCCAAGGACTAAATTATTTGACTTGACTAATAATTACAAAGTTAATTGCATATACATACGTCTTTTGGAGCCACGACCCCATCAACATGCTAGCGAAGTCTAAAGAATGTTTTAAAACAACATCATGGCCTCAGACTCATTTTGCTCATTCATTTATTAAAGCAAAGTGTTGCCCCCGAAATGATGACTTTAGATTATGTTTGACCTTAAGTTTACTTTAAGAAGCATTCTATATCATGCATATCGGCATGAATTTAATTAGATTTTTGTCTATCCAATATTAAGTTCTGCTGTAAGGTTGATAACATTGTTGGCATGTTTGTGAACACAGCTGATAATAGTATATGTATGCAACTACTTCGTTCTATAACAAGCCATCTATTTTTTAGATATGGCTTAGCTTTCATTGACTTGCATTAATATGGTTTTGTCATCCATGATCTGCATGTTATTCTTTGAATAAATATAATCTGGTTCTTGACCAATGTCGAACAATGAGTTCAAAAGTCTTGGTCTTTGCCGCTACTGCCACTGATACGAGATGCTTACAACCAATTCCTTTTCTTTTGCGTGAACAAATAGAAACTTGTATGAGTTTCAACTTGGTTAAACTTGAATACCAGTTAATGATAACAAAGTAAATAGCTAAGATTTCTACGCTGTCCTGTTTTATTGTGCCTTAACACTTTCAGGAACTTACAAACTCCTAATAAATATTTGTTGCAGACACTGTTGTTCTGGAGTTCAACCAATACACACCTGGCTCGAGATGGAGGCAGGCACTGGTGAACCGGAAGGATCACAGGGAAGAGGGCAACGAGGGCGACGGCTTTTATGGTGGAATAAGGAAGCTCCACAGCAAGGATGAAATCTCTAAGTGGAGACAGTTGTGGCCAACAGACATTCTTGAGTAGCAAAGAGAGGATTATTTCGCCGTTATTATTCATCAAGTTGCCAAATTGATACTCTTCCATTGATCAATCTGTATCATGTACCCTGGCGCTACCCATTTCCTCCACTCAAGCTGTATACAAAGGATTGGAACATGGGGTGACAAAATCTGGTAGCTGGGACACGGTTGTAAACTTGCTGTAAGGCACAGATGCACAGATTGCTTGCTGTAACGGGCGTAACTGAACCTGTATCAAGTCTACAGCCATTGTATGTAACTGCACGACTGCAGCCTGTGCTTCGTAGCTGTAGAGCAGAAAGATCAAATGTAAATTACATTCTTAGCTCAAATTTAATTTTCGGCATTTCAGTATGCCGTGCCTCACGGTTACCCTTGTCAGTATACTTTTTTACATTTTGACCTTTTCTGATTTTTTTTTTACAAATGGACCCAGGTGAAACTTTTTCTAAGTACTTTTTAGCCGAGTCCCATTTGCAAAAAGAAATGTTTCCCAAAATGCAAAATTGTGAAAACTAATGTCCAGGTTAGAATGTTCAGTATGTTGACAGATTCTGGACCTTGAACCGGCTCTGATTCAGGATTGATAATCCTGCTTTTCTGCAGTTCTGCTAGCATCAGATTGGGGCAAATGCTAGGAAACGGGTTGAAGAAGCTTCAGTTTTCAGTGCAGATTACTAGCATCAATGGAGTACATCGGACACCCTCAAATTTTTCTCTCTTAACCGGCAAAATCTGTCAATCTGACAATATTTCAAGCCATTGCACAAATGTAAAAGCGACATCAAAATCAAGCATTCAAGCATCTGCTTCCACAGGCTTGAACCTGGAAGCTCATGGCAAGCTGAAGGTCACACACACATACTGACACACGCAGTAACAGTATCCTTCGTCCAGAAAGCCAGTGAGCGAGCAATGCCGAATCGCCAATTCGGCAAACAAAATCGCCCTAGAGACCAAGTAATCTCCTCCTGTCCTTCGGTGATCCGGCGACGGCGAGCTCAGGCACGCACGGTCTGCATCGCCTCTGCTTCTGACCCATGGAAGAGGGTGGCCATGGCCTAGCACGACGGCGGCCTGAGCGTGAGGCTCACCACCGTCCTGTCGATCGTGCTCGCTTCCCGATCCGCGCGGCGACGGCGTGGCTTCGTCGACGCCCTGAGATTGGCCGGCGAGAAGAAAGAAAGCATCAGGATCACGGCGAAGGACACCGAGCTGGCGGATTCAGGAAGCGATCGACAGGTTGACGCGGCGTGTGCTTACCTGGACACGGCGACGGCGCCATCTGCGAAGGCGCCGGAGCGCGGCGCCCTGGAGCTCTCGGCCAGCCTGTAGAAGGCGTCGCGGAGGCATATCCGCGTCGTCCTGGCCATCTGCAAGAGCACCCACCATTTTTCAGTCTCATCTGGAAAGGCAGAAGAAGAAGACACAGAAACTGCAACGCTGCACCTCTCCCGGCGAGCCTACCATACCTGGACCATCACCTCCTCGAGCTCCTCAAGAACCGCTTCTTCCGATCCCGGCGAGCTCCCCGCGTCGCCTCCGGCGACCGGACAGCTTCTCTCCGTCGTGCCCACTCCAGCCTGCAAGGTCGGAGCAGATCAGTGCTTGACCCAGCCAGAGCCCAGAGCAAGGAATTTGTGCTTGCAATGGAGTACAGCTGCAATTCACCTCGTCCATGGAGGAGGTGCCTGCAGCTACCATCTCCATGCTGGTCTGCTCCAGCAACATGGCACACGAAGGCAAGCCACCATCTACCTTCATCAGATCATCACCTTGCAGGCCATGGCTGAAGTAGAGAGGGAAGCCGCACGTGTCCATGTCATCTTGATCCATATTCGATTCTTGATTCTGATAACCAGACATGAGAGCTCCCCTCAGCATGTGCTCGTCGGACATGAGCCTGTGCATGGAGTCCGGGAACATGTCCAGCGACTGGAATGGAGCATCCATCCTCTTCACCTCCTCGTCAGAAAACTGGCTCCTGAAACACAGGTTCAGGCAAATCCTTTCGGGTTTACAGTCATGCAAAGGATTTGCAGCAATCAAAAATAGGATCACACAATTAAGCTAGCAGTATATTTTTTAGATAATGACACAATTAAGTTATGTAATGAGGCATTGATTAGTGAGGCAGTGTGGTGTAGCAGCACATACAAGAACATGTCGTTTGTTTGCTCAAACTGTGATGGGTATCCAGGTTGCTCTTCTGAATCTGAAGGAATTGTACTGCAATATTCAGAGGTGTCGAAAGATTGCACGCCGCCGTTGTTTCCGTTGTTGTCTGAATATATGCTTGCTGTGATCAGATTTTCGGATAACATGGTGTCCCACAGTGTCCAGTAAATTCCTTGCTCTGCTCTTTGGTTCTCAGAGAGTTCATCAGCAGCTGACAAGATGCTTCCACTCGCGGGAAGGTGATGCCACGCCATGCTACTCATCTGAATTAAAAAAAAATGACAAGGCAATTTTGGAGCATCACCCAGACAGAACGACTGAACTAAATATCGACAAAAGCAAGGGAAACTTCAAATTTTAATTCAGGATTACTTTGCAAATATTGGTGCACCGAAAGGTAGGCAAAAGGACTAATTATGCAAATGGTGCCATTTCTGAAATTAGTGATACAGTTACATGGTATATCATTAAGGCCCCCTTAAGGGATTAGGTTCCTCTGACGTGGGCCACTGACATGTGGCCCGCTGCTCATGTGGCTCACATGTCATAAAGTCAGAGGGCACGAACCTAGAGGATCTGGTTCTCCTTAGGAACGGTAAAAACAGGAATAAAAAAAAAGGATTGGAATGCATATGTAAAACAGAAAATTAATAAACATAGAAATAACCGTTTGAATAGTCCATAGGAAAAAAAAACACAGGAATTGGATTAGAGAAAGACTCAAAAGAAAATTCCGTTGGAGCTCTTGCTAATTTTCCTTTAAAATCTAAGTGCATTGAGTCAAAGTTCCAATCCTTTGTTTCGGATGGCCAAATAGGAAAATTTCCTATATTAATTGCAATCCTACAAAATTCGTGCACAAATCCCTTGTTTTAAAGGAGGCCTAAGAGATATCATAACCTCTAATTGAGTCAGAAATGTCAAATATGCAAGACGAAATAACATGTACAGCTTCAAAAGCAAAGCAAAAAAAAGAACTCTAGTTAGCAGAAGGGATCAAACATCAACACAACCTGGAACTTGCTTTTACAAGAAAGGAGAAAACAGAAGTGTGTGTAGTAAGTCTGACAGAGATCAGGAAGCTAAATCAAAACAACTCCCAAAGTTTGAGCAGGGTGGACCAGGGTTCGCGGTACCAGGAACAGAGGTAGATAAAAACAAAGGAGATCACTGGATTGCACAAAATTTACTCCTGTCGTCAAGATGGCTTCACTAATCATTTTCTTTCAGCTCATCTAATCCTGCTAATCAATTAATCCTGGAAGAACTTACTGCATATGCCATAATAACAAACCAAGAACACACAAACCTGCTGCACAAACAAAAAGAATGCCCTTTCTCGCGAAGAACAGAAGAGAGACATAATCAAGATCCACCATAGAAGACGAACGAATCTACTCACACAGATCTCCGTTTGTTGGTTGCTTCTCACGCTGCCTCTTCTTGATGCCGAAATCGCCGGAAGCGTGTAGGCTCCCAGCAGCTACTGACAGCTAGCTGCAGGGGCTTAATTACACGGAGAGAGCACGAGGAGGAAGAGGAGGTGATGGGGTTTCTTCTTCTACTTAAATGCTCCACCCTTGACAATGACAGGTGGGCCCGGAAAATTGGGGGATAGGAAAATTTCACGCTACTCGACAGAGAAGAAATCGTGTGGCTGGAAAAGCGAACCATGGCCAAAGGCTATCAAAATCTTGGCTGCAGTTTCGCCACGTGTTCACGTGGGGCCCCCACAGCAATCTTTTCAGGTAAAAGATGTAAAACTGAAAACACTTACGACCTCTCAAAAAAGAAGAAAAGAAAATTGATAAACATCACGACGATTGCATTCACATCAAATACGAATCAGCATCCAAATCAAGCCCCCCAAATTTTGGAGAATCAGAAACCGGGGTAACATCAAAGCGATGATACGACGAGGATCCTATACATGTTCTTTCAATCGAGGCCAAAATTCCAACAGCGACACAAAACCAAGTGAGCTAGCGGAGGCGGCGCTCAGCTCAAGCCGTCACCGGCGGCGGCGACGGCGGGAGAAGCTTCTTGGCCGGCGAGTGGAGGGACACGGCCCCGAGCTTGGGGCTCGCGTACTTCTTGTACACCACCTTCTGCTTGCTCTCCGGCGCCGCCGCGTGCAGGCTCACCAGCCGCCTCGCACACTCCCTGCACGCCGTTCCAAGCAAAGAGTTTGGTCAGTCAAGTCTGAACCAGTAAAACATTTCATTTGGATGGTGTAAAACGAATTAGTATTTGGTTAGGTGCCAGCAATTTTAGTAGCATGCATAGTTGTTCTATGTGAAGCATTTGTAGCACTAGCTTTCTTCAGGTTGTATCAAGCCACATCAACAGATAAACTTCTTGGATCAGACTACAGAATCTAAGATGTATTGCATACAAAGAAAGTTTGTACACCACCTTAACAATTCAACTGAAACTTTCAGTAGGACGAAAGTTCGGCCAGTCTTGAGGAGACACAACAATGTAATTAAGCAAATGAAACGACAACCTTTTGAATATGAAACTAGTCCGGGACAATTCAACTGAAACTTTCAGTAGTATGAAAGTTCAGTCAGTCTGGGGGGAGACACAACAATGAAATTAAGCAAATAAAAAGACAACATTTGAATGTGAAACTTAGATTATCAGAGACTGTGAAAAGATGGATTAAATAGCATGCCAGATTTATATAACTGAAATCCCTTTCTGGGCGTACAGTCAACACAATTCACTCACAAGTCCTATTGTTCAGATTCAATGTGTAATCAGATTTCATAAGCAAGATTAAATTGTGAAGAAGAAGATGAAGAAGACTATACAGCAGTTGTGGCTCAGCTAAGCCGGTGTGGTACTCCAGAAGATCGTTCCATAGTGGACTCAGGCCAAGGGTACACCGAGCAGCATATACGGCAGCAGCTGCTATCACTGATGGCGCGTAAAAGAGCATGGAGTACTGAACCAGTGCAAGCTCAGCATAGAAGAATGTCATGTGTTCCAGCTGCATTAACAGAAAAAGAAATAGCACATTACACACAGAAGATGTATTGCACCTGCAGCGAGATAACTGAAAATGGACTATGCATATACCTCCTTGTCACCCAATGCAGCTTTCAGGCACCGAACGATGAACATGTACATTGTCGGAACAGTCAGGTTCCACTGGAGCTTGTTCAGTATGGACTTCTCTGTGCTCAGAACCTGCTGCCTGCTGAAGGAGTTGTCTGATATGCACAGGAAGTCCTTAACCTGCAAAAGGACAGCTCAATTGTAAGGCAAGAACACAACTAGCAAGTTGAACATCATATGCAGATTGAACAGCGTCGGTGAGAATCCTACCAGTGGAGCCCAAGTCTCCTCATACTTGCAGGCTATCAACATGGCGCTTACTCCGACAAGCTGCAGCTCCTTCCTGGGCACATTCTCAATGGATAGGTACTGGTCAATTATGTAGACAGTGAGGTAAAGGGTCTCTGGCATGAGCATAAGCCTGTAGTGCACTTCAATGAGCCAATCAGTCAGGATTGCTCTCATTCTTTCGTTGATCTCGGTCTGTGAGACCATGTAGGTGCAGAGAGGCCGGCAGGTACCCTGGACAATCAAGCAGCAAGAGTAATCACTGTTCTACACAATTTGACATAAAAGAAGTGACCAGAAGGGAAGCTAAGCTCACCTCAGTGCTCCTGTAGAATCTGTAGATATCTTCGACGTAATCAACCACTGCCAGCTCATTGTGAGCATCAGATGCATCGATGTCGTATATCAGCGGCTTCTTTGGGCTGGTGATCACCCCATCAGAAGCCTGTGTGTTCAGAACAAGTTCAGCCAAAAAAAAAAGATTCTACAGATAAAACTTCCTAAGCTCAAGTTCAGCAAAAAAAAAAAAGATTCTTCAGATAAAACTTCCTAAGCTTTACATATGCAGGCAACAATAACATCAAACAACACGGCCATACCCTGCTGCACTTGGTCAGAATCGAGGTGAGCGTATGGATTGGCGCCCTCCGGGAGGCTGCTCTCTGGACTGGATGTTTCTTCTGCTTTTCAGAGTCTGAGCTGATCACGATGACTTCGGGCTTGGCTTTGCTGCTCTCATTGCGCTGCTTGATTGCTTTCCTGCACTTGTCAGGTGCTACAACTGCTGCCTTGTGGCGATTTACGACAGGCAGAGCAGCCCGGCCATTGACGAGATTACTGACGTCGGCGAGGGCTCGACGGGTTCTTGCTGGTTGCTGAGCAACCGTCGTGGTCTTTGGCCTCCTGAGAATCTTGGCAGCGTCTGCACAAAGTCGAAATTTTAGAGCAGGAACACAGAATTTCAAAAGGAGAAATATTTGTACTGAAACTGAGCTCAGACAAACAAGGTCAAAGCACACGCATGATTCAAGCAGTCCACTAAACACTACAGCTCAGAACAAGAAACACGATTCAATAGGTGAAACGCAATTTTGGAAAGATGTCAGCCTTATCGCGCAAACCCATAAGAACAACGCAGATCAAAAGGGTATCATCGAACCCAGAAATCAAATCATCGCAGAAACGGCAAAGATTATTTCCATGACAGAAAAACCCATGCGAGATTGCGACCAATTCAAGAAATAATCTACCAACGCAACAACTATCTGCATCCACTGCAAGCACATGCGTCCCGATCAAATTTGAGGGAAAAAACCCACTCCTGACAGATCAAAAACCTTACAAACCATGCGCATATGAAACTAAATTTTGCAAAAGATGCTCCCTTTACGCCGAAGTAGAACAAGAACCCGTACCGAACCCACACAATTCCGCAATCAAGCGCCGATCGGACAAGAATCCGAAAAGAACCCGCAAGAACACATCGTCGATCCTAGAGATCCTAAGAGCCGCCGGACCAAGAAACCTACGAACGCAAAGAAGAACACACGACGTATCCCCCACAACCACAATCGCGGCAAGAAAACCATCAAGAACATCGACGCGAGCAGCAAAGAACACAGCAACGCAGAGCAGGAACATCGAGATTAAATCCAAACGCGAGCAGGAGATGATAGCCTTACCTCCCTTGCGTTCCTGAGCAGGAACATCGCCGGCGCCATCGCCCGTCTGCCTCCTCGACGCCATCGCCTCCGCGTCGTCCACAGAGCAACGCACGAACCAACCAACGACGCGTCCCTCACCTTACCTTACGAACGCCGCCTCTTCCTCCTCTCCTCCCTCTCGATTTCACCTCTCTCTCCTCCTCTCCTCTTCTTCTTGCTCTCTTGGCGGCGAGAAATCGAGATGGTTTTGGTTTTTGGAGGAGACGGGAAGGGGGAGGGAGGCTATGCCTATGGCTTTGTAGGGGATGGGATTTTGGGGGGAATTGAGGAATTTTCCCGTGACGTCTCTCCCAACGGTCAAATTTTTATTAATGGAAACCGATGGCGCAATGGCGGTCGGATCGCTGATCGGACGGTGGAGATTCGCTGCCCCGAGTTTTTGAACCGTTTAAATGGAGGATGAGACGAGCAACGGTAAAAGAGTTTTGGTGAATACGCTAGGAGTGGAACGGCCAGAGATGGAAGGTGGAGTAGGTTTTTTACATAGCTGACATGTAGGGCCCTCCGTCTTCATAATGATGGTTTTTTTTCCTGAGTTATAAGATCACCACGGCTTCCTTGTGTTGCACTTTTTTTTTCTTTTTAACAAAAGTTGCCAATAGATTTCATCCACATAAAGTGATGGTAAAAATTGTTGCTTGCTTAGGGGGAAAGGGGTTTTGCAAAGAAGATTTTTGCTAGTGGCGCTATGCTTAGCAACAGACTTCCACTAAAAGTTATGTTACAGTGGATATGTGTTCTCTACTTTGCTCACTACATTTTGAAGGTCATGTATGAATTTGCTGAAATGTTTGTTGTAGCAATATTCATATGCTTTTAGTAGGATCGGATCATACATAGCTTAAAACTTTATTAGAATGAAAAGGAAGAGATACGAATATGTCCATTTAAATGGACCTTCATTTATCATCGAAATATTGCTCGGTAAGGGCCTGCTCGACTGCACCGGCTATGGCTACAACACAACACAGTAATCACCAGTGCAGCCTAGCAGACCATAGCTTTAAACAAAATTGACCATCAATGCCAAACCATGAGCATATGTACAGTTTGCCATGTATTAACAGTGAAGCCAAATATGACGAATTTGGAGCTTAACTGCTTAAGACGACACAAATTCATCTACGTTTGGATGAATTTCAGCAAGTACAAACGACAGCAGTACAGCACTACACAACCCCCATAGAACAAGTGACCAACCTTCCCAAAGCATTTGTTCGAGTGTTCGACGAACTAAAACCCAAAGCAGACCAGGAGGCCCCGCCGGTAAGGCGCGCCGCCGCCGTCCCCCCGGTGCGGCCGCGTCGCCATCGCCGCTCCGCACAGCAGGCGCTTCATGCCTCGCCTCCGCCGGGGCGGCCTCGCACCGCCGGCCCGCGCGGGCGGCGCGTACGGGCTGTTTCCTTTCTGGTGCGCCGCCCCGGCGGCGACCGCGGGGCCACGCAGCGGCGAGAGCGACCGCGCGCGGCGCATGGGCGCGACGGCGACGTCCCTGCGCACCTTCTCCAGCGCGGCGGCGAACGGGTCGAAGCCCCCGTGCTTACTCCTCCTGCTCGCGAACGGGCTCCGCGATGACGGCGCCGCCTTGCTGGCCGCCGTCGGCGACGTCGCGGCGGAGGCCGCGGCCGACGCCGAGGGCGTCTGCAGGCGTGGCGGCAGCTTCAGCGGGAGCAGCACGCCTTCCCGGAACAGCTCGTCGGCGAACGCCGCCGACACGTCGCTGGAGCACGCGCGCACCCCGGCGCCACCGCCTTCGTCGCCATCATCAGCTCCTCCCTGCTCCTTACCGCCCGCCGCCGTGGCAAACTCGAAACCCCCTCCTCCTCCCCCGCCGCCGCCGCGGCCGGCGTGATGCTTGGGCAAGCTTGCGACGTTGTAGAACAGGTAGAGCGGCGCGCTGTGCCGTTGCGAGAACGATGACATGAGAGAGGCGGCGAGGTCTTCCATGGCGGCGCGCGCGATGCTGCGATCGATGGGATGGATTCGTTGCGCGCGCGCGAGGATATATATGGCGAGCGACCAGTGGCATGGCATGGTGGTGGCTTGGAAACGGAGGGATGTGGCCTCGTTTCCGGCCCAAAAATGAGACTCTGACCACAATTGTTTACAACCTAATTAACCAATGATTGGCTTGATTGCTAGCTACTTTCTCGTTTCATATCGGAAGACGTTTTGATTTTTTTTTGTAAATTAAAATTTTTAAGTTTAACTAAGTTTATAGAAAAATATAACAACATCTACAACATTAAATTAGATTAATTAAATCCAGCATTGATTGTATACTTATTTTGTGTTAAAAATATTGCTAGATGTTTTCATATAAACTCGATTAAACTTAAAGAAATTTGACTTAAAAAATATCAAAACGTCTTATAATCTAAAGCAGTTTTTTTCATGAGATTACTTGGTACTATTACATAATTCAGATTTGACAAATAATATGGCATTTTGATACAGGTGAAGCAGTATTAACCAGCAGCCACTGAATACAATGTACTTCGTGTGAGCTACTCAACTTGCTGCATGAGCAAGCGTGTGTATATTCGTGTTATCTTGATAGGTTTAGGCCAGAATAATCAAAATTGCCAGTCCGTCAAACCTATCTAATAAGATGATGATGGCATACATTATCAGGTTTTCACGCGAGAGGTGGCAGAGAATGGAAGCATTTGTCTGCAGCCCAAGAAATGTGGCTTGAAATCTGGAAGAGGATGATGCATGATGGATGGATGGATGGATGTAGTGGCAGGCAATGTTTCTTTACCCGGCCCCTTTAAATAGCCTGACGCTTTCTCTCTTGTTATGTTTAGCAGAAAGTTTAGCGGATGCGCAGAATGTCTCTGTTGTTTCTTTAATCAAACGTACATAGGCGTGCTATCATCACAGGCATCTTAATGCAACACTGGGCTACACCAAGCTTGAGCTAAATTAATTGTTCCTGCAGCTTTGCTACTTCCTGAAATTTCCCCAAATCTTAGTAACATGCCCCCTGGCTGTTGGATCGAGTCGTCTTCAACCTCGGGCGACGAAGTGTGGGGAGAAATCGACGAGGTAGAGGATGGAAGAAACTAGCGTCCAATAATAAACCAGATCTTCATAAAATTAAAAAAAAAATCCATGTTGGTCCCTCAACTATTTGGTCCAATTTTCATCACTCAACTATTAAACCGATACTTTTGGTCCCTCACCTCTCAAAATAAGAATGATTTTCAATTATATAGCGTCATGTGTCATCCTTGCTGGCAAATCAAAATAAAAATATATATACAAGGTGGAAAAAAGAGAAAAACGGAGGTGAAGATGCCATGTGGATTCTATTATTTTCTTAATATGTTTCTTTATGTTGTTATTTATCATTGATTGATGAAAATGTGTTTTTAGCATGATGGTAAGTCCTTCAGTTATGAGGATCACCCGGGGCTCAAACCCTTTGTTGCCAAAGAAAAGTCTCTCGTTGTGTGTTCCTTTAGAGCATCTCTAGCAGGGACCCAAAACCCAGCCCCAAACAGCTTTTGGGTGTTGAGGCAAAAATTTTAGATCCAGCAGAGACCCTACTAGGGCCCTAAAATAAGGAGGCTCCCAAAATCTTTCCCCCAAACCTCCAGTCCTAGGGGCTCTACACCACAGCCCATATCGACGTTTTCTTAGCACCTATGATAATTCCCCAACCCACCTGCACACCGACATCTCGAGGAAGAGGAAGATTGAAAAATTTCTCAAGTGAAAACCCTACCTGCGATGATCTTATCTGTCGATTCGGCCGCCGGCCGTCGGCTTGGCCCCATGGGGCGGCCGACCTTGGCCTGCCCCCTACTGCTAGTGTGTTGCACGGCACTGCTACTCTGCTAATTTGTTGTTGCATTTTTTTTATATATATGAGTACTGCTGATAATTACCGCTGCTGCACTTCTTTTATATATATGAGTATTGCTGATAGTTACTGTTGTTGCACTTCTTTTATATATGTGAGTACTGTTGCTAGTTACTGCTACTGCTGTACTTTTTTAATGGACATCCTACTAGCTTATATATATATATACATATGTATATATATACACATATGTGTGTGTATATATAAGTACGAATGAATGAATGACAACTAATACTGCTGCTACTTTTTTAATGCAATAGTGTATATGACTGTGTTAATATATTGTCTCTTTGGATGACTGTGTAGATGCTTGGATATTTTTTCCTCTACAAAATATATCTTTTTTATGTCTTTATGTATGACTTTTTTGCTGTGACCTTTTATTTGCCGAGTGTACTGAGTGACCTATTGTAGTGACTAGACTGCAATAACTGGTAGAGGTGATTCTTTTCTGCACATGATGACTGAGAAAACCAATGTCGATGCATTTGACTTATCAATACGTGGTGGAGACGTAGGTAATTCAACCAACGGTGCAAAAGAAAGCACGAAAATGTCAAGTAACTATACTCATCCAGAAGACATCCAATTGTGCATGTCATGGAGGAGCATTAGCACAGATCCTATTACAGACAATGAGCAGCCAGGGAAGGCGTATTGAAAAAGAATTGCAGAACATTACCATGCCAACCGCAATTTTGAGTCTAATAGAAATGTAAACTCTCTTGAACACTGTTAGGGTACAATTCAAAAGGAGACAAAGCAAGTTTCAAGCTTGCTATGATCAAATTGAGTGTCGACATCTAAGTGGCATACCATATAAAGAGCATGTAAGTTGACTCTTCTATAGATTATTTTAAATAGGCTTGTATTAATGCAAACTAACACGCTAACTTTTCTACAGCTTCTTAAAGCGCATGCATTGTACTCATCCAAAGAACCAAAGAATAGGGGCTTTCAGTTTGTTCATTGTTGGCTCAAGGTGAGAAATTTATCGAAATTTCAAGCACTAGAGTCCCACAAGAGGCCAAGGTCCAACGAATTTTGGATGCCATCTGAGGGAGCTAGTGAAGAAGAAGACAATAGTGAAAAAACTACAACTCCTGATTCATCAGAGCCTAGTGCTAAAAAGAGACCACCAGGCAGGAAACAAGCAAAAGAGAAGTTAAAAAATAGAGGAGAAGCTGGATTGTACAAGGAGACAATGAAAGGTTTGGCTGAAGCCAAGAAGAAAAAAGTAAAGTTGAAACAAGACAGATGGAGAGAGACTAAGGAGCTTGAGGAGCGGAAGATCTTGTTGGCTGAGCGTAAGTTAATGTGGGAGTAAGAATAACAACTCATGTTCTGTGATATCTCCACCATGGAACCGGATATGAGGACATATGTGTTGGCAATGAGGGCATAGATTGTAGCTTCTAAGATGGCTGCACTCAATGGTGGCCTTGATGTACTTTGGTAATGCTATGTGTTATTTGCTAGTAGGATATATTATTCCACGGTTAAACCATTTGGCCTTTGTAGCCTATATGTGTTAATTTTCACTACGATTTATGTGTCATGTGTCGGTAGGATATGTCATTTCCACTATTAAACGATTTTGATCATTGAATCAGTCATAGTTGTAGCATGTGTTATTTTTGTTATAAAATGCTTGTGAACTTAGATATGTGTGTGATTGTGGAGATTTATTCATGTGTTAGTACGATTTTTAGTATGTATTTTTCAATGTTGATGTCAATGATTTTTGTAGATGGACTTTTCTGATGATGATGATCTTCTTTGTCAATGGTGGGAGGAAGAGGAGTTTGACGATGATGAGTACTACATTGCAGCTGCTCTTTTTGCACACATGGAGCATGAGAGGACTATAAGAAAGCGTCGTGGTTCAGTACCGGGTCAGAGATAGTACACAGGGACAGGTTTGCTGGCAATTTATGCATAGTTACAGATTACTTTGCAGATCCTCCTATACATAATGCAAAATTCTTTAGGAGGAGATTCGGAATATCAAGGGAGCTTTTCTTGCACATAGTGGCTGGTGTGGAGGCTCATGATGACTACTTGTAACGCCCCTCTCCCGTTAACCAAACAGGTTAACAGATGATGGAACGCCATTACTGTAATACCTGTACCAGTCCCAGGAGACTAGCTGATACATACAGGACATTGGTGGATCACAGCTAAACCTACTTTATTTATTATACATAGTCCTTACATAAGTTGTAGCCTCGAACAGAACCCGAGACATACAACGATACATTACAAAAGTAAGCAGCGGAAAAACACGGGTAGACCTATACCCACAAGCAAGGCTTGGGGACCTAGACCGAAACCCTAAAACTCCTCGTACTCGACTTGATCTTGGTAGAATTGGCTGAGGGTGGAGTCTTTATCTTCGTAGACTTCTGAGAGAGAGTGAGCAAGGGTGAGTACACGAGGTACTCAGCAAGTCACGGAAATTAAGTGGCATGCAAGGCTTAGCAAGGAAGGTTATGGTTATTTTGAAAAAGTGGTTTTCAAAGATTTTGTGGTTTTAAAAGTCTAAGTATGCTCTTTGAGTTGTCGGAAAGAAGCTCACGCTTCGATCCATTCCGTGAGTTGCTTTGCAACAACTCACCACAGTTAAGTCAGTCGGGAAGAGACTCGCGTCTCAACCCATTCCACAAGTCTGAGACTTGTCACAAATTCCGATTCGAAGCGTACCATCCTCTAGTACCTCCATGCAGGTGGATTCTCTTTATCTCAAAACTTGTCTTTTAACTCAAACAAACTCAACTACGGTGTCATCCAACACCCTAGGTCACACAGGCCCGTTTCAGGCCACACAGGCCATCCATCAGTCACACAGACCGATTCGGGTAACGGTTCCCAACCCGTAAACAATTGCACATATATTCATAAAATAAAATCTACACTAGAGGAATCACTTCACATCCGCCCATAACCGTGGGCACGGCTGTTCGAATAGTTCATAAACCTTTGCAAAGGGTGTACCTTTTCCCACACGACACGAGCTTACTCCCACACTGGCCAGGTGGGGAGGTTCGTGACAAGGCCTTTCCAGAGCCTTCCCAGGATAGCACGTTGTCCTATAAATGGGTTCTCTCAACCAAGTACCAGAAACTCATTTCCTGTACTCAGGGACGGGGGGTATGTCGCCCTCTTGGCACCCAACCGCTCCCATATTTATTAGCAACCAAAAACCATCCTGGGAATACTAGTTACTCGGCCAGGAGTGTCCCATTCCACCCGTGTGGTCGCACTGTTATATGCTCAGTGCAATTCCTCAAGGAAACGGTGCTTAAATGTCACGTGAGGTCGGAGCCACGCAGGCAGCGATGACTCATGACCAAATTTTGTAAAACTATTTTATTTCGCAAACTCTCGACTAAGGGTGTCGAGGTTTAAAAAGTCATTTTATTTAAAACCCTAATTTTCCCATCGCCATATTTTTAGTTTAGGTAAAAAGGGGTCATCGATATTCGTACTCAAGTACGAACATCAAGATGACGAGGTTATAAAGGACAGGGCATCAATTTGGCAAGGTCAAATGCAGCAAATAGGTTAGTCTACTCCTGATGGATCCGATTTTGAATCGCGGCCGAAAACAGTCATGTTCCTAATTATGCAAGTTTTAGAAATTAAAATAAATTTTAAATCATGGGTCCAATATGGTCAAGGGTGACTTGCCTTGCTCGAGGTCCTGCGAATCTTCGACAAAATCATCCTTCGGCGACTCCTCAGAAACGACCTCTATGCGTCGCAAAAAGAAAACACGCAAAAACACTAAGAATCAGAACCCATCTCGTACAACTAATAGTGTCAATGTGTAGATCTCATTTTTAGAAAAATTTTGAGAGTTGAACGGGCTCAAACAGAGTTACGGTTTAAAAGTTATGAATTTTCAAAGTTTGGGTTAATTTCTGTAAATAAAAGGATTAAAATTATTTAAGAAAAGAAAAGGAATAAAACAATAAAAAGAGGGTCAGAGGCTAGAAGTGGGGCCCTTGGGTCAGAGAGAGAAAGAGGCTACTGAGACTGACATGTGGGGCCGGGCAACAGTGAAGAGGGAGAGAGAACAGAGGCTGGCAGGTGGGACCAAGGTGGCAGAGAGAGAGAGAGAAAAGGCTGGACTGACGAGTGGGGTCGGCTTGTCAGGAGAGAGAGAGAGGAGATGGAGTAGCTGACATGTAGGGCCGGCCTGTCAATGCGGGTAGAGAGAGATGGGAGGGCCGACAGGTGGGGCCGGGTCCAGGAGACGGGCCACGCCGGCTGACGCGGCGTCCACGTGGTCGTGCCATGTCGACAGGGGTCCAACGAAGCGGGCCGCAGCGGGGAATCGACGGCCGACGATCGCCAGAGTCGATCTCGCCGGCGGCGGCGAACCACGGCGAGCGACCAACACTGGCGGAGAGCGGAGGGATCCAGGAACCTAGTGAACGGCTCGGATTGGCATAGCGGGCACCGGAAGATGGTCGGCGACGGACGTCCCGAACCGGCGGCGGCGGCGGAGGGAAGAGATCGTCGCCGGCGACCATTTGAGCGGCGGAGGGGCTCAGGACTGGGTGGTTTGAGTTCAGTATTACGTGAGGAAGGGAAAGAGGGGAGTTAATTGGACTCTACCTTCGTCTATGGCGAGAACCAGAGCGGCGACGTTGGCGGACGGCTGCGGGCGGATTTGGGCGTTTTCAATCCAATGGCTAATTAACGGCGGGAAGTGGCGGAAGAGCTTCTTGATGACTCAAGGAACTCGGCGGTGGCAGCGGTTTGGCCGGCGGTGCTCTGGAATGGCGGTGGGAGCTTGGGTCGGAACACGGTGGAGGGAGGATCACGGTGATAGGCTAGCTTGGGCTTGCTTCTTGGTGCCTGAAGGGGAGGGGAGGTTGCCCTATATATAGCGGAGCGTGGGCGCTAGAGGACGGCAGACAGAGGCGGTGGAAGCCAGAGATAAGCTCGAGCTCGGCGATGCAACACAACAATGGCGCCGATCACTGTGGCGTGCGTCATCGGCTGCAGAAAGGAGAAATGGGAAGAGGAGATGATGGCGAGGTGACGGGACGAGGTGCCCGAGCGTGCGGTTTGACCTCCCGGGCTCGGTGGCGTGGGAAAAGCTGTGGCGGCTATGCTTTTCTTTGACTCCGGCTCTTGGTTGAGGCAATGGCGCGGATTTCTTGTCGGCGGTGACGCGAGGATGGGACGGTGGCATTGACGATGGAGGCTGGTGCTTAAAAAGGGGAGGGAGACAGAGAGGTATGGGAGAGGAAGACTCGAGAGAGCTCGGGAGAAGAGAGAGAGCGGGCGAGGGGCGAGAGGTTGAAGACGATGACGTGTCGTCGGGACTGACAAGTGGGACCGCTGGGCAGAGTCGATCCCATGCGTCCATGTGCGTGCATCGAACGGCCGAGAACGAGGGCAGGGCGAGGTGACTGACATGCGGGTCCACGGGGATTAAATCCCCCGCGCGCGCCCTCGTTGGGCCGAGCGGGCCGTGCGGTGAGGAAACAGTAACAGGCCGAGAAGGGAAGGAGGACGGCCCGGCTAGCACGGTGATGTTTATTCTTTTTCCAAAGCTGATTCAAAAGGGTTTTTGGATATTTAAACTTTTGAAATGTGATTTTGAATAGGGTTTTTAAATTTTAGAAAATTTAGGGGATTTTGAAGAGGCTCTAGGGCTGATTTTTGGGAAATTTTTGAGATCTCACATATCACAAAAATTCCAAACTCGATTAAAGAGCCAAATTTTGAATTTAGGTTTTTATTAAAATATTTTGGCACAAAATAAAATGCAACCATTACAAATCTACCCCTTAAAGAGAATCTCGACTCGAGATTCGGAAGCTAAGCGAAGAACTCAGGGTATTCTACACGAGGGTGGTCTTCTCGTTCCCAAGTGGCTTCCTCTTTTGAGTGGTTTCTCCATTGTACTTTGTAAAATTTGGTCGAGGTTCTTCACGTACGTCTCTCGGCTTCTTCTAGGATGCGGACTGGTCATTCTTCGTATGTTAGGTTCTTGTTTAGCTCGATGCCTTCGAGGGGAACTTGTTCTTCGGATACGCGAAGGCACTTCTTCAACTGAGAGACATGGAATACGTTGTGTACGTCTGCAAGTTCCTGGGGCAACTGTATTTGATAGGCAACTTCTCCTCGTCGCGCGGTGATAGGGTAGGGTCCTATGAATCTAGGGGCCAACTTTCCTGCCATGCAGAATCTCTTCATACCACGTAATGGGGATACCCTTAGGTATACGTGGTCTCCGATCTCGAACTCTAGGTCGCGGCGTCGGTTGTCAGCGTAACTCTTCTGTCAGGATTGGGCGACTTTCAAATGTTCCCTTATTACTTTTACTTTTTCTTCTGCGTCCTTCAGGAGATTAGGCCCAAATATTTGTTTCTCCCCCACATCGGTCCAACAGAGTGGGGGTATGGCACTTGCGTCTGTATAGTGCCTTATTTGGGGCCATCTTGATGCTGGCTTGATAGCTATTATTATACAAGAATTCAGCGTAGGGTAGGCAAAGGTCCCATGTCCCTACGAAGTCTAGGGCACATGCTCTTAACATATCTTCCAGAATCTGGTTTACTCTTTCAGTTTGACTGTCTGTTTGAGGGTGGTATGCGGTACTGAAGTTGAGATGGGTTCCCAGGGCTTTATGTAGTTGTTCCCAAAACCTTGATGTAAACTGGGTATCTCGATCTGACATGATCTTTTTGGGAACTCCGTGCTGGCAGACTATTCTGGTCATGTACAACTCTGCTAGTTTCTTTCCTGTGTAGGTGGTCTTAACGGGTATGAAGTGGGCTACCTTGAGGATAAAATTCCTTAGTTCCTTGTTGTTGGGCACACATATTCTCTTTTTGCTCCATAGGCTTCCTTGTTCATCTATCGAGAATCGGCCTTGTCTTTGGGGATATTCTCTTTAATGCCCTTGATTTCTTTATTTTCTTTTTGGGCTTCTCGAATTAGACTTTCTAAGGTAGGTTGGACTACCGGAGTAGCGAGTGTTCCTTTGTTTACCATGGTCATTCGGAATTTTCGAAGCTCGCAACATAATTCTGGCCAAGGCGGTCGTGCCAAGGCGGGATTGCAATAGCTTTTCCGACTCAGGGCATCGGCCACTACGTTGGCCTTCCCGGGGTGGTAGTGTATTCTGAGGTCGTAATCCTTCAAGAGTTCCAGCCATCTTCTGTGTCGTAAGTTGAGCTCAGTCTAGGTAAATATGTATTTCAGACTCTTATGGTCGGTGTACACTTCACACCGATTGCCGATCAAGTAGTGCCTCCATATCTTTAGGGCATGTATTACGGCGGCAAGTTCCAAGTCGTGAGTTGGGTAGTTCATCCCGTGTAGCCGTAATTGTCTAGAGGCATAGGCTACTACTTTTCCTTCTTGCATTAGTACGCATCCGAGTCCTTGCCGAGAGGCATCACAAAATATTTCGAAATCCTTCCGGATATCCGGCAGGGTTAGGACAGGGGTGGTGGTCAACCTTCTTTTTAGTTCTCGGAAGCTTTTCTCACAAGCTTCTGTCCATTCAAACTTCTTTTCCTTCTTTAGTAATTCAGTCATAGGCCTTGCTATCTTAGAGAATCCTTCGATAAATCTCCGGTAGTATCCAGCTAGGCCTAAAAAGCTTCTGATTTCGGTGACCGAGGCTAGGGATTTCCAAGCAAGGACGGTTTCGATCTTACTTGGGTCTGCTTCTACTCCTTGGGCTGAGATGACGTGTCCTAGAAAAGCCACTCGATTCAACCAGAACTTGCACTTTGAGAATTTGGCGTACAACCGGTGTTCTCTTAATTTCCCTAGGACCAGTCTTAGGTGTTCAGCATGTTCCTGCTTGTCCTTGGAGTAGATGAGGATATCATCTATAAACACCACGACGTACTTGTCTAGGTACTCTATGAAAATCTTATTCATTAGGTTCATGAAGTATGCTGGGGCATTGGTGAGTCCGAATGACATAACCGTATAGTCATATAGGCCATATCTCGTGGAGAAAGTAGTTTTGGGTATATCTTGTGGCCTAATCGTCAATTGATGGTATCCGATTCTCAAATCTATTTTAGAGAACATGGCAGCTCCCTTGAGTTGATCAAACAGGTCGTCGATCCGGGGTAATGGGTATTTGTTCTTTATGGTTACCTCGTTCAAGGCTCGATAATCTACGCACATCCGTTGAGTTCCATCCTTTTTCTTAACCAGGAGCACTGGGGCTCCCCATGGGGATGTGCTGCGTCTGATGAAACCTTTAGCCTCTAATTCTTCTATTTGCTTCTTAACTTCGGCCAATTCATTTGTGGCCATTCGGTATGGTCGCTTGGATATGGGTGCGGTTCCTAGTGCCAATTCAATGGAAAACTCTATTTCCCGATCTAGCGGCATCCCAGGGAATTCTTCAGGGAACACATCGGGGTACTCACTTACGACGGGCACATTTTCCAAGCTGGTAGCCTGAAGGCTAGTTAGAATTGGTCGGTTCTTTTGGGTTCTTGAAGGGGTAAACTTTACTTCTTATCCATCAGGTCCTTATAGGGTTATGGTCTTATCGGCACAGTCTATTTGCCCTTGGTGTGCAGCCAACTAGTCCATTCCTAGGATCAACTCTAGTTCTTGGGACTCTAGGATGATAGGGCCGGCTAAGAACTGAACCCCTTCTATTTCCAGGGTTACTTTTGGGTACGATAGATCTGACCTCATCTCCCTTCCTGGGGAGTGTACGATCATCGGTACCCTCAAGTCCTGGGTTTTCCAACCATTTTTGTTCACCAAAGCCCGAGAGATGAACGAATGGGAAGCTCTCGAATCAAACAAAATGACTGCGGGTACAGAGTTAAGGAGAAACGTACCCATGACCACGTCTGGGGCTTCCTGAGCTATTTCTGCCTGGATGTGGTTCACTCGGCCTCTTCCAAAAGTCGGAGTTGTATGAGAAGATTGCCCGCTTACTTGTGGAGCAGTCCTTCCTGGTACAGGTGCAGGAGCTCTAGCAGTACTGACGTTGGATCGTGTTGGTGCAGTACCCTCCTTGTTCTTGGGGCAGTCCTTGGCATAATGCCCGTAGTCATGACAGGCGTAGCACCTTATTCCCGTAAGATTAGTAGGATTTCTTGGCTGGGTACTGGTTGGGGTAGGGTTACTTCCCCTGGAGCATGAGGTGAAATTACTCGGTCGAGGTTGTGGTGGCATCGGTGGGCGGGGCGCGCTCCTAGTGGGTCAACTGTATTGTGGGACAGCCGGACGATACTGGGTTGGCTGAGTCATTCTCGGTCTTTGCCTACCACGAGGGTTGAATCCGGAATGAGCCATTTTTCTCTTCTGGTAGTCGTCGGCTTCCTTGCGGGCGTCTTCCACCATCAAGGCCTTGTTAATCATCTGCTGGAACGTGGGGAAATCATGACTTATAAGCTAAATCCTTATTCCCATATTCATGCCTTTAAGGAAGCGTCGGATCTTCTTTTTGTCCATGTTCACCTCTTCTGTAGCGTACTGAGCTAACTTGTTGAAACGGCTCAAGTACTCGTTTATGCTGGAGGATCCCTGCTTGAGCTGCTCAAACTCAACTTTCTTCATGTCGATAATGTTTTCGGGAACGTAGGTTGCCCGAAAGGCGGTTGCGAATTCATCCCACGTGATGGTTGAGGAATCCTCATGAGCGGCGCAGTAATTATCTCACCAATCCGCGGTAGGTCCCCTTAGTTGGTGTGCCGTGAATAGTCTTTTCTCGATGGGAGTGCACTGGATCAAGTTAAGTTTCCGTTCTACGTCCTTAAGCCAATCATCGGCTTCTATTGGTTCAGCGGTCTGGGAAAATTCTGGAGGATGGGATCAGAGGAACTCCATGAGTTTAGCCCTTCCATTATGCGGAGCTTGTGGGGCTTGCTGAGGATTTTGTTGGAGCATGGCCAGACTCTGAGCTATGCCTTGCAGAATTTGTGTTTGGATAGCCAGGATTTGCTGTGGGTCTATGTTTAGTGGTGGGGGTGGAGGTAGGTCTTGCTGGGCTGGTTCGGGGTGAGGGGTTGAGTTCACATTGTTTTCGGACCCTTGTTCCTGGTCCTATGGGTTATTTCCTCGGTTTTGGACTGGCACTTGGTCATCCTCATATCCATAGTGGGCTGGAGTACGCCTTTGTCGTTGGTTGCGGTGAGTCATCTATAGAGGAGAAGGGAGGAGAATAATGAGGGAAGGAGTAAAGGAAGAAGAAGAAGGCTCACAAGCACAAACTGATTTTTAAAACATAGGTACTTTATTTATATACAAGAGGGGTGGCCAAGTCGCATAGACTGGATGCACACCATACAAGATATGGACTACCATACATAACACACACACGCACTATTCGCCACGACTCCTAATGAGTTGGCGACGATACAAAAGGTCTGACGACTGCTATATACATCCTGCTGCCCTTCACTGCTGCTCTACTCCTGCTCCTTGCTCTCGATCATCACACGCTCGGAAGGATCCTCCTCCTCGGATGGGACAGAAAGGGTAGGAGCAACTGTCAGAGAAACGGCAGGAATAGGAGCTGGTGTTGGTGCGGGGGTGTCGGCTGGAGTAGCAGCTGGGCGAGGAGTAAACTGCGTAAGGTACTCACGCGCAGTCATGTGGCGTCGGCGACGAGATGGAGAAGATGGTGGAGTCAGGGAGGAACTCTAGGAACTGGCGGCATGTCCCTCAGTGGGGTTAGGAAAGTCGGAGGTGTGGGCGGAAGTCAGGGTGTGTCGGGATGGAGGGATGTAATCGTGGAGGGAGTGGTAGTGCCTCTCGAGGCTGCGGTATGCTTCTAAGAGTCGGCGGTACTGGTGGTCCAAGGCGGTGGTCATCTCGACAAAACGAGTCAAACAAGGAGATGACTCACGATAGGTGCAAGGGTAGATGCTAGTGGATGATCCACTAACTCGGTGGGGAAGAAGGCGAAAACGGGAAGAATCAAGGAGAGGGTAGTACTGGTTGCAAAGACAACGAATGGCTGCGAAGGCCACGTCTTGGTAGGCGAGCTGGAGTGTAGGCCTCACCATCACAAAATGGTGATGGTGTAACTCGGGACGGAGGGGGTGGAGGTGGAGGGTAAGGCAGCAACGGGGAGGTACAGTGGCGACGGTGAAACCGACGAACTGTGGAGTGGAGTATACGAGGTAGTGAGCCAAGTCTCGGAGAATCTCGACGAAGCCTCCCTGACCTTCACCATAGGAGAGGTGAGTGTTGCTAGCGGCCATCTACAATTTGAAAACAAGAAAAGAGGTTAGTAAAATTTTCAAAAATTTGCTAAGGAAAGGGAAGAAGTAAGAAAGTCTTAAGTTTTCGCAATTAGTTTTCAGAACGTATCGTCCTTAGGGCCTTCCTAACGAGAGAGTTTAGTTCCTAGGGGCCAAACCTAGGCTCTGATACCACCTCTGTAACGCCCCTCTCCCGTTAACCCGAACAGGTTAACAGAGGAGGAACGCCGTTACCTGTAATACCTGTACCAGTCCTAGGAGACCAGCTGGTACATACAGGACATCAGTGGATCATAGCCAAACCTGCTTTATTTATTATACATAGTCCTTACATAAGTTGCAGCCTCGGACAGAACCCGAGACATGCAACGATACATTACAAAAGTAAGCAGCGGAAAAACACGGGTAGACCTATACCCACAAGCAAGGCTTGGGGACCTAGACCAAAACCCTAAAACTCCTCGTACTCAACTTGATCTTGGTAGAACTGGCTGAGGGTGGGGTCTTCATCTTCGTAGACTTCTGAGAGAGAGTGAGCAAGGGTGAGTACACGAGGTACTCAGTAAGTCACGGAAATTAGGTGGCATGCAAGGCTTAGCAAGAAAGGTTATGGTTATTTTGTAAAAGTGGTTTTCAAAGATTTTGTGGTTTTAAAAGTCTAAGTGTGCTCTTTGAGTTGTCAGAAAGAAGCTCACGCTTCGATCCATTCCATGAGTTGCTTTGCAACAACTCACCATAGTTAAGTCAGGCCGAAAGAGACTCGCGTCTCAAGCCATTCCACAAGTCTGAGACTTGTCACAAATTCCGATTCGGAGCGTACCATCCTCTAGTACCTCCATTCAGGTGGATTGTCTTTATCTCAAAACTTGTCTTTTAACTCAGACAAACTCAACTACGGTGTCATCCAACACCCCGGGTCACACAGGCCCGTTTTAGGCCACACAGGCCATTCATCAGTCACACAGACCAATTCTGGTAACGGTTCCCAACTCGCAAGCAATTGCACAGATATTTATGAAATAAAATCTACGCTAGAGGAATTACTTCACATCCGCCCGTAACCGTGGGCACGGCTGTTCGAATAGTTCATAAACCTTTGCAAAGGGTGTACGCTTTTTTCCCACACGACGTGAGCTTACTCCCACACTGGCCAGGTGGGGAGGTTCGCGACAAGGCCTTTCCAGAGCCTTCCCAGGATAGCACGTTGCCCTATAAATGGGTTCTCTCAACCAAGTAACAGGAACTCATTTCCTGTACTCAGGGACGGGGGGTATATCGCCCTCTTGGCACCCAACCGCTCCCACATTTATTAGCAACCGAAAACCATCCTGGGAACACTAGTTATTCGGCCAGGGGTGTCCCATTCCACCCATGTGGTCGCACTGTTATATGCTTAGTGCAATTCCTCAAGGAAATGGTGCTTAAATGACACGTGGGGTCGGAGCCACATAGGCAGCGATGACTCATGACCAAATTTTGTAAAACTATTTTATTTCGCAAACTCTCGACCAAGGGTGTCGAGGTTTAAAAAATTATTTTATTTAAAACCCTGATTTTCCTATCGTCATATTTTTAGTTTAGGTAAAAAGGAGTCATCGATATTTGTACTCAAGTATGAACATCAAGATGACGAGGTTACAAAGGAGAGGGCATCAATTTATCCAAGGCAAGGTCAAATGCAGCAAATAGGTTAGTCCTGATGGATCCGATTTCGAATCGCGGCCGAAAACAGTCATGTTCCTAATTATGCAAGTTTTAGAAATTAAAATAAATTTTAAATCATGGGTCCAATATGGTCAAGGGTGACTTGTCTTGCTCGAGGTCCTGCGAATCTTTGACAAAATCGTCCTTCGGTGACTCCTCGGAAACGGCCACTACGCGTCGCAAAAAGAAAACACACAAAAACACTAAGAATCAGAACCTATCTCATACAACTAATAGTGCCAATGTGTAGATCTCATTTTTAGAAAAATTTTGAGAGTTGAACGGGCTCAAACGGAGTTATGGTTTAAAAGTTATGAATTTTCAAAGTTTGGGTTAATTTCTGGAAAGGAAGGGATTAAAATTATTTTAGAAAAGAAAAGGAATAAAAGAATAAAAAGGGGTCAGAGGCTGACAGTGTGGCCCTTGGGTCGGAGAGAAAGTGGCTGCTGAGACTGACATGTGGGGCCGGGCAACAGTGAAGAGGGAGAGAGAATAGAGGCTGGCAGGTGGGACCAAGGTGGCAGAGAGAGAGAAAAGGCCGGACTGACGAGTGGGGTCAGCTTGTCGGAGAGAAAGAGATGGAGTAGCTGACATGTAGGGCCGGTCTGTCAGTGCGGATAGAGAGAGATGGGAGCGCCGACAGGTGGGGCCGGGTCCAAGAGATAAGCCACGCTGGCTGATGCGGCGTCCACGTGATCGTGCCACGTTGGCAGGGGTCCGACGGAGTGGGCCGTGGTGGGGAATCAACGGCCGACGATCGTCGGAGGCAATCTCGCCGGCGGCGGCGAACCACGGTGAGCGACCAACACTGGCAGAGAGCGGAGGGATCCAAGAACCTAGTAAACGGCTCGGATTGGCATAGTGGGCACCAGAAGATGGTCGGCGACGGACGTCCCGAACCGGTGGCGGCGGCGGAGGGAAGAGATCGTCGCCGGCGACCATTTGAGCGGCAGAGGGGCTCAGGACTAGGTGGTTTGAGTTCGGTATTACATGAGGAAGGGAAAGAAGGGAGTTAATTGGACTATACCTTCGTCTATGGCGAGAACCAGAGCAGCGGCGATGGCGGACGGTGGCGGGCGGATTTGGGCGTTTTCAATCCAGTGGCTAATTAACGGCGGGAAGTGGTGGAAGAGCTTCCTGATGACTCAAGGAACTCAGCGGTGGTGGCAGTTTGGCCGGCGGTGCTCTGGAATGGCGGTGGGAGCTTGGGTCAGAACACGGTGGAGCGAGGATCACGATGATAGGCTAGCTTGTGCTTGCTTCTTGGTGACCGAAGGGGAGGGGAGGTTGCCCTATATATAGCGGAGCGTGGGCGCTAGAGGACGGCAGACAGAGGCGGTGGAAGCTGGAGATAAGCTCGAGCTCGGCAATGCGAGGCAACAATGGTGCCAACCACTGTGGCGCGCGTCATCGGCTGCAGAGAGGAGAAATGGGAAGAGGAGATGATGGCGAGGTGACGGGACGAGGTGCCCGAGCGTGCGGTTTGACCTCCAGGGCTTGGCGGCGTGGGAAAAGCTGCGGTAGCCATGCTTTTCTTTGACTCCGGCTCTTGGTTGAGGCGATGGCGCGGATTTCTCGCTGGCAGTGACGCGAGGATGGGACGGCGGCGTTGACAACGGAGGCCGGTGCTTAAAAAGGGGAGAGAGGTATGGGTGAGGAAGACTCGAGAGAGCTCGGGAGAAGAGAGAGAGCGGGCAAGGGGCGAGAGGTTGAAGACGACGATGTGTCGTCGGGACTGACAAGCGGGACCGCTGGGCAGAGTCGATCCTGTGCGTCCACGTGCGTGCTTCGGACGGCCGAGAACGAGGGCGGGGCGAGGTGGCTGACACGCGGGCCCGCGGGGATTAAATCCCCCGCACGCGCCCTTGCTGGGCCGTGCGGCGAGGAAACAGTAATAGGCCAAGAAGGGAAGGAGGACGGCCCGACTAGCACAGGGACGTTTATTCTATTTCCAGAGGTGATTCAAAATGGTTTTGGGATATTTAAACTTTTGAAATGTGATTTTGAATGGGGTTTTTAAATTTTAGAAAATTTAGGGGATTTTGCAGAGGCTCTAGGGCTGTTTTTTGGGAAATTTTTGAGATCTCACATGGCACAAAAATTCCAAACTCGATTAAAGAGCCAAATTTTGAATTTAGGTTTTTATTAAAATAGTTTGGCACAAAATAAAATGCAATCATTACACTACTTCAGGCAAATACCAAATGCAACAGCCTTTTTGGTGCCACTGCATTGCAGAAGGTGTATGGCTCATTTTGCATGCTTGCATATGATATTCCAGCTAATAGTCTAGATGAAGTGGTGAGGATTTCGGAGAGCACCATGATAGAAGCTTTCAAGCACTTTGTCAAGCCTATGGTTGACGTGTTTGGTGATCAGTACATGAGGCACCAACTGTTAATGATACTGCAAACTTGTTGGCTATAAACACTCAAATGGGGTTTCCTGACATGCTAGGTTGCATTGATTGCATGTACTGGAAGTGGAAAATTGCCCAATGGATAGAAATGGCAATACTCAGAGCATGTAGATGGGCCAACCATGATTCTTGAAGCTGTCGCTTCCAAAGATTTATGGATTTGGCATTCTTTCTTTGGTCTACCACGTTCTGTCAATATCCTATAGAGATCAATGATATCAATATCCTACAGAGATCATCACTTTTTCAAAAGCTTACCTTAAGGATAACACCGAATGTGGAATTTATGGTCAATGGTAACAAATACAATATAGGATATTATCTTGCTAATGGTATCTACCCCTGTTGGGCTACTTTTATGAAAACATTTTAGAATCCACGAGACAACAAGAGAGTCCATTTCGTAAAAGTTCAAGGAGTGAGGAAGGATGCTGAGAGAGTATTTGGTGTTACAAGCTCGCTTTGCTATGGTGAGAGGTCCTATTAGATTTTAGGACACAAAAACACTAGGTACATAATGACAGCTAGTGTGATCATGCATAATATGATCATTGAGAGTGAGTGAGACGAAGATGATGACTTTGACTATGATCAGGAGGATGGCGAGATGCTGAGGGAGGAGTATCAATAACGTAATAAACCCCTGTTAGAGGAGTTCCTAAAAATACATAAAAATATAAAAAGCAAGTACATAAACAACTTCAAGATGATCTTGTGGAGCACTTGTGGGTGTTTCATGATGCTCAGTAGTTTATTTTATTATATTTTCTAGAGGATATGTCATTTTTATGTTTCTAAATTTTAAATAAAAATTTGAATTGTAGTGTTTCAAATTATTCAATTGTATATGGATGAATTATATGCGTTATAAATACTTTCAATTATTATAGTGTCAATCTAGTAATATACATATAGTTTATGATAAAATACAATAGCAAAAGAAATGGAGGTTGTTGCTAGAGTTCAGATTATTTTTGAGGTACAAAAGAAATAGGGGCAGCTCCTATTTCACCTTTAGGAGCTCTAAAATGAGGGACTATTGCTGAAGATGTGCAGGTTAAGACACCGTTTGCGGCAATAGAGTCTCCATACTTTCTCAACCAATAATAACCAGTTTCACATGCCATAGTTGAGGGTAGAAGCCAGCTTTCACAGCCTTTTCTTAAGAGGTGAAAATCAAATCTAGGCCATAGGTTGAATTAAAATATCAGGAGATTAACAAATAGCCAGCCACCTTAGCAATCTAAAAATGGGTTTCGGGGAACGAAGGAACCTGACCTCACAAGTCAAAACTTTCAAGCACCAGTGTTGCGGATTAGTAGCCCGCTCATTGCTCGCTGTGGCTTCTCCGCAGTTACTAAGTTAGGCCATTAACTTACGAGGCACCAGTGTCATGGGTCCAAGCATACATCACATAACTGCATTCACATAACTTACACCTTGTCGTCGTCTCAGGAGTTAGGACAAATCCCATAAAAATGGAGAAAAAAATGATACAAGTTGGTATCCTCTGTTTCGAAAGACATGAAGAAATATCTACCAAGAGAATAAACAAAGCAAAAGAGAACCCAAATGGATTATTGAAACAATGATAAAGTATGACATACCTCATTTTGAACTTTAAAAGAAAAATAAACACAGGATAAAGATGATAAGCGGAGGCCGTATTACAAGAATACAATTGCTCTGCCTGTTAAGAATCAACATAAACTTCACATCTATTTCTACATCGTCATTTTTATCAAAACACGTACAAGGAACTTTCATTCCAGTGCACAGGACGGGAACTTGTTTCTCTCTTTCCTTTCTTTGATCTTTTGTACAAAAAAACTTGTTTTTCTCAATTCAATCCCACTGTCACGTGGCATTCACTAAAAATGATGATACAACTGATGGCATAGTCGTGGCAGTTAACTGCCTCCCTTCTGCTTAAGGGTAATCTTGTCCCCTAAGCTGAGTGCGATTCCCTGGGTCTTGCTCCTTATTCTGATGTAACCACTGAGCTCGCCATCAGACTGCTTCTCAATGCTGATGTTTACCAAAGCATCTTCACCAAAAACGCTCTTTGCATAAAGGTTAGCGGCAAGAAACCCACATTCTCCGTCAAGCGCAGACCTGGAATCAGGTAATGAATTAGATAAGTGGTTAGCTCAATTAGCAATCAGACAAGCAGTGGAATGTAAAGCACGAGTCTTTGGTACTTGGGTAGACCTCAAAAAGACAGTATAGCTCAACAGTTTTCCAGTTATCTGGCTAATTCAATGCTATGTCCCATCAAAAGCAGTTATATCAAATGCATGTTTATTTCAAAGTAATTAATCATTAAGTTGTCTGCTTGCACTGCAACATAGTAAAACATTGCTTGACAATATGGGTATTTGAGTACTATCCATGCATGGGAAGTATAATCCAGCAATTGGTTAAAGTTGATGCGGTTTTTGTATAACCTTCATGAGAAAGGCTGGAATGAAATATCTTTCCAGTTTGTCTAATTTATAATAATTTATTAGTTCTACCAAGAAGCTCTTGATGAAATTTTGCAAGAATATAACTCTAGAATTTAGTAGTAGATATTGCACTATGTCTATGCTCTATAGAACAGGCCAGACATTATTGCCATCTAATGAGCATTGCAACTCCAGAACCCTACACCTCACCTATGCAAATTGAATGAATTCTACTTTAAATGCCTCGAGTAAATTAAACTAGCCAAGCCCTTCGAATCCATGTTAAGGTAATTTAAAAACACTTACCTGCATGATAGAGATTTGTAATAATCAAGGAACCAAAAATAAGAATTATATGCACACATTTGTATGCAAGTACATGTTAAGCCAGTGAAATTCTTTGCTGCAAGTCAACATAAAAAGGACAGTTAACAAGGAACTCACGGTGGTGTTAGACACTTCATGTTTGTTGACTTAATGATATGATCCAAAAATTCCTTCTCATTCTGAATGGTGGTATTCACTGCCACCTGGTGAATGGTAACAAAATCAAGTTAAAAGGTGAATTGAACAAAAAGAAGTCCTTAGACATACCAAGAAAATAGTAGATGGCATCACAATATCAATGCATTTCAGGACAACCAGGGCCATTCAGAAGCAATCAAGCAAAAGCAACTTAAATCAAACAAATCTAACATAGATCCACTGAGATATGACAGTGCATGGTGCAACATCAAAAGTAACTCTCCAAAAGAGAAACTCTTTTCAAAACTAGATCAAGCAACTAGCAATTAATCACACCAGAAAACAATCTGATGCATGCTAATAAAAGAAAGAAGCTAACAATGTACAATTTTCTAAATGTTTGCCTACTTCACATAAAGAGATAAGGAGTTGAAAGGCTAGATAATATTTGAGCAATTAATTACAGCTTAAAACTTGAGTATTTCCATGGTGTGTAGTCTATGAAACTCAATAAACGTTGGTCCAGATCAACATGTCAATATGCTTAAGCAAAAATGACTTTTGCACAGATAACTATGGGCTGCAGATACAAAAAATAGTTCAGTAAATTGGAATCAGCCAAAAAGAAACTGCCTATACAATTCAAGAAAACATAAACTACAAAATTAGAACATCTTGCAAAGGAAACTAATCCTAATGACTGCAAAGTAGAAAGAAGCATGTACCTTGTTTTCCCACTCAAATTCTGCCCACATGTTCCGGAAAGTAACATCAGCGCACGTTGCCGGTGAGATATAATCCATGATGTCAATGTGAATATCATTTAGCACGACCACTGATCGCTCCATCACATTTGAAGTTTCGTAAACTATGTTCCCAAATATTACTCCGGTCTCTGTAGATGAAACCTTGATATTAGCACGGATTTGTTTGCTTGACTCAGGAGCCAACGTGTAGTTCTGAGGGCGGTCAACAAGTTTGAGGTCTCCCATTGTAGCTAATTCCAAGCACAAGTTCTGAAGTGTCTCCTTTGTACGGTTAATGATAGTCACATCAAGTACAATATCATAATGATGAACTGTTACAAATGCTTCAGCATATACAGGATCACTGAATCCAGTCAACTGAAGAATGCGATTAAGTCTGTTTGCATCATCTGCGTCTTTAGTGAACCCACCAGTTGCAGCCTTCAAGTCATCTTGGACCTCATCTTCCAACTCAAGCTGGCTCATGCCCTAGGAAACAAAATGTCACATTTTAACAACAAAGAGACAAAAATAAGGCAGAAAATTACTGCATCTGGAAAATTGAAAGGAAAAGGTAATAAATCAAACCAATATATAACATTAAAGATTCTCTACTTTAAGAATTTCTATGCTCAACACAAGTGCAAAACTCTAATGCAGCAACAGTGCAGTTCATCATGCACAACATCCTTGCAAAACTGTTCATGTAATATCATGCTTTACCTATAACCAAAGAAACTCCTGTATAGATTAACTAGCTTCTCAGTACTACTGAGAGATCAAGATAACTTGAGGTGTGAACAATAATAATAAAACCAATATAGCATATCTACAACAGCATGTTCAAATAAGACTGCCAGTTCACAACAGAAAGACAGCGAATAGAACTAGACAAAAAACAAGAACAACACTGCATCATGCAGTAATGAGGATGTCAAAGACTTGCTCAAGACATGTTGAGTGATTAATTTCCCAGATCTTTGATCATATGACTCCTGTCAGTACCTTAAAGGCTCCCAAGACATGAAGAAAATATCAAGACAGTAGGCATTAACGAGTTTTGGTTTTCTTATGGGTCAGGAGATACTAAATGTAATAGCTTATTTCAAGAGAACTAAGGATTGCACACTTGAGCTTGAGTTGCATTGATTTTTTTAGTAGCATAAATACTGCATTGAAAAACTGATTTCTTGCACAACATGAAAATTCTATTAACCCTGAATGTACATGATATGTACTCAATATTGTTGATGCCATGCAACAGAAGCATTTTGCGCTATTAAATTTGCAGTGCAAAACAATCATGTATTGGAAGGTTGGCAAACTAGGTGTCAAAATTATAATTGCTTCAGTATCAAAAAGCTAGTGCTGCCTATTATCCTCAAGAGAACAAGCTATCAAAAGAGCACAAGCAACTAGAGACAACTCATTTTATCTTACCCTTCTGCTCTTCAGGTGGTAGAAATCTATAAGATCATCTGGTTGAGCATGAGAGATTTGAGCCTTTGCCTTCATCTCCTCTGTCTCCCGGAACTGCTTCTCAGCAAGCATTTTTGCAAAGCTCTGCCTACATGACTGTAACCAGACCTTCCTGACATCATCACCAGTATTGCAAAGTAACCTCACACAAAGCACAATCCTATCATATGAATCATTATCAATCGGGTGTGGAAGGTAAGATGATTGTCCCAGCTGCAGAATGGATGTCATGATCAGCAAGGCCCCAGTACAAGCCTTGTTGACTTCAACCTTTGATGGCTGAACCTCCTCCAGCCTCAATACAAGTTTGGTCAGGGTGCAGGAAATAACGGCAGCCAAGAAAAAATCGCCTGACAGGA
Organism: Oryza meyeriana var. granulata; assembly: GCA_003991445.1. NCBI lineage: Eukaryota > Viridiplantae > Streptophyta > Magnoliopsida > Poales > Poaceae > Oryza > Oryza meyeriana. Next base: position 217,784 of record RYFJ01002834.1, on the reverse strand, counting down.
TGAGTGATCTGAGATTCAGTGTCGATGATAATGATCCAGGAGCAACTGATGGAGTAGAAATGACCTCAGTGGCAGCACTCTGAGTCGCATAAGTGCCATCTGCAAGAACAACAGGCCGCCTAGAAGACACGGTGACAGAGTTCACCACTGGCTGGGCTGGCTTGGCTGAGTCAGTTGCTTCTCCTTCCTCTGATACCGTGTAGAATGGTAGATCCCCAAGGCATTGCCTAATGGTGGAAATAGCATTCTCAACCTCTGATAACAAGAGTGAGTACTCCCCAAGAATCCACAGAGTGCACGAGCACACACGGGATGCCCGGATCTGATAGAATGTATCAATTAAACTCTGGATCATGGACACACGCAGCTTGGGATTGGTTTCAATGATCTCACGCACAAACAACACGACATCAACTGCTGCAGCAACATTGGTATCACCAAGGAAATCCATGAGGAGGTGCACCACCGACCCAGCTACCTCTGGATACTCCACAGCACAGGCATGGATTGCCTGCACCAACATCTGGCGGTATTCACCACCCTTCTCAAGTTCCCCTGCCTGCGTCTTGACCACTTCCTTCTTGAGATAAAGAACTACCTCCTCCACATTACGAGGGGTGAGCAGATCGAGCACCAAATCTAGCACCTTCCTCTTGACATCCAAGTTCGGACTGGTGAGCGCACGCAGCACATCCATCACCACATCCACCATCACATCGCGGTGCGAGGTGCGCAGCTCATTCAGGCGGTCCAGGACAATGAGCTTCACATTGTTGTCGCTCTGTGATGATAGCAGCTCACAGTACGTGTTTGCGGCAGCACGCACAGCGGTGGGCGCTGAGGAGAGTGACACAAGCGCACCAGCGCACTCATACACAACAGCCGTGCTGAGGGATGACAGAAGGGATATTATGATCTTGATATACCTTCCCTTGTCGGCGCGATTTGGGGAGCGGCAGACCTTGCGGATGAGATCAATAGCGGCCATCTGCAGGAGGTCGGGCCACTCGGCCACGCGGTCGGCATTGGAGAGCAGGTACGCGACGGCCCGCACCTGCGCGCAGGAGCAGAGCATGAGGAACGCGTTCCGGCGCGCGGACGCGTCCTGCTCCGAGGCGAGCGCCCGCTCCACGAGCTCGGGCGCGTCGGGGATGAGCTGGTCGCCGTGCGGGAGGCGGTAGATGGCGGAGATCGCGGAGAGCGCGTGCCTCCGGATGAAATGGTGGCGGTGCTCGAGGTTCTCGAGGATGGAGGGCACGAGCGGTTCCAGCACCTCGGGCTCGGAGAGGCGGCAGAGGAAGCGGAGGGTGACGCCCCGGATGTACTCGTTGGGGTGCTGCAGGTTGTTGCGGAGGTTCTGGCAGATGAGGATCATCTCCGGGAGGAGCCTCCCGGCGGCGTCCCGCTTGTCGATGATCTCGAGGTAGAGCAGCAGCAGCTTCTGGATGGTGTGGTCCTCGGAGGGGAGCACATAGCGGACGACGGTGATGAAGAGCTGCGGGAGCGTCTCCCCGTTGAGGAGCAGCATGACGGCGCGCTTCATGGCGTCGACCTTGGCGGCCACGTCGCTCCCCTCGAGATCCGCCTTGATCTCGCCCGCCATGGCGGCGGAGCCCTTGTCGAAGTGGACCAGCAGCGTGCTCGGCTTTTCCATGGCGCCGGATCTGGCACGCCGCGCGGCGGCGGCGGCTGGATCTGGGCGGAGGGGGCGGATCGGGATCTGGATGAGTGGGTGGGAAGTGGAGGAAGAAGGCTTATAGAGGCCTTGGGTGTTGCTTCGGCTTTAAGGATTTGAGGCGCGTCTGTTGGAAAGGGAAGTACGTGTGCGAGAGGGGCTTGAAATCCGCTTGTATATGGGCTGGGCTGGGCCGAGCCGAGCCGGGCCGGGAGTTGACCAGCTCTGCTGCCATTTTTTTGGGCATTTGGGCCCTTGAGCATTTCAATCCCAACTCTCAGGATTTCTTTGCATCGCATCCTCTATGCAGTCAGTACCAGTTTGGTACATCTCCTACTATAAGTATGAAGCGGAGCTAAAAATGGTGGAAATGCCGCTCCATTTTTATAGTGTAATTTTCTAAAACGGAGCGGCAGCTCTACTTTATATTATTTGTATCTCGAAAGTGTTTGATACAGCTCTAACTCCATAGAAAAAAATCTTAAAGTAAGAGTCGTACCAAATAGACCCTCGGTGTCAAGTGTCAACAGTTATTTGGGATGCGTTCATGCAGATAGGACATACTTAGTTGAGACTGAACGTTTCTCCAAGTTAAATCACGCAAATATGCCTAAAATGATGGACTGTTGATCTGTACTGAATATACTTGCAATGCTCAATCCTCCCTATCTTTGAAGAAAAAGTGCCATCTCCTCTATTTTGGCTAGCTTACCAAACCGATGATTAGTACCTTTGGTCCGAGGTGATGATCGGCCACACTAGAACTGTGGTCACAGTCCAGACTCAGGAGCAGCACTGGGAAATTTTCCACAATGCGCAAAACCCTGTATGGCTCAATCAGTCTCATTACGAAGTTAGCCTAAGCATGAAATGTTGGGCCAAATTCTCTCCACATGGAGCTTTTGCTCTTAGCCCATTGCAGCCCAAAAGTCTAACAATTGTGAGTCCATTGCAGCCCAAAAGTCCAACAATTGTGAGCCATTGATTCATCTCTTGATGAATGGTGGAGATTGCCTCGCCTTTAGTGGTGAGAAGAAAAACCCTAGCCTCCCTTCGAAGGGAAGGAGAGAGTGTGCAGCAGCCATTTGGTGAAGAACAACCAAGCAAACACAAGAGAGGGAGAGGAGAGTGGAGAAGAAGAAATGCAGTCCGTCCAAGTGACGGCAGTTTCATCATGTGCAGCTTATGGTAGAATGTCAATTTGAGCGGTCAAACAGTGTCCGATTGGGCTGGTATTTTGTCAGCTTGGAAGGGACTTATAGACCATCATTTCTGCCAGGTTTCGTGCAATTTGCTTCTGTAGTTTGTGAGATCTCAGCTGAGAACCGAAGGGGACAGAATCTGTTATTTCTCTGTATGCTTTAGTTATACCTCTTGTTAGTTGTTATGGTGGATGTTGTGGATGCCAAGATTATATCTTGATGATGTTGTGGCTGCTGTGATGTACCTCTAGATGTTCTAGAGAAGACTCCATTTGTACCCATTGTTGATAACAGTGGAAGCTTGGAGTGGACCGGTTGGTCCCCTGGTTTTTTACTCCTCACACCGAGGAGGTCTTTCCATGTAAATCGTTGTGTCTTATGTGCATGCAATCTTTGTTCTTAAAGTTCATTGCAAGATGGGGGGGTTGATTGTGTGAAATAAGTTTGCCGGTTGGTAAATTGGTATTTGCACATTGAAGGTGTCTTGCTTCAGCCCCAACATGGGATTGTGGGGTTACGGCAGCAGGCACACCTCGTCAGATTTACGATCACAATAGCAGATAGTACCGTGTTAAATGTTCGGGCTAAAGAAAAGTTTCCAGATCAACCACTATGTCTGCTTAAAATTATGTGTATATGGTAACAAGTCTAGCATATTTCATCAAACCCCCGAATATTTTTTTAAGATTAACGAAAATGTTTTATATCTCCGTCTCTGTCGTAGGCACAGAGCCCCATACTAATGCTAGTGAAAAGAATAGGAACAATATACAAGTAAAGATGCAATTAAATATCTCACGTATAAGTGTACAACACTCTTCCTACTCGCACAGCTCCGATAAAACTACAACAAATTAAACAAATCTCATAACTTAATTAGGCGCAAAAAAGCGAGCAGCTTAATCCAGCGCCATGTGCATCCATGTGTTAAACTACGCTTGCACCACCATGAAGAGCAGAGTGGTCGCGACCACCAGACCAGACCCGAACCTGGCTAGAGTCCGACCCGCGCCGCCGGTGCTCGGCGCGGCGTCGTCGTCGTCCGGTGGCGCGGTCGACGTGTCAGACGGCGTGGTGGACACGTTCTTGGGGTGGCTGAAGTCGAAGGCGGGTGCCGCGTCGGCGGCGCCTGCGCCGGAGGAGGAGGGGCCGGGAGCCTCGGCGGCCGGCGGGCGGAGGTCCGGCGGGAGGCCCTGGCCGTGGGCGACGGTGATGGCGAAGCGCTGGCCGTTCTCGCACTGCTCGCCGTCGTAGTTCCCGGAGAAGAAGTAGGAGCTCCCCTCCTTGAGCAGCGGCACGGCGACGGTGACGGCGTCCTTGCTGAACTCCGGCGCGGCGGCCGACCACTCGACGGTGTCGTCCGGGCCGGAGTCGTTGTAGTCGCAGCTCTTGTACAGCGTCTCGTTCCGCGTCTGCACCACCGAGTGGTTCTTGTCCGTGTTGAATACTGCAGCAGCAGCAAACGAACATGTCAGAAACTACTCCAGCTTAATTAATTTTCAACTGAGATTTGCAAGAATTTTTTAGATAATGGAAGCGTTTAATACACGAGATTTGCAAGATAATTTAGCAGAAGTAGTTGACTTCAGTTGTTGTTCTGTTATTTCACGGTTATAATTATGATGTGCTTAGTGCAACTACCGGTTGGTCGGCATAGTATTAGTGCGCATTAGCTATATGCAGTTGGCACGTTATACTGAAACCGGTTCAGTCTTTCCAACGCAAGCGGTGATCAGATAAACAGAAGTGCAGGTTTTAGATCTGAATGATCAGTTGACGATGATCGATCCAGAGAGTAAAATATATGTACTTTTCAAACTCCAAGAAAATCATACTCCTTGCTGCGTGACATGTACTCTTCTCTGCCACTGTTCTTCAGACGACAGGTCAAGATGATAGATCAACATGATCGGATGGTGATGGCTAAGCAACCGGAGAAAATCAAGATGCATCTTTTAGCACGAAAATGAAGATGTTGCTGTGTTGTCCCACAAGCCATGTGCATGATGAAATTGAGAAAGGTCTGCTTTTGATAGTTGATAGTGACAGCGATGCACCCAAAGAACGGTTGAGAGCCAGAGAGGAAGCGGATTCCCAAAGCTGGTTTAGGTGATCAATTGGGATTAGACAAACTGGGGGCTAGAAATGAGGATCAGGATGGAACATCGTCACCTACTCAGGTCTGCTACTAGATCTTGCAACTGTATCTTTTCATGCATGCATGCATCCAAGTGCATGCATACAAGTTCTTGTGTGGAATTACTTTGTTTCAGGTTTTCAGAGTTCAAACTTCAGACATAGCATCGGTTAAAAGAGAGAAAAATAAGAACAGTAAACTGATAACAAGTAGCTGAAACCACTCAATGGATCGCTAAAATGTAGCAGTATATATACGCATGAAAAGAAAAGGAGAAAGTATATCAAGAAACATAATGCAAAATACAAGGATAATTCAGTAACCATATATATGAAGCAATATATATAATTGATGAGGTATACTCACTGAGGAAATCTCCGAGGCTGAAGTTCTTGCCGTCGGCCCACTCCTGGTAATCGACGCCGGGGAGGGTGAGGCCGTCGTACCAGCCCTTGTCGTCGCCGACGGTGTAGTTCTTGTACGCGGCGGCGCGAGGGACGGCGACGACGACGGCGGCCACCACGAGGAGCAGCTGGCTCGGCGAGAGGTTGCCTCCCGGGGAGGAGATGCTCCTCGTCTGGCGATGCATCGTGGCCTGCAGCCCGGATCGATCGGTTCTCTTCTCTGCCTTTTCTGGAGCTTGCTGGCTGCAGCTTTAAAGAGTGATGGCCGGAGGCGGCCGGGAGAGAGAGGCTGGGAGCTGCAAGCAAGCTAGCTCAGCTAGTGGCGCGCCTCATTTTATAGTGGCTTTCTGCAAAAGAACATGGTGTTGCCCATGTATTTCAAGAGTGCCACACTGACGCTGCACACAGGTAATTTTTGGCCTCCTCGGAACCGGCTTTACCGTACCGGTTGGTAGGTTACCATCTTCACGGTACGACGGTTATCACGATAATAATTTAAAATCATATAAATTTTATCTTCAAAAATTTAAAAATTTTAAACTTTCAAATCTTATGGTAAGATTGTAGTTACCGTGGTTATCTCATGGTTACCGCGCGATATTACAAGGTAGGCCACGCTAACCGCGGTATGTTAAAACTGAAAAGAAAAAATTATAAAATATAGTAAAAATTCTAAAAATTTGTAGAAAATTCAGGAAAAAATTGTAGATATCTCTAGAAAAACAATGTAATATTGCATAATTTTTTTGTATAACCCTTACTATTTTTTTACACTTAAATAAAGCAGAAATTATATCTCAACCCATCTCTTATTTTTTTTAATTTCGATAGAGCTCGAAAATATGAAGTAAACTTCATTATTTTTACAAACTTTTTTACCATAGTGATTCATAATTTAAGTATTACCTACTAGAATTTTTTGGATTTTTTTATTTTTTAAAAAATTAAATTCGGTTGAAATTTGCTTAAACCAAACCACCGGTTACCTTAACCGTACCCGATGGTTTAGTAATCACTGCTCGGAACACAAGAATCTCGAAATATAGAGATAAAGAAACACAGAAATCAAGAACTATGGATTCTCAATCCCTACCTGAAGTAAAACTTCAAAAGATGTGTTTGGTTACACGAAACCATGAGGTATGACCTCATGTTTTTTCCCTCTCAAATCTTTATAGCATTGTCTATCTTATACTAAAATTTTAAAGGAGAGGATATAATTCAATCTTTGTTTAATTTTGGAATTACAGGTAAATTTATTGGGCAAATTTCATATATATTTTTTTATTACATGAAAAACATACATGCACATCACACCAAAGAGACAGAGCCATGTGTGCATCATCTTCACACACGCTTAAAGAGACAGAATCCCTAACCTCGCTAAAATTCTATTAAAAATACGAATTGCACTGAGATTTACGTAGTAAGTTATGGAGTCTTCTCAAAGTTTGTTCTTTATTTTTTTTACCGTGAAACTAAAAGTATTTTCTTTTTGCCCTAAACTCACAACCAAAAACTGATGTTTGTTGTACCGATGTTCAAAACCACATAAATAACATCCTAAATAATATTTTATATTAGATTGACATGGTGGTAATTTTTTGCTGGTGCGGACTACGTTATGCATATTTTTGGTGACGTGATTTTCTTAGATAATGACGTGAACGAATACAATTAGTTAGGTCTACATTAACAAGCCTACCTAATGATAGTTTAAGCTCTAAACATAGCTGCTAGTTAGTTTACTTATGTTACTTTCTTCGTCCTATAATACTATCATTTTTATCATTTGAATTTATACCAAAATACTACTACCTCTCCACCTATCAACTGATCACAGCCATCCCTTCATTATTTTTTTAACCTTACTCCTCATCTCAACCAATAACAACCACACTTCACCCTAATCTTAATTTTCTCAAAAATAAAAAGTTACTGCTGTTAACCTGTTCACTTAGTTTTAAGTTCTAGAGTTGGCATAGTTGTTTTCGTCAATATCAATCTATATCTGTCCAGTCTTTTAAGATGTTTATAGAAGTAGAATATGCGTGTATAGGTTCACATAGGTCAGTTTGTGTATATAAGTTGTACTACGTGTTAAAAAAATTTAAGCGCTAAGTGAAGGGTAATTTTGGTATTAGGAGAAGGGCAACAAGGGTCACAAAAGCCTCTAGCCGTGGCTAGGCACCAGGGGTCGGAGAGAGCATATTGTGTCGCGCTGGCACGGCGATAAGTGTCGGTAGCGCTGCACTTTTGCACCGGTCATGTGAGAGCCCGGGTCAGAGAGTCTCAGAGAGGAGATGGATCCGTTTCGGTTGCGGCGTCGCGTCATCGGATCCGGTGCACGTCCGCCAGTTTTAATCCTTACATATATACAGCTGCCTGTATCAAAGTATATATGCATGAAATGAATATGTCAAAGGCCGGTGCAACATCTGATCGATGACAAATATGACCGATGGATGTAATTAAGCTACTGGTAGTTGTATTTCTCTACTACCGTAAAAAACCGGACTGTCCTCCTTCCGTTTCCTTTTTCCACTCTCACATGCAGGGCGGAAGAAAAAACAAAAGAGTAAATTTTATAAAATCTTAGGTTTTGGAATATTTATAACACAAACCCCTAGGTTTTACAATTTATTTTATGAAAACCGAGTTTTGAGGTAAAATATTTCAAGAAACCTCATATTTATGTAAAATATTCACATTTCATTATTATATAGAATTTTTTGATATAAAATTGACTCAAAGTACACATCCCTCTTGTCTACTTTTTTTCTCAATTTTGCACTGTAAAAAACTTTACATAATCCTAACTGATAATAACATAATAATCAATTAAATATACACATAAATAATCAAATCATGATGATCAATGCTCGTTGAAAAGCACCTAACCTATATATATACTCAAAACTACTCATACAATTATCTTTTTACAATTATAGATAAATATATTAGTCAAAAAAACGATATAAGCTTGTGTCTAAGGTTTTATGAAATATTTTATCCCAAAACCTAGGGTTTCACTAAACAAATTATAAAATCTAAGGGGTTTGCGTTGCAGATACCATAAAACCAGGGTTTTGTGAAATTTACTCAAAATAAAAAGAAACTCCCTGTCCATCTCACTTATAAGGACCATGTAGCTTATTTTTAATGGTATAGGTTTGTTATAATATACGTGATAGTTACTATTATCCATGAAGGAGCGGTAGTAGTACTGCAAAATTTGATCAGGAATCAAAGACTGGAGGTTGTTGGGTATGATGTTAGAGATAAGAGAGACAGCATCTATGTCTATTGCCGGTTCCACTGAAACTCTGGAAGCCAATGCTTCGGTTTTATTTTTAATATCCCAAAAGAAAAGAAAAGAAAAGGAAACTCTGAAAGCCATATGCATGGATGAGATGCACAACATAGATGTAACATGGACACGACGGCTGGATGGATAAACTAAAAGAAAAGGGAAATAGAATATGAAGAAGGCATGGAACACAGCTGTGATCTGTTCCGTGCATCTGTACCTGCTTATCAGTACTGCAGCTGAATATGCTCTTGACTGATAATGTGTGTAGATGCTTCTGTTTAACAATTAACATGCACCAAATCACTGCCAGTTCCAAGTGTTTTCAGTTGATTCCTCGGCTTAGCTGGTCTTGATCTCTAATTTTTTAAGGGAAAAGGCGAAAAGGACAGGTAAACCCCCAGATATGACTGATAATTAGCAGGTAAATTTTGGCTTAGAGATTTTCTGCAGCTGTTCTACCGACATGTCTGTTGCATATATCCAGACGTGCAGTATGCAGAGAAGCCAAAGGACTTAAGGAATATATATATATATATATATATATATATATAACAATTGATTCTTTATTGGCTCCTATTGAGCCATCTTGTAACTGAACTGAAACTTTTTAGCCCTTTTTCTTCATGTCTAAACTTATTTTCTTGCTAAATAATGGTTTGTATAAACTTGTTAATATTACCTTCATATTAGCTGCCCTGCAGGTAACAGGACACTATTAAGCTGTTTAGACATTGGTAGCATCATGGGTCTTGACCACATAATATCAAGATTGGGAGATATTCTGCCCGTACGTCCTGGTCACCATGAGCCCATGACTAAGGTGGTGTTATAAAGTACTTATTTTTTTTATAAGGCACACATAAAACGAGAAACATTATTAGCACGTGATTAATTAAGTATTTACTATTAAAAACTTGAAAAATGGATCTATTTATTTTTTTAGAGATACTTTCATATAAAATTTTTTTATAAAAAATATACTGTTTATCGTTTTGTAAAGTGTGCACACAAAATACGAGGGAGTAAGCACACGGAATAAGCAGCTTATTTAAGCTGGAAAGAAGGGTGTAAAAGGATTAGAGCGTCATCTTCTCTTGCCATGCATGTGATGGGGGTATCCTTCAAAAAGAAAAAAAATATATCACCATGTGGTTAGTCAGTTCACATCGTATCATTGAAGGCAAAGGCAGCTTTCTCACGGGAATACAGGCTGTTGCACCAGCACCAGGCCAGGAGATCGAAGCAGCAGCAAGCAACAAACTGGATCAAATGAACGACCACTTCTGAAATGCTCCCTTGAAAAGAAAAAGAACTTCAAAGCATGCACTTGTTATGTAACAATGACGGTGCTTCTAACCGTTGGTTGATCGTTTCGGTTGAATATCAAGATAAGTAAGGGGAATAGAATCTTCTATCGATTCTCTCCCGTACAAAAAACGAATTAGAGATAAGAGTTTGTTTTGATCAGTTAACAAACAAATTAGAGATAATTTTGGTTAGCTTCCGAGCCCTACCAACGCACATATATAAAGGGCAGAGGTGCACGGCTTAGAATGTCGCTTTTGATACTTCGTCATCAAACCCTAAAACCCTAAGTGCCCGATCGATCAGTGCGTTGGATAAAACCCTAAGTGCCCGATCGATCAGTGCGTTGGAAGGGGTTTGTAGAGCTTTCGTAATCGACAATCACAAATCAATTCAGTGAAGAAGAAGCAAAACGAAGGGAGAAGACAATGGCATCGCAACCCACCGGTCAGTATTCCGTATTAGGGTAATTATATATGGCTAAGAAAATTATGTATCAATATATATAAGAAGACAACATTGTGGTATCAGCGTGTTCTTAGCCACATAATTCCATCACTCCAGTTATGGATGCCATTAATTTGAGAAAAGTTTTAGAACTCAGTGGAGGTTTGGGATAAACCAGATTGAAACTCCCGAAACCCCAAATCTAAGAACCCTAGAAATCAGAAAGCGGGAAGATTGGGGATAAACTAGAATGAAATTCTCCAAAACCCCTCGAATCAGAAACCCTAAGATGGAAATCCAAGATTCGATTCAAATAAGTACAAATCAGGAAGAATTACTTACCCGATTGGAGATGATTGTTTTCAGGGCCCTCCGCGCGGGGGCATTGCTGACAGGCCTAGCGTGGCATGGACTCGTGCGAGGGGAATCTGGGGTTGCCCTTGGCCGCGCCAGAATCGATCCGTGCGCCGGCGTCGTGGCTGATCCGCTTCGTCTTGACACCTCAACTCAGCCTTCACCTTCCTCCTTGCTGGCCCTTATTTCCGACGGCGTGCATCGCCGTGACCTTAGACCGGACTCACGCGACATTGATGCGCGTGAGTGCCGGGCCATCCACAGTCGAAGCTTGCCTGTTGTCGTTGCTTTGCTAGACGCCGCCGCACCGCCGCCCTTGCTCACCGCTCGTCGGAGAGGAGTGAAAAGGGGATCGGGAAAGGAGAGGTTTTGTCGATGTTTTGTATCGGCAATAAATATATAGGGCTACTCGTCGGACCGAAACTCGATGGATTGAAAAGGAACATGAAACAATTTATACTGGTTTAAGCCCTCGAGATGAGGTAATACCCTACGTCCAATTGTGGTGTATTCCCTTTGAGGTTTCTTTGGTGAGATTTCTTCTTCTGCCCTCAGGGGGCGCCCTGCCTCCCCTTATATACCAGGGGACAGGGTTACAGAGTAGGAATCCTAGTCGGACTCCGACCAAGGGATTTTCTTCTAGGAATATAACGTTTCCGATTAGGACTGTATCCTAACCTTGTCGTACAAGGTTCTGTATGCCGATTCCTATTATATCCCTAATTACAAGGTTATGTTCATCCTCTATCTGAGTGGCCCAAAAGCTTCTCATGAGGTACCCGGGGCTTATGGCACCGATAGCAGCCCCTGAGACCTTCATAGTTGAGTCACAGTTGATGCCGAGTGCTCATCCTCCACGGTGAAGAATTCCTGAGTGCATTGCTCCTCAGTACTCTTTGTCCGAGTGCTTCTTCTCCCGAGTCCTGCTTCATGTCAGCTGGCAACGAGGCTATGAAGGACTTCATAGAAAAATATAAATAGTGCATGCCGAATAGACGCACCTATTAGATGTAGCCCCCGACTTTGTGCTTAATTGTGAAACAATTAAACATAAAGTCAAAGATCTTTAATCTTATAGTCTTTTCCGAATAGTATACTACTTAGAAAGTAGGCTCTTCAGCGTTATGTCAGCTGGAAGAATTTTTGCTCATGGCAATTGGTGGTTAAACATGTAAGCCAAGTACCACTTCTTGGATTTTAACCCAATGTGTAGTCAAGTGTATTTGAGAGATACCTATATCCCCAATTTTAATGGAGACTAGCTGTTGATCCTTATAAGGATATATCCTCAATACCTGGTAAATAATTAAGATACCCGAATGTATACACCCTGCTGCGGGCTTAGCATGAAGCGCATCTGATTATTTGATCGTTCTTATAAAATAGCTCCTGCATCGCGATTTTAACACGACCAGCGGGCGACCTAATAGGGCATGCTATTTAAGAACTCATATCTTTGGCCTACTACCGAATAAACCGGCCTAAACCGACCTACCCAGCGCAGCCCTATTTCAGCGTCGGTAACCTCAATTGGTCAGAGGAATCCTTATCTGCAAGCCTTTCCGACTTATGTTCTGGATGCATTATAGTTGCCACAAATGCCCGAGTGGATATATGACAGGATCTGCTTGCCCTTCTCAGGTGTGATACAGTGCATGAGAACTCCGGATGCGCTTTGACGATATAGGTCTTCTCTGACCATGATAAAAATTTTGCTCCGTCGCTTGGTTTACTCGGCTTCGTTGTAATCGAAGGATTGGGGTCTTCCAGTCTTGAATAATAATGAGCATATCCGTAGATTCCGGGTTTGATGCTGCTTCTGACTAAAAGCTCCAATAGTTGCTTGTTGCCATGTTTTTGCCAAATAGGTATCCAAACGCTGCGCTAGCGCAGGATTCAGCCGACGACCCTCTTGGGGCATACCCAACCTGACAAAACTGAAGCCGAATAAGGTACCCAAACCTCGCATTAGCACAGGATTCAACTGGTGACTCTCATGGGGGCGTACCCTAGCCAACAGAATTGTAGCTGAATAAGGTATCCGATCCTTGCATTAGCATAGAATTCGACTGGCGACCCTTATGGGGCATACCCTGCCCAACAGAGTTGTGGCCAAATAAGATACCCGAACCTTGCATCAGCATAGGATTCAGCTGGCGACCCTCATGGGGTGTACCCTATCCAGCAGAGTGGTACCCGAGCTTTGACTGGTGCTGGAGGTCAGTTATTGGTCGAATAAGGTATCCGAACCTCGCATTAGCATAGGATTCGGCTGGCGTGAGTACTCGGTCAGTAGCCCTCATGGAGCATTTCGAGTAATCCTTGAAGCGTCATACTCCAAGTGTATCATGGTAGACTGGTCTAGCCCTCTAGCGTAGGAGATAGGCTCATAGCCCCGAGTTCCTATTACGCGGATCCGGAACCGGCTCTGCATTATAAACATATCGGATGAGTAGCATCTGATAAAGAAAATAATCACCCGAAGAAAATTGATCTATTTTACAATAGATGTAAATATGTGTTCCTCCTCTTACTGATATTAATTTCCCCGAGTAGTTGACCTCTTACGTTTAAACACTCTGCCCGACTAGTCATAGCCCCCTAGCGTTAGGAGTCGGCTCATGGCTCTTTTCCAGATACACGTTTTGGGTGACTTGAGTTTGTCTTTCATGGAGCAGAGCTTCACGGATCGGAATTTATGCTAATCGAGTACTTTTGCAATCATTAAGAGCAAAAATAGAAATTGCACAGAATATACACCTATTAGTTGATATCTTGCCGAAGATCACGTTGTAGTTGGCCTCGGACATCCTAGTTATCTCGATGGTCGTCTTGATGTCGGCGTCGCTGGTCATTATTTTCATTGCCGAGTGACGTGTGGTGTGACTCCGTGTGCGGCTGACTAGAGCCAGCCGCTCGGCGTCGCGTTGAGGCAGATGAGATCGCCATTGGAGAAGCCGACTTGTTAGTCAGTATGAGTGTGTCGCCCGACTGTTGACACTGCTGACATGCAGCAGCAGTGATCATGGCTTTAATCCTTGGTATCGTTGGGGTGGCCTGGTGATCAGGCCCAAACTGGAGCGTGTCCAGTAGAATTGCAGCGGCTACGACGTTCTGTTGAGGTGTAACAAAGACGTTGTGGTCGCCGACTCGGGTTTGGAGGATTTGTTGCTGAGCAGTCCGCCCAGTCCTGCGCAGGTCATCATTGCTGGCGTGCAAGCGTGTCGTTTCTTTCTCTTGTTGTTCTCGCAGTCGGCGGGCCTCCTCCTCTTGCTGCTCGCGTAGTCAGCATGCTTCCTGAGTGGGAGCTGAACCCTTGGATATCATAAAAACTTCACGTGGTGGAGAGAAGCTTGCCGAACTGCTGTCCAACTGAGAGTCGGAATCCGACTGAGAGTCAGAGTCGGAATAGTTGAGGGGTGTAATAATGACCCCCACCTCCCTGGACCCGATCTCGAGCAGCTTTGGGCCGTATCCGAGTCAAACTCCAGGGGACCGGGTTTGCCACATCGGATGTTGATTGAAGATATCCGTGGCGTCGCCGAGTCCGTATGGGAGATTGACGATCTTCTCCTTTCTTAGCCCGTTCTCGGCCAGCTCAAGTCCGAATCCGAGTCGAACACCGAAAAAAAGAGTTGTATCTAGACTTGGGTATGTTGGCAATTGCCGCAGCAAGTCGACGAGGGTTGCCATAGCGTTATGTAGGCTGACTAGCATGGAGTCGGCTTGGTCCCTGGCCGATCGGATCGAGTCCGAGTTGGACAGGGTGAGGTTGCCGAATTTGTCGGCGATGAAGTCGAGGCTCCCGAAGGTGATTGTTTGCCTGGGAGAGAAGTTGATGCTGTCGACTCCGGTGAGTGGATCCATTAGGCTTGATGAAGATGATCTCGATGAAGCCCCTACCTGGCACGCCAACTGTCGATGTTTTGTATTGGCAATAAATATATAGGGCTACTCATCAGACCGAAACTCAATAGATTGCAAAGGAACACGAAACAATTTATACTGGTTCAGGCCCTCGAGATGAGGTAATACCCTACGTCCAGTTATGGTGTATTGCCTTTGAGGTTTCTCTGGTGAGATTTCTTCTTCTGCCCTCAGGGGGCGCCTTGCCTCCCCTTATATACCGGTGGACAGGGTTACAGAGTAGGAATCCCAGTCGGACTCCGACTAAGAGATTTCCTTCTAGGAATACAACGTTCCCGACTAGGACTATATCCTAACCTTGTCGTACAAGGTTCTGTATGCCGATTCCTATTGTATCCCTAATTACAAGGTTAGGCTCATCCTCTGTTTGAGTGGCCCAAAAGCTTCTCATAAGGTACCGGGGCCCATGGCACCGATAGGTTTTGGGTTAGGTTTCGGTACTCGCTGGCGATTTTCATCTGATCGTATTGATTATGGACCATCGGATTAAGATCAAATGGGTGCTAAGAAAACAGACGCGGGGGGAGATGGGGCGGAGGGGGACATCGGACCGCCCGTCGAGATCGAATGGCTGCCCTGGTTTCCGCATCAGGCTGACGTGGAGGAAATTGGACCGTCCATTAGATCGGATGGCCGACTCAGCTGCCGCGTCGGGCTATCCTGGGCCACGCTCCCGTAGCCGCTGTAGCTCGCATTGTTGGGCCACCGCTGTGCGCACCTCCCGGTCCGACTCCTGGGCCACCGCGCATACACGCGTGCGCCTGCAAGCTAGGCCGGTTTTTCGTTGGTGGGCTGATAAAATCAAAAATCAATTTCTGTGATTATTTATTTATTTTTCAATACTCAGAAATCAGTTTTAATACCCTCTTGGCTGTTGTAAAATTGCTGAAAATTATGGTGGGCTTTATTCCAGCAAAGTTAAGTTGTTTCTAGTTAAATGGAACCAACGGGAAATTTAACTAGGTAAATTTAGCTATGAGAATTTATTTTTGGACCAACATGAACTATAAATTCATGTCAAAATTATTGTGGAAATTAGTTTCTTGATTACTATCTGCCCAACGGTGATGTAATTAAGAAAAATTCAGAAAAAATTACCAATGTCAAATTAGATTATTTCTGTATCTTTTCTGCCCATTGGTGACATGATTTAGAAGCTCAGTTATTAGAATGTAATCAATTATGCCAACGTAAATTAATTACATAATATTACTGATGGTTGTTTGTCACATCCTGAGTTTTCCTCTTAATAGAGCCACGCAAAAATATACTAAAGAAAATGCCCAAATAAATTATTTAATTAAGGCTATGAAATTTAATTAATGGTGAAAATACAAAATAACAATCCATCAAGGCTGGGAATATTTTTCTTGTATTCCTCTTGCGAAAATACACTAACAGGATTTTTATTAGAATTTTTAGAGCATTGGAAGTATTTTTAATAAATCAAAATGCATTATCGGAATAAAAAACCTCCTGGAAATTCCCTTTTCCTTTTTCCTTTCTCTTTTTCCTCTTTTTCTTTTTTTCTCTCCTGGGCCGCGGCCCGCTCCTGTTCCAGCCTGCCCCGTGGCCCACGCTGCCCCCGGGTGCCTCCTCTGTCTCTCACTGCCACTAGGGCCCGCCCGTCAGCACGCCCGCACCTCTCCCCCTCTCTCTCCCGCTGACATGTAGGACTGGGGCCCCACATGTCAGCCCCGTCTTCAACCTCTGGCTGAATCGGCCGGAGGGGATAGAATCTCCCCGTCGTGCGATTCCACCTCGCCCCGCCTCTACGCGCC
Source organism: Oryza meyeriana var. granulata (assembly GCA_003991445.1). Classification (NCBI taxonomy): domain Eukaryota; kingdom Viridiplantae; phylum Streptophyta; class Magnoliopsida; order Poales; family Poaceae; genus Oryza; species Oryza meyeriana. The sequence goes on along the minus strand of RYFJ01002834.1, from coordinate 201,239 downwards.
CTCGCCCTTGATTCAAACGACGTGGACCGGGTCTCCTAGCCGTTCCCCCACGTCTCCCGCTCCTCACGCCCATGAACTCGAGGGGATTTCTCTCGCTTCGCCACGGCCACCACTTTTGCTTTTTGGTGAAATTCCCCCACCTCAGCCACAATCTCCTCAGCCCGGGCCTATATAAGCGCTCCCCATCACCTCCTCTCTCTTTTCCCTCAACTCCCCTAGCTCCCCATGCACCGCGCCCAAATCCCGAATCGCCACCGCGCTCCGCCAACTCCAGCCATTCGGCGATGCCACTGTAGCCGCCGCCGAGCCCGTCTCTCGCCACCGCCAGCTCCGCCGCGCGCCGGAGAACCTAGGCTGCTAACTCTGCGAGCCCCATCCCCGCTAGAAGCCCGTTCTCCCCATCGAGCTCTTCGGTGAGTGCTGTCGCTGGCCTTCGGCCGCCAAATTCCGTCGATCTATTCGGCCATTTCGCCCCTAATCCCCTCCTACTCCTCCGCCAGGTCCCATTCGTCAAAGTTTGCCCCTCCATCATCATCGGACGTCGCCGGAACACCCTCGCCATCGTCCTCCCGAACCTCATTGCCGCCACTCTCCTCTGTCTACCGCCGTTCACCACTCTCCGGTTGTCGCCGACCTTCGGTGAGGCTCCAGATCGCTTCCCCGTCTTCCCCGCTGCTCCCCACCACTCTCCACCGTGCCGGATGGTCGCCAGCGGGGCAGAGCCCCGTTCAGTCTCGGCCGTTCGATCTGCCTCGGCCGATCGGAGCCGTCCGCGTGGCGCCCGTTGCGGGCGCCCATGTCTCACACGTCGACGCCAGCCTGGCGCCACGTTGGCCGCTTCGTCCGCCGTGGCAGCCATGTCGGCCACCATGTGGCCTGGTCGCGTCGGGTGGGCCGCCGACAGTGGGTCGCTGACTCATGGGCCCTACCTGTTGGCGTCGGTTCCCGGGTTGGCTAACGCCATAAACCTAAATTAATGCGCAATAATTCATTTATGATTTATTCCTGTATAGTAAAACTTTGAAAATTTATAACTAATTCATAAGAGCTCCAATTAATTCCATTCAAATTTCATTAAATCCAGAAAAATGTCTAGAATGCATTAAAAATAGTTTCAGCCCATGTTTCAGTGCTCTCATGTACTATTTTTATTTGTTTGTGCTTTGATTATTATAGAAGCCAACATTTCTGACCCTCCCGTCTACTACAAAGTGGTCACAGAGTTTGCAGAGCCAGAGCAAGGCAAGTTACATCATTTTCTTGGTCATATTGTGTCTAATTTATGCAAATTATTTGTTTTGAATAAATAAATGTGCATGTTTTCATTATTTCATGTGGGAAGGTTTAACCTATGTATATAGTTTGATGACCATAGTTTTGATAAATCCTTTATTCCTTCGTAGACTGGGTAACAATACATTATGGAATATTTCTAGGATGCTTAGCCATGCTTAGAGTAAATTAGCTCACCCTGGGGATTAATTATTCATTATGATCTTTATGGTTCGACTTTGGGTCGAAATAATGGAACTTATGTCATGGATAATGGTTTAACTAAAATATGACCTTAATGGTGGGCTGTGGGTGCATGGTTTGCTGGTCGCACCCATGGCAATTAAGGACTGGTTCATGGGAACCCCTTGAGCAGTTTTTTGTACATACCACAAGCTAGCGTGGGCAACGGTTGGGCTTGTAGCATAGCTTCTTCCTCTCTTAGGCACTGTGGTGAGAATGGGCTTGATGGAGTTGGGTCGGCTCGGGGTCAGGTTGATGGGCTTCCGGATCCATTGTGGCGCAAGGGGGTAGCCTGGTCGATATGGTGTGCCCTGTCGGCAAGTGCAACCTCAGCGTGGTGTGGATGGTTGGGGAGGAGTTGCGTGAACGGTCTTGTCATAGCCTCTCGCAGGGTATCGTGGTGACACACCGGCACACGGGAACGTGTGTGAGGCTGTGTCTTGTGGATACAGTTATACACCTCTGGTCAGAGTTAAAATATATTCGAATAGCCGTGCCCGCGGTTATGGGCGTTTGGTCAAGACTCACCATGATTAGTCTCACCTTAATAAATTGACCTAAAATATGCTATAGGGATAGGATGGTTGGCTAGCCTGGTCAACGTAGTGTAGCGTTGATTAGTGATGGATTAATATTGTTAATTGAATAACCTTTTTACTTATTTGCGAACTACTATGGTTTGCAACTGCTTTTACTCAAATGAATCCAAAGCATGTCTTTGTCTCTAGTGCATTATGCATAATTACGGGTGTGACTTGTTAAGTACTATGGGTGGTACTCAACCTTGCTCCCTTTCCCCCCTCTCAGAGATAGAGATCTTCTCCAATGAGGATCATCAGGAGGAGTAGGCTGGATCCGCCGTCAAGTTGCCTGTGGAGTGGAAGCCTCTGCGTGGCTAGTTGTTTATAGGTTTATTTATCTTTTTCCACTGTATTTATGTAAGATAATTTTATTCTGTTTATAAGACGTACTCTGTATAGCAACTTGTTGTTTGTGTACCCTGACTTTTCTGGACAGGGATTTAATACACAGGAATGTTTGGAATTGTGGTTGAGAATTTCTGGGTGTTACATTGTTTAAATTATTTTTCAGCTATTGGGCAACTCAGCTCTGTTGAGCCACTCGATGGAACAAATTCCACTGAGTGGAAGAATATGGTGCTTCTGAATTTAGGAATGCTAGACTACGATCTGGCGATTAGAGAGGACGCTCCTGAGGCACCCTTAGAAGACTTAGAGAATTATGAAGACCTCAGATGGGCCTATGAAGAAAAGAAGGATGCTTGGGACAAATCAAATTGAATGTCACTCATGTATGTCAAAAGCAACATCTCTCCATTTATCATAGGAGGGATTAAAGAATATTAGAATGTCAAGAAGTACTGAGAAAACATCGAGGAAAACTTTTAAGTCCTCATGTAAGACCTATGCCAATACTCTGATCATGAAAATGGTCTCAAGTCAGTAAAATGGGAAGAAAGGTGTCAGGAAGCACATTCTGGAGATGAACCACATGGCCTATCTGTTAAAACAGATGGATATGTCTATATCAGATGGTTTTCTTGTCCATTTTATCATGAATTCTCTTAACTCAGACTTTGATCCGTTTAAAATCCACTACAACACTCAGAAGGACAAGTGGACCATACAGGAGTTGATCTCCTACTCAGTTGAGGAAGAAGAGCGTCAGAGGGCTGAGAAATAGAAACATAAGGATCAGCTCAACCTGCTCAATTCCACTAAGGGTAAGGGTAAGAGAAAGTTCTATCAGGGAGAAGGCTCAAACTCCAAGAAGGGCAAGCCAAACAAGTCTCAACAGCAAGGAGGTTCGAAGGGCAGCTCTTCAAAGTCTCAGGGTCAGGCCTCGACTGGTGCCTATGAGCCAGGAAACATCATTTGCAAATTTTGCAAAGAAGATGGACACTGACAGAGGGACTGCACTAAGTTTAAGACGTGGTTAGCCAAGCACGGTACGCATGAAATCGATATTATATCAAATGTTGATAAATCCTTTTATTTCGAATTTCCCCAAGATACTTGGTGGATTGACTCAAGTGCTATTGTGCATATTGCAAACTCATTGTAGAGTTTTAGTACCGTCCAGATGCTAAGAAGGGGGGAGCGAACCCTAAGAGTAGCTGATGGAGCGGAGATTGAAGTTAAAGCTATTGGACAAATCACGCTCAGACTTCCAAGCAGCTTCGACCTCCTCCTGTTAGATGTTTTATTTGCTCCCTCTGTTAAGAGGAGTCTTATGTAAGTTAATGTATTGACATCCACTCATTATGACTGTTATTTTAGTAAAAGAACATGTTATATTCAGTTTAATAATAAGGTTATTGGTCTGGCCTTTGTGCAAGACAAGCTTTATCGATTATCGCTGGATGATTCTGTGATGAATGTTGTGAATGCATGTAATGATAAGATAGAGATGTCGTTGAAAATGTGGCATTGTCGTTTAGGCCACATTTCTAGGGGGAGAATGGAACGTCTCATTATGGATGGTATACTCCTCCCCTTAGATTTCTCAGACTCATATCAGTGTTTACACTGTATTAAGGGGAAATTCACTAAGACAATTAAGAAGGGAGCCACTAGGAGTTCAGGTCCTTTAGAAATCATTCACACTGATATTTGTGAACCATTCCCAGTGACATCAGTGGACGGTTTTGACTCGTTTATTATGTTCATAGATGATTTTTTCCGTTATGGTTATGTTTACCCCATAAGCGATCGTTCCGAATCACTTGAGAAATTTAAGATATTTAAGGCTGAAGTAGAAAATTAGCACAATGCAAAAATTAAGCTCGTGAGGTCGGATCGTGGTGGTGAATACTATGGAAAACATGCTCCATTTGGGCAAACACCTAGTCCATTTGCCCAATATCTTCAGCAACATAGGATAGTAGCCCAATATTCCATGTCTAGAGATTGTCAGCAGAATGGAGTGGCAGAGCGACGCAACCGCACACTTATGGATATGGTGCGGAGCATGCTTAGTCACTCTACTTTGATAAATAAGTTGTGGATTGAAGCACTTAAAATAGCTGCCCATATAATTAACAGAGTTCCTAGCAAATTAGTGCCTAAGACACCTTATGAGTTATGGAGCGGAAGAAAGCCAACTCTGAACTACTTACGTGTATAGGGCTATCGTGCAAAAGCTAGAATTTTCAACCCACATTTGAAGAAATTAGATCCTAAGACTGTGAGCTGTCACTTCATCGGATATTTAGAAACATCCAAGGGATACCAATTTTATTGCCCAGACCGTGTCACTAAGTTTGTGGAAATAAGACACACTGTCTTCTTAGAAAATCAGGATCGGGGGCGCTCACAGGAAAGGGAAATTAATCTTGAGGAGATTCGGACAAATGTTGCATTACCAAAAATCCAAGAGAATAATGCTCCCATTGTTCAGACTGTGCCCTAGAATGTAGCACCATCAGGTAGTAATTCTGGACCTGTTGGAACTGCACCTGTTGTTGAGGAAACTGATAGTGAGTCTCAACAAACTTCTATAGCACAGGATGAAGAAGCTCCTCAAATGCAAGTGGTCAATAATGAAACTCAACAATTAAGAAGATCACAATGCGAGAGGAGGTCTGCCATCCCTAATTATTATAAGGTCTACATGAGTGAAGACATTGGGAAGGTAGATGATCCTACCTCATTTAAGGAAGCTATGACTAGTAAGTACTCATCCAAGTGGCTCCAAGCCATGAAAGACAAGCTCAGATCTATGAGTCATAATAGTGTCTAGGATTTAGTAGAAGTTTCTAATGGAGTCAAAACAGTAGACTATAAATGGGTCTACAAAACTAAGTTGGACTCTAAAGGGAATGTTGAACGGTTCAAGGCAAGACTTGTAGCAAAGGGTTTTTCACAAAGAGAATGAATTGATTATAGCAATACTTTTTCTCCAATCTTTAAGAAAGACTCATTCAGAATTTTCATGGATTTAGTTGCACATTATGACTTAGAGCTCCATTAGATGGATGTAAACATAGCTTTCTTAAATTGTCATTTAATTGAAAATGTTTACATGGCACAACCGGAAGGTTTTGCTGTGGAAGGAAAGGAGAATTTAGTGTGCAATCTTAAGAAATCCATTTATAAACTTAAGCAAGCATCCAGAAAATGGAATCTGAAATTTGATGAAATCATCAAGAAGTTTGGATTTAAGAAAAACGAGGTTGATAATTGTATTTATGTTAAGGTTAAGGGTGAAAAGTTTATAATACTAGTACTCTATGTGGATGGCATTTTATTAGCTAGCAGTGATAAGAATCTACTCTGAGAAACTAAGGAATTTCTGTCATTTAAATTCAATATGAAAGATCTCGGTGATGCATCTTTTGTTTTAGGTATCGAAATACACCGAGATAGGTCCAAAGGAGTACTGGGATTATCTCAGAATACATACATTAGCAGAATATTAGAAAGATACAATATGAGAAAATGATCTGTATCGCCTGCTCTAATAATGAAGGACAATAAGTTTGGATCATTCCAAAGCCCGAAGAATCAGTTAGAATCAAATCATTCCAAAGCCCGAAGAATCGGTTAGAATCAGATATCATGAAAACGGCACCGTATGCTTCAACTGTCGAAAGTTTAATGTACGCTCAAGTCGGTACGCGAACAGACTTAGCATTTGTTACCGGGATGCTTGGCAGATACTTGTCCAATCTAGGATTAGACCACTAGAAGGTAGTTAAGAAAGTCTTGCGTTATTTGCAAGAAATTAAGGATTACATGCTCACATACAAAAGGTTTGAAAAGCTTGAAATTTTAGGCTATTTAGACGCAGATTTTGCAGGGTGTGTACAAACTAAGAAATACACCTTAGGTTATGTGGAGACTATGGGCCCTAGGTACCTCATGAGAAGCATTATAGTCACTCGGATAGAAGATGGGCCTAATCCTATAATTAGGGATACAACCGGACTCGGTGCATATTACCTTGTATGATAAGGAAAGAGATGTAGTCCTAGTCGGAAACGTTGTATTCCTAGAAGGAGATCCCTGGGTCAGAGTCCGACTGGGATCTCTATCATGTAACCTCTTCTCTCCAGTATATAAGAAGGGGTAGGGAGTCCCTCGGGGCAGAAGAAGACATACAATCTCACCAGAGAAACCTCAAAGGCAATACACAACAGCTGGAAGTAAGGTATTACATCACATTGAGGGCTTGAAATAGGATAAATTGTTTTGTGTTCCTTTGCAATCCATCAAGTTTAAGTCTCACGAGTACCCCCATATAATTATTGCCGATACAAAACATCGATAGTTGGCGCGCCAGGTAGGGGCTTCGACGAGATCATCTTCAACAAGCCTGATGGATCTAACCACCGGAGTTGACGGCATCAAGTTCTTCCCCGAGCAGACAATCAGCTTCGAGAGCCTCGACTTCGCCGCTGACAGATTCAGCGACCTCACCCTGTCCGATTCAGACTTGATCCGATCGACCGGAAACCAAGCCGACTTCGCGCCAGTCGGCCTACTCAACACTGCAGCAATCTTCGACGATATGCTACAGCAATCCCCAAGATGTGCAAGTCTCGGGACAACTCTTTCTTTCGATGTTCGACTCGGACTCGGCCTTGAGCCAGCCGAAATCAGGCTAAGAGAGGAGGAGATCGTCAATCTCCTGTTCGGACTCAGCAATGCCGCGGACAATTTCACTCCGATGCGGTAGATCCAATCCTCCAAGGTTCGACTCGGATGCGGCCTAGAGCCGCTCGAGATCAGATCTAGGGAAGTGGGAGTTGTAATTACCCCCCTAAACTACTCTGACTCCAATTCACAGTCGGACAGCAGCTCAGCAAGCTTTTCTCCACCACGCGAAGTCTTCATGCCGTCCAAGGGCTCAACTCCCACTCAAGATGCATGCCGACTACGCGATCAGTAGGAGGAAGAGGCTCACCGACTGTGTGAACAACAGGAGGAAGATGCACGATGCTTGCAAGCCGAGTGCAACGCTTGTAACGACAAACTGCGCAAGGATGGATGGACTGCTCACCAGGAGATCCTTCAAACCCGAGTCGGCGACCATGACATCTTCGTGACCCCACAACAGAACGTCATGGCCGCTGCCACATTACTTGACACCTTGTAGTTCGGGCCCGACCACCACGCCACCCCGACCATCACAAGGATCAAAGCAATGATCACCGCTGTGGTGTGTCAGTAGCAACAACAATCTTGGGACACACTCATACTGTCAAACAAGATGGCTTCAGACACGATGATCTCATCTACCTCAGCACTGCACCGTGCAGCTGGCTCTAGTCAGCATCGCTCAGAGTCTCGTCATGCGTCACTCGGCAATCAGAACAACGATCGAAGGCGGCACCATCCTGACGACCGCCATGACAACTAGGATGCCCGAGGACGACTATGACGCAATCTCCGCCAAGATATCAACGCTCGACGCTGAGAGCGCGAGGAAGATGAGCGCCGCTGACTGGAAGATGATCATGAGCGTTTCGGCCTCCACCATGAGTGATTTCATCGCCGTAGTCGGAGTCAGAGCCCCCACCCCGATAAAGGAGTACCGGCATTCACCCATGAGCTACAGCAGGTCGACTGGCCATCTGGCTTCTAGCCGACTAGAATTGAAAAGTACGATGGGAAGACCAACCTGGAGTCTTGGCTCGTAGTCTATACTTTGGCAATTCGTGCAGCCAGAGGCGATCACAAAGCCATGGCTAACTACCTCCCAATCGCCTTGGCCGACTCGGTGAAAACATGGCTGACAGGGCTTCCCAAGCGGTCGATTGGCTCCTAGGGAGAACTCAGTGAGCGCTTCATCGCAAATTTCCAAGGAACATACGAGAGGCCATCCTTCAAGTACGACCTGTATTAGTGCCACCAAAGGAAGAACGAGTCCCTCCACGACTTCATCAAGAGGTTCTTCGAGAAGAGGAACTCAATTCCTAAGATTAAAGACGAGGTTGTCATCACCGTCTTTCGCAAAGGAGTCAAGGACACCCCGTTCATTGCTAAGTTCACTCGGAAGCCTCCAAGCTCTGTCAATGCTCTATTCGACATGGCCAATTAATATACCAACTTGGCCGACGCTGTCGCCAAGGCCTTGGAAGACAAGAAGGAGCCCCGACAGAAGGAGAAGAAGGACATAGATGACATGGCCCCGACTAAGTCCGGCAATCACAAGCGCAAGTCGGACAACGTTGTGGTGGCCATTGAACGCAGACGACCGCGACCCTCGAGGACGGACGAGTACCAGAAGGTTATGAACGGGCCTTGCCCTTTCCACCCAAAGGAAAAAGACGCGGCTAAAAATTGTTTCATGCTTAAGAAGTTCACTTCTGAGCAAACATCGATGTCTGGTGACAACAAAGACTAGGATAAGCCAGACCCGGGCGCAGCCGGTGACTACCAAGATCCCCAGGCTGAGCTCAATCACATCTTTGGAGGGCCATCTGTACATGAGTCCAAGAGAAAACAGAAGCTAACAGCCCGAGAAGTCAACTCGGTCTTGACAGATGCCCCCAAATACCTGTGCTGGTTAGAGACAGCAATCACTTTTGACCACGCGGACCACCCTGACCGAGTCACGCATCCAGGGTGTTACCCACTCGTCCTAGACCCAGTCATCAAGAGTATTAAGTTGAAGAAGGTTCTTATCGATGGAGGAAGCGCTCTCAACATAATGTTCGCCAAAACGCTTGACGAGATGAAGATCCCTCGATCCGACCTATGGCCAAGTACTACTCCCTTCCACGGGGTAATCCTCAGCCTCTCTTCCACTCCACTCGGACAGATCACTCTGCCAGTTACTTTTGGCACGAGGAAGAATTTTCGCACCAAGAACATCTGCTTTAAGGTTGCCGACTTCGAGACCGCGTATCATGCCATACTCGGACGGCCTGCACTAGCCAAATTCATGGCAGTGCCTCATTATACATACATGATGCTCAAGATGCTAGAACCAGCATGAGTACTTTCCTTGCACAGTGATGTCAAGCAAGCCTTCACCTATGACAAGGAGAGCCGCGAGTTGGCCTAATCCCAAGAAGCAGCAGTCGGATGAAACAATATCCGACTAGCTACAACACCTGCAAACGAGGACGGTCAAGTTCCGGTGAGGAAAGCAGCCAAGTTGGGAATTTTGGTGGATTCAGAGACAAAGAAGATCCCCCTGGACCCTTCTGACCCCACCAAGACTGCGCTTGTCGGGACCGGACTCGACTCCAAATAGGAAGACGCGCTCGTCACCTTCCTCCAGGCGAACAGGGATATATTTGCTTGGAAACCTTCCGACATACCTGGTGTACCAAGGGAGGTGATTGAGCATTCCCTCAACGTCAAGCCAAACGCTAAACCAGTCAAACAACGACTACGGCGCTTCGCACAAGACCGCAAAGATGCTATTCGGAAGGAGATAACCAAACTCCTTGCAGCCGGGTTCATCAAAGAGGTCTATCACTCGGATTGGCTGGTAAATGCAGTTCTAGTTTGGAAGAAGAATGGTAAATGGCGCATGTGCATCGACTATACCGACTTAAACAAGGCATACCCCAAGAATCCATTTGGTCTATCCAGGATAGATCAGGTGGTAGACTCAACTGCGGAGTGCGAGTTACTCAGTTTTCTCGACTGTTATTTGGGATATCATCAAATCAGCCTAAAAGAGGAGGATTGCCTGAAAACTTCTTTTATCACGCTATTCAGGGCATACTGCTATGTAACTATGCCGTTTGGGTTGAAAAACGCTGGCGCAACGTATCAACGTGCCATCCAACGATGTCTTCACACTCAACTTGGGCGCAATGTGGAGGCGTATATCAACGACGTGCTAATCAAGACCAAAGTCAAGGAAGACCTCATCGCCAACTTAGAAGAAACTTTTCAAAGGCTTCGGAGATTCAAGATGAAGTTGAACCCGAAAAAGTGCGTCTTCGGAGTACCTTCGGGAAAGTTACTCGGCTTCATCGTATCACAGTGATGCATCGAGGCTAATCCAGAGAAAATTAACGCTATCATGATCATGGCACCCCTGACTAGCTAGAAGGATGTACAGAAGCTGACTGGCTGCATGGCGACGCTCAACCGATTCATTTCCTGACTCGGCGAACGGGGCATGCCCTTTTTCAAATTACTGAAAAAAGTCGATAATTTTCAATGGACGCCAGAAGCCCAACAAGCCTTCGAAGACTTCAAGAAGTTCCTCACGTCTCCACTCGTGCTGGCATCACCTTTGCTCCAGGAATCACTTATGTTATATCTGGCGGCAACCACTCAGGTAATCAGCACAGTGCTGGTCGTCGAGCGGGTGGAGCCAGGACACGTACAAACAGTACAGAGGCCAATCTACTTCATCAGCAAAGTCCTAAGTGACTCCAAGATAAGATATCCTCAAGTCCAGAAACTGCTATATGGCTTGCTGATAATTGTCTGAAAATTGGTGCATTATTTTCAGTCGCATCAGGTTACAATTGTCACATCGTATCCACTCGGGGACGTCCTACACAATCACGAGGCCACCAGCAGAATCGCTAAATGGGCACTCGAGCTGATGGCGTTTGATACTGTTTTTCAATCTCGGACAACAATCAAGTCACAAGCACTTGCCGACATCAATAGAAAAGTTAGAATACTTTACGATGTATTTCGACGGTTCTCTACGGATTGGCGGAGCAGGGGCTGGCGTCGTCTTGAAGTCACCCACTGGAGAAAAACTCAAATATGTCCTTCAGATTCACTTTCCAGCATCTCACAACGTCACCAAGTACGAGGCACTCATCCACGGTCTCCACATCGCCATATCACTCGACATCCGCCGACTAGTAGTACGCTGGGATTCTCAACTCGTGGTCAACCAGGTTACGAAAGACTAGACATGTCTGGACGACAACATGGCGGCATACTGTCAGGAGGTACGAAAGCTGGAAAACAAGTTTGATGTGCTGGAGATTACACACGTGCTACGCCAATACAATGAAGCTGCAGATAAGTTAGCTAACATGGGATCCAAACAAGAAGTGGTCCCGACTAGAATTTTTGTCGAGCAACTATTGGAGCTGTCGGTTAAGAAGAAACCAATACTTGAGCAGTCAGGGGCCGAACCTACCCCGGCAACAAATGAAATACTAATTATCTCTCAAGATTGGTGGACTCCAATCATCAGGTTCCTCCTGAAAGACGAGCTCCCAGAACATCACAGTGAAGCCGAGCGGATCAAATATCGAAGCAAATGTTTCCTTGTAGTCTGAGAAGATCTCTATCGTCGAAGCGCATCCGAAGTCCTCATGCTTTGCAACACACCCGAGGAGGGCTTGTAAATTCTGCAATCCATCCACTCGGGCATCTATGGCAACTATGCTGGATCAAGGACGTTTGTCGGAAAGGCTTACAAACAAGGATTTTTCTGGGCGACTGCAGTTGCAGACACTAAAGACATAGTTCGGACATGCGAGGGATGCCAGTTCTTTGCCCGGCAAACATATCTTCCAGCTTAAGAACTACAAATAATTCCAATCTCTTGGCCCTTTGCAGTGTGGAGGCTTGACATGGTTGGGCCGTTCAAAAAAGTGTCAAGAGGGTTCACACACTTATTTGTCATAGTGGACAAAATCACAAAGTGGATCGAGGCAAAACCTGTTGCTACCATAACAGTGGCAAGGGCAAAAGACTTCATCATGAATATTATATATCGATTTGGAGTTCCCAACCATATTATAACGGACAACGACACTCAGTTCACTGCGGCGTTTTTCAAGATTTCTGTGACAACTTCGGCATCAAGATCTGTTATGCTTCTGTGGCACACCCTCAAAGCAATGGGCAGGTCGAGCGTGCAAACGGCATGGTCTTACAAGGTATTAAGACTAGGGTGTTAGACCGACTACAACCATACGCAGGGCGGTGGGTGCAAGAGCTTCCATCCGTTCTCTAGTCTTTACAAACCATGGTTAGTTGGGCAACAGGGCAATCCCCTTTCTTCCTGGTCTATGGTGCTGAGGCCGTGTTACCAACCGAGTTGGAGTTCGGCTCACCACTAGTTTGGGCCCACTCAGATGCAAAATCAACTAAAGACTGACTGGTCGAACTAGATCAGTTGGAAGAAGCAAGGGACATCACAACTATTCAGTCAGCACGGTATCTTCAGGGCCTACGTCGTTATCACAGTCGGAATGTTCGTGACCGTGCCTTTTCGGTAGGAGATCTCGTTTTGAGAAAAATCTAAACCATCAAAGACAGGCATAAACTATCTCCCTTATGGGAGGGGCTGTTCATTATCGCTGAGGTGACATGTCCGAGAGCCTACCGACTGAAGACAGAAGACGGCTTCCTAGTCAACAACTCATGGAACATAGAACAGCTACGTCCTTTCTATACATAAGTTTTTTACTCGTTTTATACATATAAATAAAGTTCGTTACTCTGACTCACTACGTCGCTTGTTCCAACCGAGTAGTGAGTCAGGGGCTACATGATAATATATGCCTATTGTCATTAATGAAGTCCGAGCTTGTTTTATCTACGTCATGAAGTTTTACGATGATTATGTTAAGTTTCCCGAGTATAGACCTGAGAGGTGAACACTTTTATTTAAGTTGATCTCAAGCCACTCGGCGTAAACTGTCTAGTCGGGTAAAACTAATGATGGCTCAGAGGAAACAAGCACTCGGCAAGATTTAACAGCAAGCAACAAAAACATTTACAATATTTATATATTGTTCCCGATGAACACCGACTACATAAAAGTTTCTATTTACATCGACAGATCTTCAGTGATGGCTTCGGCAGTGGCCCTCACCTGGCTGATCAACTCCAAGCCCTCCTCCGGGGTAGTGCCTTCAGCAAAGCCTTCACCAATCACCTCAATATCTACCCGAGGGTAGAGAGACTTGGTTGTGGCTAATGCCTGGGCAATTCCTACGGCGACGCGCTCATCCGAGTACTTCTTCAGGATACCTGGGGCTTCCTCGAGATGCTGCGCCACCTAGGCTATTGAGTTGGATCTAGGCCCGGCCAGGGTCGGCTGCATGATATCCAACAAAGTCCTCGCAGAATCAACAATGACTTGCCATGATTCCTTTATCACCTTGATCTCCTCTACAAAAGCACCAAACTGGATCTGTCAATTGGCTTTGAAGGCTGCTCACACAGAGACAAAGACATCACCAAATTAGGGCATCTAGTCAGACCGAGTTCATAGGCAGACATATGACTCACTCGCATAGTCGGTGTCCACTTTGGACTTCGCCTTTTCGAGCTCCTTCAGCTCCTTTTTCAGGCGTTCAACTTCCAGGGATTGATTGTTGAGATTTGTCTTGAGAGCTATAGCAAAACAGAGTCAAGGATTAACAACACAGAGAGTTTTGTCCAAGGACACTTGGGTGAGAGGGGAACTTACTCCTGATAGTCCCTGCTTGTGCCCAGTTCTCATCCCTGAGCTTGTTCACAGAGTCCTTCAGCCACTCCTCCCTCTCCTTGCTGGATTTCTCCAGGTCATCCTTGGCAACTTAGAGCTGGCGAAGTTGGAGTAGCTGAGGAGCGAGCTCGGACAGAACTTTGCCCTTTTTTTTTGACCAATCAACCACTTTCTGCACAAGAAGCGTCGAAGTCAGGCAGAGCAAACAACAAGGGCGTAGAGTTCTGAAAAACCACAAATCAGCAAGACCGACTGCGTACCTGGATCCCCTTCAACGCAGCGATGGCAGTTTGCATCAAATCGACTCTCTCCTTTTGGGTAGCCTGTTCGTTGCGCTCGAAGCTCTCTGCTTCCCCCTCTGGAGTAACCCAATGGAATATTCGGGGGAGGTTTAACGGAGGAGCTTCGAGCCTAGGGAGATCGTCGTCGTCAGAGGATGGAGAAAATGGAGGTGAAGGAGTCCTTGGCCTTGGGTCGATCGGTGGCACGGGGTCTTGGGCGAATTCAGGGACGGGGCTTGTCACGCCCAGAATTTCCATCCAAAATTATGGAGTTTTATTGTGTGAAAATCCTCGTCCAGGAATCAACCGAGGCACACATGACAAAATTGATAATCAAAGTAATTGTTTGCATAGCGTAAGTATTTATTACAGAGGCGAATGGTACCTCTCAAAATAATAAAGTTCTAACAGCGGATAAATAAATAAGCAGCGTGACGACTCCCAATCCACGCACTTGACCAGGCTCTCGCTCAGTCCTCCAAATAGTCCTCTTCACTGTAGTACTCCTCTGAATGATGATTGTTGATTGCAAAGTGAGTACATGAAATACTCCGCAAGCCACATAGCAAATATGCAAGTGCACGGGATAACAAAGGATGGCATAATATGGCTTAAGTTTGCATAAAAGCACATAATAAAATATTTGAGAGAGTAATAAAGCATTAGTTAAATAGCAACATTGATCAACACTATACTGCTCACCAAAACGGTATAGGCCCAACCACTCCAACCTGGAGCTACACATGTTCCACTGTTCAACCATCAAGTTTAAATAATGTAGGACTAATCACAGAAAATATTGCTAGGCCCGCCCTTAACCGTAGGCACTGCTATTCGAATAATTTTACTTTGGCCAAAGATGTACCAATTTACCCATAAGACACAACTCCACCGCACATCACTGTGCGTCTTGATACCACCACGGTACCTCAGGAAGGAATCGTGATAGGACCCTCCATGTAACCCGCCCAACAAGGGAGCCACCCGCTGGACCACCAGTCTTCGGTAGGATTGATCAGATACCTAGTCAGGGAGACGGCCCAACGCCCAAGACATGGACTTATTGACGCAGCCATGGTGGTCTTATTGACACAGCCACAACACACCATGGTGGACCCCAGTCGAACGTACTACATTTTGGTTCCCACCATTACCCATACTGGCTTGTGGTTAGCACGGGTGTTGCTTCACAACAAGTAGTCCGCGAACCGGTCCTTAACTGTCACGAGCACCGCTAGCATCAAACACAATCCTGGTGCTCACAACCCACCTTTTAATCAAGTTTTAGTGGACCATTAAGTTGTCCTTGTACGACCACCGTCGTAAATAGATCATCATTTCATGTGACATGATTAATAGTATGGAAATTACTGTGACAACCTAGAAGTTATTCTATTATTTGCTAGGCATAGCTAAGCAGGGTCCTAGAGTTATTCTAGCTAACCAGTAAACAAAGTTAGCTAGTCAAATTATCCCATAGGTACAATGTTAGGTAATCAAATCAAAAGAGGCCATAACAAAGGTTAGGTTTTCCCTGTCCTAGTGACATTCCAAAATAAATGCAGAGTTGAAGGAAAACATAGCTTTAAATATAGGAACAATATGCTCAAAGGGAAGGGGGAATCCGTGTGACTTGCCTTGCTGCTCCACACAAGCTTCGAAACTCTCCTCGAGAAAAAGCGTCTCTTCCTGAACGTCGTTGACTATAGGCAATAAACAAAACAAGCAAAAACAGTACATCAACACATAGGAATCGTACAATATTATATTTTTAATGGGTAGATCTTGATTTTAAAGAATTTAGAGACTTGAACGACCTCAATCCGAGTTCGTATGAATTAGTTATGATTTTTAGAAGTTTTAATCCTTTTATAGCATATTTAAAAGAATTTACCTGATTTATTGCGTCATCACTGAATTAATTTTATTCGGGAAAAGGGGTTTATGACGTCACTGGAGAGAGGAGGCTCTCGGCTGACCAGAGGGGCCCACTGTTAGTGAGATGGAGGGGTCTGGTCCATGGTGGACCAGGTCCACCGAGGTCCACGAGAGGGATCCGATGGCTAGGGTTCTAGGGTTTTGATCGGACGGCCAAGATCTAGCCACGTGTCAAGGAAGATCGGAAGGCTGAGATTTAACCTATAAGATCCGACGGCTACAGTTGATCCCGATCGGATCGGCTTAACGGCGCTGAGGTGGCGCCGAGCTGGCGCCTACACGGCAACCACGTCGGCTACGGCGACGGCGGCAGCACTGGACCCGATGGTCGACGGCGATCGGCGGCCCGGCGGCACTAAGGGAGAGCGGGAAACGCTAGAGGAGGTCGAGGCGATCCTTACCGAGGGTGAAACCACGAGGAACGGCGACGGAGACAGCCGGCGGCGAGCCTGAGGCGGCGGGGGTCTCCGGATCTTCGTCGACGGCGGTGTTCTGGTGGTTCCCGAGGGCTAAGAGGCAGCGGCCTGGCTTCTGTGGGCTACGGCCAACCTAACCGAGGCAGCGGCGAGCTCCAACAGCGGCTGAGGCGACGGCGGCAAGCAACCGAAGCTTGGCGACGGCGGCGGAGCAAGCGCGAGACACGGGGAGACGGCTAGGGCTAGCTAGAGCTCGATCTAAAGCGCGAAAACCATCCTAGGGGTCTCAGGGTTGCTATTTAAGGCGGAGAGGGACGGAGTCTGGCTCGGACTCGACGGATTTTGCGGCGGCGCCGGTTAGGGATAGAAGTCCGACTCGGGAAGCTTGCGGGTCTCCATTCCACGCGCGATTTGGCTCCGGTTTCTTGGGGATTAGGTAGAAGGAGATAGGGGTGCCGTTTTCCCCCAACTAATTCGGAGAAACCGAGGCCAAAACGAACGGATTGCGCGAGATTTTCAGCGGCGGCGCTCGAGTGCGACAGTGCTCCCGAGTGGGAGGTAGACGACGACGACGACCCGACATGCGGGCCCCACCTGTCAGTGGCCGTGGGCGACGCAAGCGGACGTGGACCGCCGGGCGCACGCGCGAGGGGGATTGGGGCAGCGCACAGTAATGGGCCGAAAATGGCCCAGAGACTGTGGAGGGGTTTTTAAAACCTTTTTCCTTTTGTTTTATTGCTGGAAGCTTATTTATTTTGCCAAAAATACTTCCCCTAATCAATTAATTCCCAAAAAAATTCAGAAATTAAATAATTAAGCAAAGAATTTTATAAAATTATTTTCAAGCCCATTTTTCTTTAGATTTTTCCCTGATTTTATTCTTTTCACTCATTGAGACTTTTAATTAAATTTCTGAAAATTCCTTTTTCACAATATTTTATATAGGGATAATTTTAGGGTGTTACAGGGCTTCAACTACGTTGTCTCGACTGGGCGATGCTTGAGGCTCAGCCGGGTGGGTCAACTCAGCCTTAGGGGCTGGGACAACTTCAGGCTCGGCTTACGGTGCAACTGACTCAGGCTCAGTCAGGACAGGAGCTGCTACCGGGGTCGGTGGTGCTACCCCTTTGGGATCAGCGTCACTTGGCTTCCTGCAGGAATATTCAACAGTTAAGATATTGCAAGTTTATTCAAGCTTTTTCGAAGACTGAAGATTTTTTGTACCTCTTGGAAGTTTTAAACCTCTACCCCTGTGTGCTGGGGGCGGAGGTAGTCGACGACGGGCTTGACAGCTTGCTCGGCGGCGGAGAGCTACCGATTGTCGGGCTCATGGGTACGGCAGTCGACGGTGGAGAACTTGACCCAGTCAGCGTTGTGCTTGACGCAGCCGATTGGGGGGTGGTGGCACTTAGCAGTGTGGTCCTAGGGCTGGGAGGCCTGGCGGCGGCGCTGCTGGAGTCCTTGATCATCAGAACGCCAAATGCCTTACTCGGCGTATCCTTTATCTTGGCCTGGTCTGTTGCTGGTCTCTTCCCAACCCTCTTGGGGCTGGGTTGGGCTGCCAAAGGGCTGGTCGGCGCTTTCTGGCCCTACTGGCCGACTGATCTTGGGGGGTCAGAATCAAATTATTCGCATTCCTGGAAACATCCAAATATAACACATTGCATGGTTGAATAGCATTTAGATCATGCTCCACGCATGGATATCAAGACAGAAACTGCATCATATATTACCTTTGGTCGGGGCCTGCCCTTGCAGTATGGCTTGGGGGCTCTCTCCTTGTCCTCGGTCTCTACGACTCCGTTGACGAAAAAACCAAGCAAAGTATCAATGACTTTATTCTTATCAACGAAGTTGGGGTACTCTTGGGATGGATCATTCTTCCCTTCGTAGTCAAACTCGAGGTGGCTTCTGGCCTTCAGGGGCTGAGTTCGGTGATTCAAGAATGCCCTGGCCACCCAAGGACCAGTCAGCCCTGTGCCCTTCAGTATGTCGATCTTCTCCAGCAGCTTGAAACCCTGGCCCATTTCATCCTGAGACGGCATAGAGGTCCAGCTCTCCAGAATAGATGGTGGATTTCCAGTGAAAGGGGGCAGGGAGGGCTCCAGATTTGGAGCAATAAAACCACTCTCGATGCCACTCCTTGAGAGAAGTCTTTAGGGGGACATGGAGATAGGCCTTCTTCATCTCATTGTGGAGTTGAAGGCCCGCTCCCCCTATTATCTGAATTTTGGATTTTGAGGGCTAATGCTTGATGTGAAATAAGTATTGGAAGAGGCTGAAATGGGGGCTGATCCCTAAGAAGGCTTCGTAGAGGTTTATGAAGATGGATATCTGAAGGATGGAGTTGGGGTTGAGGTTGACGAGCTCGATTTGATAAAAATCAAGAAGACGACGAAGGAAATCGGAGGAAGGGAGAGAAAGACCACGATCGAAAAAAGAAGTGTAGACCACGGTCTCGTCTGGGCCTGGAGCAAGGATTGACTCACCGACAGCCGGACGCCAACTGATGATCTCCTTGGGCTGCAGTATCTTCTTATTCTCCAGAATCGTCAGCTTCGTGGAGCAGCAGTCCTACGTTAGCCAAGATCTAGACGACATGTCTAGGATATCAAAAGGAGCTCTCGGCATTGCTAGGGGTGAGGAGCTAGGCTGAGAAGCTTTTGGCCACTGGGAATCGACGCCGGGAGGGAGTTCCTAGCAGATTTCTAGTTGGGGGCTTGAGCTACAGAAGACCCTAACGGAGCGGAGAGCGCGAAGTTCAGGCGTGATTTGGGAGCTGAAGTGATTTGGCGGATTGGGGGAGAAAGAGGAATCTTTTCTCTCTCTCGCTGCTTTATAGGCTTGCACCAAGTTAGCGGGCTTGGCCGGCTTGCTCGGTAATAGACAGTAAGATATGAGTTTCTAAGTAGCATGTCCTATTGGGCCGACCACTGACTGTGTTAAAATCACAGTGCAGATGCTATTTTACAGAAACCGATCAAAATAATCAGATATGCTTCATGTTAAGCTTAATTGCTGGACATATGTGTTCAGATATCTGAATTATTTAACATGTATTGAGGATATATCCTTATAAGGATCAATAGATATCTCTCAGGTACACCTAACCACATATTGGGTTGAGATCCATGAAGTGGTACTCGGCTTATATGCTTAGCCAAAATTGCCTTGAATAAAAATATTTCCAGCTGATATGATGTTGAAGAGTCCAATTTCTGAGAAACATACCACTCGGGAAAGACTTAAAGGTTAAAGATCTTTGACTTTATGATTAATTGTTTGACAATTAAGCACAAAGTAGGGAGCTACACCTAATAGGTGCGCCTATTCAGCGCACACTATTCATACTTTTCTATGAAGCCCTTTATAGCCTCGTTGCTAGCTGATATGAAGCGGGACTTAGAGAAGAGGTACTCGGACAATTGGTACTCGGGAGCAAGGCACTCGAGAAATCTTCACTAAGGAGGATGAGCACTTGGCACCAGCTGTAACTCAACTATGAAGGTCTTAGGGGCTACTGTTGAGACTATGGGCCCCGGGTACCTTATAAGAAGCATTATGACCACTCGGATAGAGGATGGGCCTAATCCTGTAATTAGGGATAGAACTGGACTCAGTGCATATTACCTTGTATGATAAGGAAAGGGATGTAGCCCTACTTGGAAATGTTGTGTTCCTAGAAGGAGATCCCTGGGTCAGAGTCCGACTAGGATCTCTATCATGTAACCTCTCCTCTCCAGTATATAAGGAGGGGTAGGGAGCCCCACAGGGCAGAAGAAGACATACAATCTCACCAGAGAAACCTCAAAGATAATACACAACAGCTGGAAGTAAGGTATTATCTCACCTTGAGGGCCTGAACCAGGATAAATTGTTTCGTGTTCCTTTGCAATCCATCAA
This sequence comes from Oryza meyeriana var. granulata, assembly GCA_003991445.1. Classification (NCBI taxonomy): domain Eukaryota; kingdom Viridiplantae; phylum Streptophyta; class Magnoliopsida; order Poales; family Poaceae; genus Oryza; species Oryza meyeriana. The sequence goes on along the minus strand of RYFJ01002834.1, from coordinate 180,781 downwards.
GTTTAGGTCTCACGAGTACCCCCATATAATTATTGCCGATACAAAACATCGACATGTTATATCTTCACCCTGGTAGGAGGAGCAATTCATGGAAAAGCTCCAAACAGACTTTGATCGCATAGTCGACAATGCAAGCAGAATTTGTGGCATGTTATCACGTTACGGGGTAGGCTGTATGGCTCAGAAATTTTATCTTGGGATTGAAAGTGGTAGATAGCATTGATAAACCACTTACAATATACTGTGACAATGAGGCCACAGTTTTCTATACGAGTAACAACAAGTCAAGTGAAGCTGTCAAACACATTGACATTAAGTATCATGTTGTGAAAGATAGAGTCCAGGATCAGACTATTCAGATTAAGTATATCAGTACTAAGTTTATGCTCGCGAATCCGCTTACCAAAGGCTTACCTCCCAATTTGTTTAAGGATCATGTTGCTAGCATAGGAATAAATAATTGTCTTGACTAAGATCCTGGATATAAGGGGCATAAGGTTCAATCAACATCCACTAAGATAAGTTAGGAGTTTATCTGAGTACTACAATAAACTATAAGTCTTGTTGTCTCAATGAAGTTCAATATCATTGTGACATATTGCTTTGAGGAGCTGTTTTACTTAGTAGACTCATCAGTTAGTCTCACGATCAAGGGGAGAATGTTAGTTGATCGTTTCAGTTGAACACTGAGACAAATAAGGGGAATAGAATCTTCCACCAATTTCTTCCCGTACAAGAAACGAATTAGATATAAGAGTTTGTTGTGACCGGTTAACAAACAAATTAGAGATAATTTTGGTTAGCCCCCAAGCCCCACCAACATGCATATATAAAGGGAAGAGGTGCACGGCTCAGAACATTGCTTTTGCTACTTCATCACCAAACCCTAAAACCCTAAGTGCTCGATCGATCAGTGCATTGGAAGGGGTTCGTAGAGCTTTCCTAATATGCAATCACAAATCAATTCAGTGAAGAAGAAGCAAAGAGAACGGAGAAGACAATGGCATCGCAACCCACTGGTCAGTATCCGCATTAGGGTAATTATGTATGCTAAGGAAATTATGTATTAGTAGGTATGAGAAGACAACACTTACCTGCTAGATCATATCATATCAACGTTCAAGAGAGCGCAAGCAAATCAGTAAAAAAGAATATTATTCCTATGCTGGATTTTAGGACATCTAAACAAAAACATTCATGAATCAAAGCCCCATCCTTCTGATTTGGGGCAAAATTAGGCAATCCCAACCCCCAGGCAGTAGGCACCTTGGCTGTTTGCTACAAAGAAATATGGCACTGGAAGTATAATCAAGCAAAAAAAAATGCTCATCAATCTGGTCCCATGTGTTTGAATTGTTAGCATAAGTATGATTTACAAAATCAAAATGTGAGTATAGATCGCCTGATTAGCCTTTCCATTTACTCTATTTCACCGATTTCAATTCATGAAACATGGCAACAAGATCAATTTGAGAACTAGACCTAACTGCAGGCTTCATGTTCGCAGAGGACTAAGCCTACTGCCATTATAATCTAGAGCTCGCTTCGCATGGTTAAGCCTTAGTACAATAATCTTGAGAAGTTGAGTTAGCATCAAATAGCTAGCTTATTTCAGTAAATATTGTAGTGCGGACACCAATTCAGGAGTAGCCAAAGCAAATGAATCGCTCAAGATATCCATGATACACTCTGTTTAAACTAAAGCTGCTTATTTGCAACATAACTTATTCATATTAGTTTTGTCCCTGACTTCAAGTATGCAACTATTGAGTCAATGATATGTTTCACTTTAATGGATGGTATATGGTTAGCATTTGTTCTAGAGGTTATTGGAGAGAACATTAAGAAAATGAACAAGAACATACGATCATATGATATTATAGGGATAAAAAACACAAATAAAACCTAACATAGGAAAGATGGTTTGGATTGGAAAAATATAGGTGTAAAAAATTTTAATCTTAAATGGGCTATACATATTTGTATACATGTTGTGCACCAACTTCTTTGTAACCGCTATGACTGGATCATAGAAACGTGTGATGGATGGTAGTTATCTTAAATGTGTCATGGGCTCAAAAAAATAAAAATATTTGTTTTATCTCCCTTTCTTTATTATATGTGTACTTTTAGGTAAATGTGCACATATGATATTTACGACTTATGTTGGCTGCACTATTTTGTAGTTGACTTGGTTCCGCCGTTCTGCAGTGATGATAATTATGAGATAGTTATGATCTTTGATCTTGATTTTTTTTCAGGGGATCATAAGGTTCTAGATTTTTGTAGGATTGGGTTTTTAGGGGAGGAATCATGACAAAGGAGATTTGTTGATTCATAGTATTGCTTATCATGTAATAGATCTAATACCCATCACTAAAAATGGTGGTGGTGTTGAAAATATAAGCACATGCAGATTTAATTTATTCCATAAATAAATCATAACATTAATAGCATAAGTAAACAGAACCATGTAATCTGAGCTGAACATATATATAACAGCAATTAACATGAATAGATCAAACACAGGAGACATAGTGTACACGTATCTACAGTCCTGTTTTGGAGCAGATACGGGCGCAGCACGTACCACACAAACGACACGCGGCACCGGGTGATGACGACGACGCACAGCACCCGAATGTAGAGGAAGACGAGCCATGATGGGCGCACAGCGAGCAGTCGCACGTAGCGCTTCCCAAAAACCTTATTCGCCCTCTCCCAGTGCAGGACGTCGAAGACGAGGGTTCCGGAGACCTGCTTTCCCAATCCGCTGGTGCATGCCGACGAACGAGACGAAGTAAGACAGCAGCTCAGTATTTATAGAGATATTAGGACGCATGATCAGGACGCCCGCACAATCTCTATCTCGTAACCGAACCGGATAAACCGCGCGTATCTTATCCGGACTTCATGCTTATTAAATTATCTCGTGAGTTCAAAACAAACTCCAGATGAGTTGTTAAGATTTGCAGCAAAACAGAATTGCAAAAAATAGTTGCATCTACGCAAGCGTGAGAAGACAATTTTGGCAAACCATTCAGGCGCATGTCGCGTACGGGCGCCGCCTGGCCTGGCCTGGCATGGCGAGAGAGCACGCGCGTGTTCCTCTAGTTCTCTCCACTATGCATGTCTCAAGTGGCTAAGAGAGAGCTCACCCTTATAAGGAGGTCTCCCTCTCCTAGAACTAGCAAGGTGGTACTAAACTTCCTGTACCACTCCCCATGAGGTAGGCCTTTGAGATTTTTCTAGGAATTATTCTCCACATGGGCCTTAGCCTACTTAGTAATTCCAACAATCCCCCACCAAATCTCAAAGTCCCAAAGAGATTTGCCATTCTCCAAAGTACTGTTTATATACCAGTGTTTCGATGGAAACCGGTTAAGGTTGAACATCCATCTAGAACTCCAAGCTACACTTATTCACAACTTGAACAATGGACTACGCCTTGAATTGCAAGTTTTGTACAAGCAAGTTTCACTCAAAGCCCAAACTGATACTAGGCCGTCAATAGCCTACCCCTCGGTTAGAGCTTATAAGTCATACTCCTTAGTCTTTCATGAGCTTCCTAAGATATTCACCCAAAATCTCCATAAACTGTAACTAACGGTCGAGCTCATATAGGTGTGTTCTTTCAAGAATGCTCTGTAGAACAGCATCTTCGCTATTTAAAGCCAACAAAACACATTAAGGCAAAGGCCAACTTGCCTTACAGCTTGTGAGAGTATATGCATCTTCACTTAGAGACAGTTAAAGGTACTCTCCTCTCGTTAACTAATAGCTTGTTCTTCCCAGGTCCTAATTCACAGGATCGCTGATCACATAGGTTGGGTTACCACCATAGTGTAACTCATATGGGTCTCATTCCCATCTCTCTCGATGCATTATCTATCATATTTCGTGATAGCCCCTTCGTAAAGGGATCTGCCAGGTTGCTAGCTGTTTGGACATAATCCAAACTTATAATTTCAGAATTTCTCAATTTTCTGACAGACTTTAATCGTCTCTTCACATGCCTAGACAATTTCATGTTATCCTTAGAACTATTCACCTTAGCAATGACAGTTTGATTATCACAGTTCATAAGGATAGTCGGCACTGGTTTTTCAACCACAAGCAAATCCATTAATAGATCACGCAACCATTTTGCCTCAACAGTAGCAGTATTCAGTGTCATAAGCTCTGCTTCTATGGTTGATCTCGTCAAAATGGACTGTTTGCACGACCTCCATGAAACAACACCACCACCTAGTGTAAAAACATATCCACTAGTGGTTTTGATCTCATCAACATCAGAGATCCAGTTGGAATCACTATATCCCTCCAATACCGATGGGTACCCAATATAGTGAAGTCCAAGATTCATAGTACCCTTCAGATAGCGTATAACTCGCTCAAGCACGCGTCAATGATCATCTCCCGGATTAGAGGTAAACCGGTTCAATTTGCTCACAGCAAAGGAGATGTCTAGCCTAGTTGAACTAGCTAGATACATAAGTGAGCCAATTAACTAGGAGTACTCTAGCTGATTCCTAGTAATTCTTTTGTTTTTGCGAAGCAAAAGGCTAGGATCATAAGGAGTTGGAGAAGGCTTGCTATCAATATAGCCAAAGCGGCTCAAGACTTTTTCCACATAATGAGATTGCAAGAGTGTAATCCCATCCTCACCTCTGATTAGCTTAATGTTTAAGATAACATCAGCTACTCCCAGATCTTTCATATCAAAGTTTTGAGACAAGAATGATTTAACCTCATTAATCACCTCAAGGTTTGTCCCAAAGATTAGTATATCATCAACATACAAGCACAGAATAACTCTCACCCCCACCATAGCGATAGTATATACACACTTATCTGCCTCGTTGACTGCATAGCCCGCAGAAGTTAGTGTTCTATCGAATTTCTCATGCCACTGCTTAGGAGCTTGTTTTAGACCATACAAAGATTTTAACAACTTTAGCATCTTGCCTTCTTGACCTTCAACTACAAATCCATCCGGCTGCTCCATATAAATTTCCTCATCCAGCTCTCCATTAAGAAAGCTGTCTTAATGTCCATCTGATGAACGAGAAGACCATATGAGGCAGCCAAGAAGAGAAGTACGCGAATTGTGGTCAATCTAGCAATAGGTGAGTAAGTGTCAAAGAAGTATTCACCTTCTTTCTGAGTATAGCCCTTGGCCACAAGCCGAGCCTTGTACTTTTCAATAGTACCGTCAAACCTTAGCTTCTTCTTGAACACCCACTTGCAACCTATAGATTTGCACCCATAGGGTCGCTTTGTCACCTCCCAAATCTCGTTAGTGATAATGGAGTCCATTTCGCTACGGACGGCCTCCTTCCAGTAGTCAGCATCAGGGGATGCATAAGCTTCTGAAATTGACTTGGGAGTGTTGTCCACAAGGCACACAGTGAAGTCGTCACCAAAGGACTTAGCTATCCTTTGTCTCTTGCCCCTTCTAGGAGCTTCACTGTCATCCTTCTCAGCGAGATGTTCAAGTGTATGTTCAGTTTGTTCTGGTAGTGTGATTAAATCAGAAAATTGACTAGAAGTGCTATGTGTATCCTTCATTGGAAAAATTTCCTCAAAAAACGTAGCATCATGAGACTCTAAAATTATACCCATATTCATATCAGGTACCTCGGATTTAACTATTAAAAATCTATAAGCAATGCTATGATGAGTATATCCCAGAAAGGCACAGTCCACAGTCTTAGGTCCTAACTTGCGCTTTTTTGTTATTGGTACATTGACTTTTGCCAAGCACCCCCATGTACGCAAGTAAGAAAGTGATGGTTTTCTCCCAATCCATCTCTCGTATGGTATTTTATCCTTATTTCTGTTAGGAATTCTATTTAATACATGATTCGAGGTCAACAAAGCCTCCCCCTACCATGTCTTAGGTAATCCCGCAATGTCTAACATGGCATTCACCAAGTCAGTCAACGTACGGTTCTTCCTTTCGGCAATCCCATCAGATTTGGGAGAATAGAGAGGCGTTCACTAATGTATAACGCAATGTTCCTCACAGAATAAATCAAAAACATTAGAGAGAAAATCTCCACCACGATCTGACCTAAGTCTTTTTAATCTTTTTGTCAAGTTGGTTTTCAACTTCTGCCTTATAAATTTTAAAATAGTCTAGGGCCTCATCTTTCGTTTGCAATAAATACACATAACAGAATCTAGTTGCACCATCAATCAAAGTCATGAAATATCGTTTTCCATCCTTCGTCAACACCCCATTCAATTCACAAAGATCTGAATATAGGAGTTCTAGTGGTGCCAAGTTTCTCTCCTCGGCAGCCTTGTGGGGCTTGCGAGGTTGCTTTGATTGCACACAACTATGGCACTTAGAACCTTTGACAATGAAAAAACTTGGAATTAAATTCAAACTGGAAAGCCGAGACGTCAAACCAAAATTAACATGACATAAACGTGAATACCAGATACTGGCCTCATCATCCACACTACCACAAATATGGTTCACAGACTTATTGCAAAAATCAGAAAGGGAAAAACGGAACAAGCCTCCACACTCATAGCCTTTACCAATAAAATATCCATTTTTAGACACGACTACTTTATTAGACTTAAATACCAACTTAAACCCGTCTCTACATAGACGGGAACCACTAACGAGATTCTTGTCGATAGTAGGGATATGCTGCACGTTCTTCAGCTGCACGATCTTTTCCGAAGTAAACTTCAGATCTACCGTGCCAACACCATGAACAGAAGCATACGACCCATTCCCCATTAGGACGGAGGAATCCCGGCTGACTTGATAAGAGAAAAAGAAAGATATGTCAGCACAAACATGAACATTGGCCCCGTATCAACCCACCAATTAGTAGACTGATTAACTGAGAGAACAGTAGGTAAATTACTATACCCGGTTCCATCTCCAGTATTGCCAATGGTCACATTGACAGACTTAGAGGTCTGTCCTGCAGGTGCCTTCATGCCCTTACGTTGTGGACACTTTTGGGCAATATGACCAGGCAAGCCACACACAAAGCAAGTTCTGACATCTTTCTCCTTGTTGTTGTTCCTCTTTTTCTTGAAGTTGGTTGTTTGTTGGGCTTTGGCAAATTTCCCTTTATTGTTCTTGTTTGCAGTCTTTTGCACCACATTGGCACTAGACTACCCACCATCGTCTTTTGACGCAGTGTCCTTTGCCCAAGCTTTCTCCTCAACATCAAGAGACGCAATTAACCCATCAACGGAGTACTCCTGTCTCTTGTGTTTGAGTGCAGTACCAAAACTTCTTCATGAAGAAGGTAGTTTTGTAATAATACATACAGCCATAAATTTGTCGGGAAGGGTACACTTAAAGAGTTCGAGTTCCTTAGCAATGGTTTGTAGTTCATGAGCCTGTTCGACCACAGAACGGTTGTCAACTATGCTAAAATCATGAAACTGCTCCATGACGTACAAGTCGTTGCTAGTATCAATAGCACCGAATTTGGTATTCAGTGTATCCCATAACTCCTTAGCGTCGGTCATATGCATGTACACCTCGACCAGACGATCACCATGAACGCTAAGAATGCATCCCACAAAGAGAGTAGTGGCTTCCTCAAATTCTTTCTGCTGATCAGCAGAGAGAACTTCTTCAGGTTGCTAGTACTCACCCAGAAGCATTTATAGCTGTCAGCCACAGAATGACCTTGATCTGCCATCTCTTAAAGTGCACACCGGTAAATTTATCCGGCCTCAGTGCATCGGCAAAACCAGCCATCGAAAAATCACAGTGCCTATAATAAGGTTTTTGGATTGTTGAAAATATAAGCACATGTAGATTTAATTTATTCCATAAATAAATATGACATTAATAGCAAGTAAACAGAACCATATAATCTGACCTAAACATGTATATGACAGCAATTAACATGAATAGATCAAACACAGGAGACATAGTATATACGTACCTACAGTCCTGTTTTGGAGCAGACACGGGCGCAGCACGTACCACACCAACGACACGTGGCACCGAGTGATGACGACGACGCACAACGCCCGAACATGGAGGAAGACGAGCCGTGATGGACGCACAGCGAGCAGTCGCGCGTAGCGCTTCCCAAAAACCTTATTCGCCTTCTCCCAGTGCAGGACGTCGAAGGCGAGGGTTCCGGAGACCTGCTCTCCCAATCCGCCGGTGCACGCCGACAAACGGGACGGAGTAAACGACGAATTTATAGAGATATTAGGACGGAACTGCAAAAAGAAGCTGCATCTACGCAAGCGTGAGAAGCCAATTTTGGCGGACCATTTATACTAGTTCTCTCCACTATACATGTCTCAAGTGGCTAGGAGAGAGCTCACCCTTATAAGTAGGTCTCCCTCTCCTAGAACTAGCAAGGTGGTACTAAACTTCCCATGCCACCCCCATAGGATGGGCCTTTGAAATTTTTCTAGAAATTATTCTCCACATGGGGTTTAGCTCACTTAATAATTCCAACAGGTAGGTCTGAGTACAAGAGCCAAAATAATGATGTAAGTACTTCAAAACCTACACCAGTTGTGCATGTGATGAGGAAACAACAGGTGGCGACCGCACAACCCTTGACAAATGCTGATGAAAATATACAGTACAAAGGGCAAGATTTATCCATAAGACAGGATTCTCCACTTAGGCAAGCAAACCCATAGAAACCGGTAAATACTAATGGAAATATTGTCCCTAAGATCCAAGGTCTGTCAACAAGAGAAGCCCCACCATCGAGGCAAGCAAACCAGCAGCTAGAAAAAACACAAGGTACACGATCACATAGGTCTAGTGTGCCAAAAACCAAACCTAATAGACCCACAGGTTCTGGATATGCATTAAGGAGTCAATCTGTTGAAGAAACTTAGAAGAAACACAGTGCTGACATGAAACCAGGACAGGCTCAAGATCATGAAATAGTTCTGATACCTGGCGTTGAAAATGATGGTAGTTCTAGGTACAAGAGCCAAAATAATGATATGAGTTCTTCAAACCCTACACCTGATGTGCCTGTGATGAGGAAACTACAAATGTAGACTGCATAGCTCTTGACAAATGCTGATGAAAACATATTGTACAAGAGCAAGATTTAACCCCTTGTGTGAAAGATCTCACCGAGTAAGTTGGCTACAATACTCCTACTTAATTCCATTGTTCAGGGCTACTTCCATCTTTATAACTCGTGTCATTGCCAAGATGTTGGCATTTGTGTGTGTGTTACACATAACACATCTCAGGTCAAATCTGCATCATTAATATAAACTATAGGAAATCACTTACATTATCTTGCAACGATCATACTCATGTAAAAGTTATCGAATATGCACACTTTAAAACAAAACTAGATGCGTTAAAATTGTGTGTGTGTTCTACACTATCTCTTAGACAATTGTACTCATCGGAACACTACCAAATCTATGCCTTTGAAAACCAAAAGGAAATATTACTCAAATTACCAATTTTTTGTTAACTTTTTCTACAACCACTCAAGATTTGAATTTTTTAACTAATTTAAACCAAGATGAAGGAAGCAAGGACATACAATAGTGGAATTCAAATTTGTTTGAAATTATTCTTTATGCTTACTTTAGAATTTGGTTAAAATTCATGTAAAATTTTATATTCACAATGAACGTACTTAAAAAATCAATGATTTGGGTGTTCCCAAATTGAGTTTTGATTTGGCTGGAAAGACTACTAACATAATTTTGAATGAAGGGCAACTTTAAAAAAAATGTAATCTTTGACTCACGGTCAACTGGTTAGAAAAAGGAACTCAAGGCCTTACGTGGAATAGAGCAAAATTAATGTATATGAAAGAAACTGAAATTCATCGAGGGCTAAGAAAACAATTCTCCATCACAATTCATCTTTACTACACATTTAATTCCGTAGTTTCATATCTAGCTGTTGCTAACCTTTGAGAAATGTTAGTAATTAATTCCATAAACATGATCTTGGTGACCACCTAAAAGCTTATGAGGAAATTGGTGATGGTACTGACTGGTGTTTGAAGAAGCCATAGGTGTCCCTGAGTGTTGGTGCAGGCATTGGTGAGATAGCAGGACACCGACAGGTTGAGGGCGCAATGCAGGTGGCGTCAGCCCTTGATTGCCACCTGCCCTTGATCGCCAACTACCCTGTTCATGATGGTGATGGGGTTCACCATGCGAGAAACACCTTGAGTTGGAGGTCGTCTATCGATCTCCCCGTAACAATAGACTTAGGATCGGTGTAGGGTTCAAATTTTAGAGAAACGGATGATCATGAGTAGTCATCATGCTCACGAGACTTAGTTCTCTAGTTTTATAGCACGAGAGATGAAGTCTTCCAACTTAAACTTTTTGTCACAAGTTTAGTTCCTTCCTGTTTTTACCTTTCATCGATCGGCTGCCAGTTTCGAAAATTTTTTGACCGCGGGTCATGGTAACCCGGCCCACAGCCCGGTTACGAGTTGGGCTGAGAAAAAATATCGAAACGGCCCATGTTTTGTTAGGCCGAAACCACGAAAGGCTCGTCGCCTCTTCGCTCCCGGCCCACCTAGCGATTGAATAAGCCCTAGCGAGGTAGCGAGTGGTGCGGCGCGACCGCACGAGGGCGACGAGGAGCTCGAAGCAGCGGTAGAGGACGGCGGCGAGGGGGGGGAGAGAGAGAGAGAGAGAGAGAGAGAGTGAGAGAGAGGCAGAGCCGGAGACGATGCTACTGGAGGAGCTGCTCCGGTGCCAGATCCACGAGTGGTACCCCGTGTTCCGCCGCCACACCGTCCCCACCGTCATCCTCCCGCTCCCCGCCGCCTTCCTCCGCTACCTCGCCGGCCGGCCGGCCTACCCCGACCCCGACGGGGAACAGCCTGAGGACGACGCCGAGCCGCTCCCCTTCTTCCTCCCGGCCATCACCTCCGGGCGCAACGCGTTCCCACCCGCCCACGCCCACCACCCCGACCCGGTCTCCCTCCTCGACCGCGACAACTCCGACCTCTTCTTCGACTCCGCCGACGATGATGACCGCGACGCGGACAGCCCGCTCAGGCCCGCGTTCCCGGACCTCGAGGCCGCTGTCGACTCCGCTATTGCGGAGCTTGGCGGCGCGGCGCTCCCCAAGCTCAACTGGAGCGCTCCCAAGGACGCCGCCTTCATGTCCGCAGACGGCACCATCCGCTGCACCTGCTTCGCGGAGGTCGCCATGCTGCTCCGCTCCTCCGACTGCGTAGCCCACGACCTCGCCTGCGCGCGCCCCTCCTGCAAGGACTTCTCGCCACCAGCAGGTGTTCGACGGAATGCCACTACTGGTGCCGACGAAGGTGCTCGACCAAATGCGGACAAGGACGCTAAGGACACTATTGAAGAGAAAACTGATCAACACAAGGCCCTAGAGGCTGGTGGTATGGGTGCTCCAGCGAATGGCAGAGAGAGCAGCAACGATGCAGGTTCTATGAGTGATTCCAAGGAGACTGCTGATAAGGGAGGCAACAAAAGTTCTGCAGGCAGTGAAGTGGATGATGCACCACAAGAGGATGTTGCACAAGAAAGTTATTGGACTTGGGTGGATGATGGGTTCCAGTACTACCTTGCACTCCGAAAGTGGTACCCAGGCCTTCGGCCTGAATCAGAGTTCCGATGCTTTGTGTGGCAACGGAGGCTGGTCGCTGTGTCCCAGAGAGATCCATCGGCCTACTACCCATCACTGCCTAGGTGGAGTGCTGAGGTGCAGCCGAAGATTGAGGCTTTATTTGAACAAGTAATCGAGCCACAGTTTGCTTCAGAGAATTATACATTTGATGTATATGTGAGAGCAGATGGGCGAGTGAAGCTGATTGATTTCAATCCATGGGGTGGGTATACCCTGCCACTGCTGTTTACATGGGAGGAGCTTGAGCAAGAGGTGAGAGAGGAGCTGGAGTTTAGAGTGGTGATGCAACATGGTGCTGTGAGGCCAGGATTAATGACAGCAGTGCCATATGACATGCTGGATTGGGGGGAGGGCAGTGGCTGGGATGTGTTCCTGAAGAAGGCTGATGATGAGCTCAACAAACAAATGGCTTCATTAGGTGCCAATTCATAATAGCAATCTGTAGAAATGTGTTTGAACTTTGAAGAGTCCAGTATGTCAACAACTTGAAGTGATGAATGCTGGTATTATTTCATCTGTCAAATACTAGCAATCACCAGTATATTTTAGACTGTCATGCTTACACTGTTACGATGTTATTTCTTTTAGAGAACTTCTGTTGTACTAGCTTGCCAACATGGTTGTACCTCTGAATGCTTCATGTAGCAGTTGTGACTTCCAACATCCAAGATACAAGAGCATGTGCTTTAGAGATAATTGAATTTACAATGAATTTTAGAAATGAACACATTTTCATTTTGTGGTTGTTTGATCGGTGCTCCTGTTGTATCTACCTGTTTGCGTGGACACTTCAATTGAGAGCTGAAACACAGGGTTGTATCTGAAGTTAATTAAGTTCAGCTTCATTTTGCTAACTTATACTGTGGATCTCAGGTGAGTACATTAACTAGATTTTATCGTTTTATCTATACGGCTATATTTATGTTTTATGAAGGGTTTTCACCTAACCATTAATTTAATCCACCGTCCTTACTTTTCATCATTGGATGAGTTAGCCTGTAGATTCAGCTTCCTGATGGCCACTCTTGTTCATCACTGAATAATTATGATAGAAAATGACAATAGAGGAAGTCTTCTAGAATATGTGCATGCAGACATTGGTGTGAACATTTTTTATTTCTATAATATCATATGATCGTATGTTCTTGTTCATTTTCTTAATATTCTCTCCAATAACCTCTAGAACAAATGTTAACCATATACCATCCATTAAAGTGAAACATATCATTGACTCAATAGTTGCATACAGTTGCATACTTGAAGTCAGGGACAAAACTAATATGAATAAGTTATGTTGCAAATAAGCAGCTTTAGTTTAAACAGAGTGTATCATGGATTTCTTGAGCGATTCATTTGCTTTGGCTACTCCTGAATTGGTGTCCTCACTACAATGTTTACTGAAATAAGCTAGCTATTTGATGCTAACTCAACTTGTCAAGATTATTGTACTAAGGCTTAACCATGCGAAGCAAGCTCTAGATTATAATGGCAGTAGGCTTAGTCCTCTGCGAACATGAAGCCTGCAGTTAGGTCTAGTTCTCAAATTCATCTTGTTGCCGTGTTTTATGAATTGAAATCGGTGAAATAGAGTAAATGGAAAGGCTAATCAGGAGATCTATACTCACATTTTGATTTTGTAAATCATACTTATGCTAACAATTCAAACACATGGGACCAGATTGATGAGCACTTTTTTTGCTTGATTATACTTCCAGTGCCATATTTCTTTGTAGCAGACAGCCAAGGTGCCTACTGCCTTGGGGTTGGGATTGCCTAATTTTGCCCCAAATCAGAAGGATGGCGCTTTGATTCATGAATGTTTTTGTTTAGATGTCCTAAAATCCAGCATAGGCATAATATTCTTTTTTACTGATTTGTTCGCGCTTTCTTGAAGCTTTGATTCATGAATGCTTTTGTTTAGATGTCCTAAAATCCAGCATAGGAATAATTTTTTTTTTTACTGATTTGCTTGCGCTCTCTTGAACGTTGATATGATCTAGCAGGTCAGAAGCACCGCTGTCGGCGAAACGGGAATGGGGGGTCCCACATTCTCGGGAACGTAAGGGCCTTCGGCCATATCAGCCCCCCAGGGCCCACTTTCTGTGCAAAAAACAACTGGCCATCACTGGTTGTTCTCTAAGCGCCTGAGGCTGCGGCCGCTGCCCGAGGCCGGGACGCTCGGCCTCGGCGCTCCACGCGCGCGGCGCCCGGGCGCGGAGCCGGCTCGAGCTGGCCATCGCCAACCACCGCATTTATGGTGAGCCGACGGCGTGGTGACAGGGCGCGTCACCCCTGTCCACCCGCACGAGACCCTGAGCAGTCAGAAGACTTTTTGACTGAGAGAGCTCCTTTTCTTCCACGCTCTGACAGTTACAGTATGCTGGGTCACATTCGAACGACTTTAGCCGCCCGCAGCGGCTGCTCTCCGAGGCGACCTACCCTCCGTGCTGCACCAACTCCGGCGTGGGTGTCACAGGCGGACAGGGGCGACGGGACGCTCCACCAACTCCGGCGTGGGCGTCGCAGGCGGAGGAGCGCACAGGAGAGCTCACCGGAAAATGTCTCCCTCCGCGTACCGGCACCGTGGACTCCCCTGAGCTCTATAAAGGAGAATCCATGCCGCAGATGAGAAAAAGGGGGCACAAGCTGGAGTAATAGACAACAAGCAACCTTTACTGTTCTTCTTCCCAAGCCTCCGGTTACGCTTACGAGCTCCCCGGGTTACACCTTGTAACACAACTATACACGCTCTCCCACATAGCATACACACAGGACGTAGGGTATTACGCTCCGGCGGCCCGAACCTGTATAAATCCTCGTGTCTCCTCTGAGTGTGCTGTTCATCGTCTTCTTCGCGTATCTTTCTGCTACACCTGAAACCGGCTTCGCCTGAGAACTACTCCCCTGGCCGAATCTCAAAGGGGGGTCCCTTGACTTCCCGCCGTCGAGGTTTCATCCTCCGACAGCTGGCGCGCCAGGTAGGGGGAGTTTCCTTTTCAGGTGGTACGCCGGCGCCTCCAACACCAACGCACTCCATGGAGGAAGGCCATCGTCCGCGGACCCCAACAATGGCCACGGCGACCTCCACGATTGGTTGGACCGGACGCAGGTTCAGGAGGACGCCCGGGTCACGATCGAGCGGCAGCGCGAGCGGCGCGCGAACGTGCCGCAAGTCCTGGGGCCCCCGACCAGGGTCCTGAAGAAGATGGCAAAGCTTTCACGTTCCGCGCTGCGCGGAACAGGAGGAAGCGCCAGAAGGCCAAGGCGGCAGCCGAGAGCTAACGCCATGGCGACTACGGGCAGCTCCCGGAGCTATGATGCCCGCGGAGGCGATGGTCGCAGCAAGCGGCGAAAGGCCGCACGCGCGCCGCCACCGCCGGCAACAGCCCAGAGGTGGTGCCCTCTCCACCAGACGGACTGGCACGACATCACGGAGTGCCACGCCATCCAGCGCTCACCCGAGCGTACCGAGCCGGCCATAGTTCGGGGGTGGTGCGCCTACCACGACACGGACCGGCACGACATCACGGAGTGCCGCGCCGTCCAGGGGATGGCCGAGCGTCTCAAGCCGGCCGCAGCCCGTGGGTGGTGCGCCTTCCACGACACGGACCGGCACGACATCACGAAGTGTCGTGCCGTCCAGCGCTTGGCCGAGCGCCTCGAGCCGGTCGAAGCCCGGAGGTGGTGCGCCGTCCACGAGACGGATTCGCATGACCTCGTGGAATGCCGCGCCGTCCAAAAGCTGGCCGAGCGCGTCAAGAAGCTCCGGCAGGAGCAGTAGCGGGCCCGAGCCCGACCGAGGCGGTTCGGATGATCCGAACCCTTGGCGGACGGTCCGAGTCCTGCTCCCGAGCCGGAACGACTTCGACGGGCACGAAGTAACCCGGACAGTACCGCCTCGGCAAGGGCGGACCAGGGGAACTCGTCCTAATACGGTACATATCCTTACCCGGCACTTGTCAATCAGCTTTTCAGTTAGGAACCCTTGCCTGCCCCGGTCGGAGCCTCGGCTCCCGGGCGCGTACTTCGCCCCGGTCAGAGCTCGGCTCCCGGGCGCGTACTTGCGTACTTAGCCCGGTGGGAGCTTAGCTCCTGGGCACATGCTCGCCTCGGTCGGAGCTCGGCTCCCGGGCGCGTACTTCGCCCCGGTCAGAGCTCGGCTCCCGGGCGCGTACTTGCGTACTTAGCCCGGTGGGAGCTTAGCTCCCGGGCGCGTATTTCGCCCCGGTCAGAGCTCGGCTCCCGGGCGCGTACTTGCGTACTTAGCCCGGTGGGAGCTTAGCTCCCGGGCACATGCTCGCCCCGGTCGGAGCTCGGCTCCCGGGCGCGTACTTCGCCCCGGTCAGAGCTCGGCTCCCGGGCGCGTACTTGCGTACTTAGCCCGGTGGGAGCTTAGCTCCCGGGCACATGCTCGCCCCGGTCGGAGCTCGGCTCCCGGGCGCGTACTTCGCCCCGGTCAGAGCTCGGCTCCCGGGCGCGTACTTGCGTACTTAGCCCTGACCGGCTCCCGGGCGCGTACTTGCGTACTTAGCCCGGTGGGAGTTTCGCTCCCGGGCACATGCTCGCCCCGGTCGGAGCTTGGCTCCCGGGCGCGTGTAACTGGCCCCGGTTGGAGCCCTTGGCTCCTGGGCGCCCAGGTACATAGGGAACGGCTGCTCGGACTCCAGCGGATTAGGTGGCAAGTCCGGGCGGTTCGTCCCGACCCAGTCCGGGGCCTCCGGGTCCCGGTGTGATAGTCCGGACCACGCCGCCCTGTCGAGCGCGAGTCCGGGCAGGCCGCTCCCGGTTGAGGACCTCCTCCCGGTGTCGAGAGCTCGCACCCTCGAAAGGGAAGCTGAGCCAAAACACTGCCCCTGACAGGCCAGAACTCGAGAGCGTCCTCGCTACCCTCGGTAGCGGGGCTCGTGCCCACTCCTCGCGCCGTGGCCTCAGGCCGTGACGCGCGAGTCGATGGTTGGGCGTGCACCAATGATATTCTGCAGGCAGCAAGCACGGCGCTCGTCGTAGAGCACCCCTCGCCCAGGCGAATGCGCGCCTAGGAACATGGCGCCCGGAATGACCCTCACAGGGCGCGAGTACCCGGACAACATCGCCTCGGCATGGGCGTGTCCGGGAAAGTCGTCCCGACGTGGTCCCTGTCCTTGCCCGGGCCTCCGTGCCCAGGCTCATGTCGACCATACACATCAAGTTGTATTTCAGTCCGGGGCCCCTTGGGTCCCGGGCACATATTTGAGCCGAGGCTCGGATTCCTGAGTCCGCGCCCCGGGTCCGACACCGAGGAGCCGAACCAGGGCGGCATCGCCAAGGCGAGTGCAAGCCTAGGAACGCGACACCCGAAGTAGGGCGCGAAGCCCGGACAGCACCGCCCCGGCGAGAATGCTTCCGGAAGGTCGTCTCACATCCCATATTCAAGCCCGGGCCCCCGGAACCCGGCTTATATCAAAACCGTATTTCAGTCCGGGGCCCCCGGGTCCCGGACACGTATCCTCAGCGCTAGCCGGGGCCCCCGGGTCCCGAGCACATGCCGGACTCGGGCTTGCGAGGGAAGCGAGTCCGAGCTCCATCCCTAGGCATAACAAGTATCTTCGCAAATCCATCTGTATAAACATCCTGTAAGTTGGGTAAACCCGGGCCAGCGCTGGACTTCTCCGAAAACTCAGCGCTAGCCTGGGCCCCATGTATATACACTTTACGTAAGCAATGTTTTTAATATCCTCCCCGGTCTCGTTCCTTTCGTCGTTTTCCATGTGTGGCGTTCATAGCATGGGATGGACAAGGGAACGGACCGGACGCTCTCACAGTTCACTATGCGTAGAGTAGACCTTTCCCCGGCGGTCCCGGGGACGACTCATACCGCACCAAGCTTAGCGCCCGGGGAGGCCCAGTTCTTCCTGGTGTACCGGGCCAAAGCCGTTCTGTCGCCAGAACTCTTCTTTGGCTCTCGAGTACGGCGCTACATCGACAAACATCAACCACGACAATATGCAGCTTGACAACCTCGACTTCCCCGAGGAACGAAGGTGGCGCGCTCCGCTCCGCGTCGCCCGTTACCAGCAAGGCCTCAAGCGCTATCTTTGGCGTCAGGTTTGGGCCCGATCACTTCAGGGTTGGGGTTCGAATCTCTGCCGTATCTTCTTACGGGCCGGAATGAAATCTTCCCCCCGTGGGAAGGCCCCTCCCTGGTGATCGGAACTTCCCAACCGGGCTCGGTAAGCCTGGGAGCATCTTCACAAATATTATCTGAAAGCACATCCTGTAAGTGCCTCTAAACCTCAGCACTGATCGAGGCCGATGTGCATTCGCTTTCCATAGTAATGCTTTTATTATCGTTTCCGGGCTCGTGCCCTTATCCTTTCTTTGTGTCGCGATCGTGGCGATCTCCCCCCGGGGGCATAATCGGGTCGCGCCCATGCGTGGCTGGTATGCGCCTAAGCATCTGTTCCTTACCAGCGAGCTACCGTATCCCATCTGCTAAACCCCGGACATCGTCTAAGCCCCGGCTTGCGGTGCCCCGCTCTGGTTGGCTTCGGGCTCGGTTTTTTCCGCTGCTAGGGGGTAGATTCCTTATGCGCAATCCTTTCCTCCGCTCGGTCGCGACCGCGAAGAGGCCCCTAAGAGGTGGTAGACGCAACGGCTCGCAACATGGAATGGACAAGGGAACGAGCCAAGTGCTCTCACGGTTCATCATGTAGAGCCTGTCGTCGCGGCATCGCTGTGCTCCCTAGGCCAACGGGGCCTGGGGGCACGAAGGACCCCCGAATCCGGAAGACGGAAGGGACCGAGCCTCAACCAATTCCGCAAGTCTCGCGCTCGGGCGCCCGCGGCACTTTGGTGCCAGGCCCCGGGCCCCCGGGGACCTGGGCGCGACGGCGATTCACAGCGGATCGGCCCGATGCTCGGCGCTCCCGAGGGAGAACAACACCCCCGGTCCCGGGATGTGCTCGCGAAGCCATGCCGCCCTTCGCAATACCCAGATACGTAACCTTATCCAACTTTACATACCACTCAACTTGTATTCTTCCTCTATTTGCATGGTCAGCCTAGGTTCCCGGGGGCGCGGAGGGCCCCCGGGACCCGGAAGATGGGCAGGAGCCCGAATTCTCGGGGCAAGCGGCTGCGCCGGGGCCCGGACAGGGGTCTCACACCCTACGGCTGTTCGCAGTTGCTGGCCCTCGATGTCGGACGGCGCCCGATACTCGACGTCCCCAGACACGGGACCCCGAGTACAAGCGACCTCCGAACAACACAATAAACCAAGGTACGAAAAGTATAAACATGACCATATACATATGCAAACATCTCTCTTCGTACAAGACAGGCGAAACCAGAGCGCAAGCACGAGCGAGGCCCGGAGACGCCGTCGCACGGGGAGAGGTCGCTGGCCTCCTTCGGACCGGACCCCAGACGACGACAGAAGAAGGGCGCCCGGGGGCATGGAGGGCCCCCGGACCCCGAAGGCGCCCGCGCATGGCGTCAGAAGGAAACCGGCGTCTTCCTCAACCTCCTCGTCAGGCATCAGCTCTACGAGATGGTCGCCGCGGTCGAAGAACCCTGCCTCCGCGGCAGCGGGCTCGACCACGGCCTCCCGAGACTTCCTCGCGAAACGCCGCGACGTCCTCGCGAACCGCCGCGACGTCCTCGCGATCTGCCGCGAACACCTCGCGAACCACCGCGACTTTCTCGCGAACACCCGCGACTTCCTCACGCACGGCGGACTCACACCGCCGGGGCGCGAGCCCGGGCCCCGGGTACGTATCGCATTTAAATCAACAAGTCGTCAAGCTCCACCAGCCCAAGCTGAACCAGGCGGACCCAGCGTCCCCTCGTTTCTTCAAGGACATGGCCCCGTTCCTGCCCGGAGCGGCTCCGGCCGAGCAACAGGGCCAGGGCCCCGGGGGCCGGAGTCGCCTCCCGTGGCTCTGGGGGCCACGGCCGAGCAACGCCTGCCGGCGCCACACAAGCGGTGGCCGCCATGGCAGTCCCGGTCCTCCCGGGCTCCGCGCGGCTCGGAGGGGTAGCGGCCGGGATGACGGTCACCGGAGCAACGACCTTCGCCTTCTTGGCCGCCGCAAGTCCTGGATCGGGCCCCGCCGGTCGCTTCCCCTCCTTCTTCGACGGCACCGGCGCTTCAGCCGGCACATCTGCTCCCTCCGAGACGTCGGGTACCTCGACGATCTTGGGGGTGATCTGTGAGGCAACGATGCCCACGGCGTCGAATCGCGGGAGATCCTTCTGGATCCTCACCCGACCGCGGTCGCTGCAAAGCGGCGTCACGCCGATCGGGAGCGCGCGGTCCGCCGCGCCCCCTCCTTCCAGCGCCGACGCCATTAACAGGCCCATCGTCGCCTTACTCAGGTCGTCGGGATGGGTCCTGGAGAGATCCTTGGACCCAGTGTACAGCCAACAGGCCCGGGGCCTCCTGTGAAGCGGCGCCAGTCGCCGGCTGAGGAAGTCACCGACGACCATGTACGCATTTAGCCCCGCCGCCGCCAGGCCAGCGACGCGCGCCAACACTGGCGCCAACCGCGTGTCTTCCGGCGGTGGCTCGGTCCAGCTCTTCACCTTCTGGGCCGCCTCGGTCGGCAGCCGGAGCCGGTCGTTGGCATCAACGCCGATGTAAACCCAGTTCTGGCGCCATAAATCCCATTTGTTTCGCAGCGCCATCGGGATGAACTCGACGCCGGGGCGGCCGTGGAAGTACACACAACCTACCCGCTCCGGCAGGTCGGTGGTCTTGTTCTTCGGCGCGCTCTTCATGGTGAAGTAACGCCGGAAAAGATCCACCGAGGGCATCACACCCACAAACATCTCGCACAACGTGCGCGAAAACCCCCAGCACCATCACAGCGTTGGGGGTCAGATGCATCATTTGCACCTCGTATGTCTCCAGCACCTGGAAAAAGAAATCAGAGAACGGCGGAACAAGCCCGCCGACCGCGTAGTCGACGAAGTACACTGCTTCGTTGGCCCCTCGCGGCGCCGGCCTCGACTCGCCAGGGCGCACCTCCGGGGCCGCCCTCCACCGCGTGGCGGCCGGCATCATCCTCTTCACCCGCTCCATCCCAGCGTCGTCATTCAGGCGCGACGGCGGAACCGCCCCGCCGTCCAGCGGCCGTACCACGCGGCCGGCACGCGGCATCGTGAATACGACGACGGGAGCGGAGAAGGAAGAGCCAAAGCAGGGAGAAGCGCGCGCGGGCAGGAAGCCTGAGCTCTGGGCGCAAGAAGCAGCTTAAGCAATGGCAGTCCCAACTCAGCAATGGGAGAAGCCGGCTGCCGTCCGCTGCTGCCTATAGTCTCGGAGAACCCGTGGAGCGCCCCTTCGACTCCGCCATTACGACCCTCGATTGGCGGACCGGAAGTGGAAAATCCCCCCTCGCCACGTCTTATCCCGCGCAATTATGACGGCGTCGCCTCATTCCCCGCTAAGCCTGGTGGGCCCTGCGCCTTTTCGTTTCCCCGAGATATGGCCCTGTTCCTGCCCGGATTAGGCCCCGGTCGAGCAACAGGCCCAGGGGCCGCTGTCGGCGAAACGGGAATGGGGGGTCCCACATTCTCGGGAACGTAAGGGCCTTCGGCCATATCAGCCCCCCAGGGCCCACTTTCTGTGCAAAAAACAACTGGCCATCACTGGTTGTTCTCTAAGCGCCTGAGGCTGCGGCCGCTGCCCGAGGCCGGGACGCTCGGCCTCGGCGCTCCACGCGCGCGGCGCCCGGGCGCGGAGCCGGCTCGAGCTGGCCATCGCCAACCACCGCATTTATGGTGAGCCGACGGCGTGGTGACAGGGCGCGTCACCCCTGTCCACCCGCACGAGACCCTGAGCAGTCAGAAGACTTTTTGACTGAGAGAGCTCCTTTTCTTCCACGCTCTGACAGTTACAGTATGCTGGGTCACATTCGAACGACTTTAGCCGCCCGCAGCGGCTGCTCTCCGAGGCGACCTACCCTCCGTGCTGCACCAACTCCGGCGTGGGTGTCACAGGCGGACAGGGGCGACGGGACGCTCCACCAACTCCGGCGTGGGCGTCGCAGGCGGAGGAGCGCACAGGAGAGCTCACCGGAAAATGTCTCCCTCCGCGTACCGGCACCGTGGACTCCCCTGAGCTCTATAAAGGAGAATCCATGCCGCAGATGAGAAAAAGGGGGCACAAGCTGGAGTAATAGACAACAAGGCAACCTTTACTGTTCTTCTTCCCCAAGCCTCCCGGTTACGCTTACGAGCTCCCCGGGTACACCTTGTAACACAACTATACACGCTCTCCCACATAGCATACACACAGGACGTAGGGTATTACGCTCCGGCGGCCCGAACCTGTATAAATCCTCGTGTCTCCTCTGAGTGTGCTGTTCATCGTCTTCTTCGCGTATCTTTCTGCTACACCTGAAACCGGCTTCGCCTGAGAACTACTCCCCTGGCCGAATCTCAAAGGGGGGTCCCTTGACTTCCCGCCGTCGAGGTTTCATCCTCCGACAACCGCCATTGTTACATAACAAGTGCATGCTTTGAAGTTATTTTTCTTTTCAAGGGAGCATTTCATAAGTGGTCGTTCATTTGATCCAGTTTGTTGCTTGCTGCTGCTTCAATCTCCTGGCCTGGTGCTGGTGCAACAGCCTGTATTCCCGTGAGAAAGCTGCCTTTGCCTTCAAATACCACGAGATGCCTCAACCTAGGATCGTACAACTACCTTGGTTTTGCGGCAGCAGATGAGTATTGCACTCCACTTGTTATCGAGTCTCTCAAGAAATACTCACCCAGCACCTGCAGTGTTCGCGTAGATGGCGGTATGCCTGGATGCTTGTCATTTTTATTTTGTAAAGAACTGCAATCTGCAGGCACCATGCTGATTCCTTTTATTTGGTGACAGGCACGACTATACTTCACACCAAATTGGAGGAGTTGGTTGCACGCTTTGTTGGAAAGCCTGCTGCTATCCTATTCGGCATGGGTTATGTCACAAACTCAGCCATCATTCCGTGCCTAGTAGGAAAGGTTTGTCCAAAACATCAAATGGTTGATCTATCCAGTAACAAAAATCATGGCTAAACTCAGCAACAAGTTAATCTATCTTTTCATGCTATTCCAGGGTGGGCTGATAATCAGTGACTCACTGAACCATAACTCGATTGTCAATGGTGCAAGAGGATCCAGTGCAACTGTGCGGGTTTTCCAGCATAACTGTAAGATTTTATATCTGTATGCAATATGAAGGAATACTCAGTGTTCCTGGTTTGCAATGACTTATCTGTCAGAATGCTGCTTGCAGCCCCTGCTCATTTGGAAGAGGTCCTGAGAGAGCAGATAGCTGGTGGTCAACCACGTACACACAGACCATGGAAAAAGATCATTGTTATTGTTGAGGGTATCTACTGCATGGAAGGCGAGCTGTGCAAACTACCTGAGATCATAGCTGTATGCAAGAAATACAAGGTTCAAGGAAATTCCCTCTAATTTACAGTTTAAGATCTTTAGATAAAGCAGTTTAATTAGCCTCTCCAGCCATTAGCAATATATATCAAGTGCATAACTGAGGGCTGACCATGTTGAGTTACTCTTTATTATGTCAAATAGGCCTACACATATCTGGATGAGGCCCATAGCATTGGCGCTGTCGGGCAGTCTGGTCGGGGTGTTTGTGAGCTCCTTGGGGTTGATCCAGCTGATGTAGACATAATGATGGGCACTTTCACTAAGTCATTTGGATCATGTGGTGGATATATTGCAGCATCGAAGGTACGCCTTCTTCAAAGCACATTTTTCAACTGCTTAAACTGAAATTTTACTGATTCTTCTTGCTTGAACTCTCAGGAGATAATTCAGCACCTGAAGCTTAGCTGCCCAGCACATCTTTATGCTACCTCCATGTCACCACCAGCAGTGCAACAAGTTATTTCGGCCATTAAAGTAATCCTTGGAGAGGATGGCTCCAACAGAGGTACTATCCTTTTCTCCTATTCCGACCCTTCCAATGTGATGTGCTACAGGCTATCCATGTAAGTTTTACTTTGATTTTTTATTTATTTTGCTTGTGATGTCTTGCGGGTGCCCAGAAACTTGCACGCATCCGTGAGAACAGCAATTTCTTTAGGTCAGAGCTCAAGAAGATGGGTTTCGAGGTTCTTGGAGACAATGACTCTCCGGTTATGCTGATAATGCTCTACAATCCAGCTAAAATTCCAGCTTTTTCTAGGGAGTGCCTTAGACAAAAGGTTAGTAATGGTACAAAATGCTAGTTATCTTCAGTAATGATACAGAATGACTGCTTTTGCCAATTTCATTGTGGCTCCTTAGTCCCCATTACCATGCGACTGATGTAGCATTGACATTTCAGGTTGCTGTTGTCACTGTGGCATTCCCTACAACACCTCTGCTCCTTGCAAGGGCGTGCATCTGCATTTCCGCTTCGCGCACTAGGGAGGACCTGATAAAATCCCTTGATGTGAGTGCTTTCTCTTGTATGCAATTTTCCAGTTCACGTACACATAAAGAGATTCCAATTCACATTGTTCCCATCTTTGTAATCCACTCAGGTTATCAGCAGAGTTGGTGAACTTGTGGGCATCAAATACTTCCCCGCAGAGCCGCCAAAGATTGCTTAAGCTGGTCATGATAAGCTGGAGTAAATGATGAACTGGGTTGCCCCATGAATGCTCAAGTTGCTTGGATGTTGTAAACAAGCACATGTTTGTTTAGTGGTTTCATCGATTTGACCTGGGATTTTGTTGATACCTGAGAATGCAGAACCTGTCTCATTAGCTGACTACTGTTGGTTGTACAATTACACTCTAAATGTGTATAGCTAGTCGAAGTTTGATTGTTCTATTGTTAGTCAATTTTGTTGATGTAATACTTGATAGACGCAAATTAAATTATAAGAGAACTTTTTCTAGTGATTTCCTGTTCAAAGTTGAAGTAACCGTCGTCAGCTAGTAATTTTTCTAAAAATTTTCACTCCCATGTCATTCGGAACAAAAAAAAATTGCAAGCACCAGTCTATGTTTCCATATTAGTCACTAAAGCTATTTTTCACGTCAATGCCTCTAAAGAACCTTTCACTAGCCAACAAAACAAACATAGCAACACAGCACTTACCATCTTCACAATTTTTTGCTGCTAAAAAACGGGGGGAGCTAGCGCGGGGGGTTGGCTAACCCGCGCGCCGTCCGTACGGCATTAACCCTAATCACTTCTTTAATTACTATCATTAGTATTTAATAATTTTTAATTATAAAATAATACATAAATAAGTATAGTTAAAAGTTTTAGATTTCAGTTGAAAGTTTCGAAAATCTAATTAAAAGTTTCATTAAAAATTTCAAAATTTGAGTAGATTTTTTAAATTTTTAGTGGATAGTTTTTAAATTTAAGTTGAAAGTTTCGAAAATTGAATTTAAAGTTTCAAAATTAGAGATGAAAGTTTCAAATTAGTGATATAAAGTTTACTCTATTTTTTTAATATTTTATTTTTTTAATAAATTTTTATTTTTATTGTGCACGTGAATAGTGCGTGGGGCTAGCTCGGGGCACCAGCGCTGCCAACGCGCACGTGCCCAAGAGCTTTCTCGGCTAAAAATCTGCCATTGATTTGCCAAAGCTAGCATAACTAAAAAAAATAGTAAAAAAGACGGTGGTGTTAGAACTTCTCAAATTCTCCGAGCTTTACTTCCCAAAGAAAACTTCCAGGTTTGTAACCGATTATGTCAACAATATTATTAGCACGTATAGAACCATCCTCTCGCCAAAGCAATCTGCAACCAGCAGATTTTTTTTGTTATCTCAAATAAGCATCTATCTGCTTTGAAAAAGGGAAAAAAACATCTAACAATATGATCTTATATACTCAGTAAAAATGCACCAACGGAGAAAAGGTCAAAATCAAATGAAGGTATTTGTTTCATGACTTGCTTTCAAATAATGATACCCCTGTACAATGTGAACAAGAATGTGTCTCAAATGGCAACATAAATCTGTACTACCAAAAAATTCAAATAAAAGGAGTAAATCTGGTAACCATTTTATCTACTGGATTAATATTTTCCATTGGGCCAAAAAGGTTACATAAACACGTAGCCAAAAGAAACTGTTAGACAAAAATTGACATTGATTTTTTTTATTTAGTCATTATAAACTCCAAGTTATCAGAACAGAAAACAAGTAAAAATATCTTGCAGATATATGCAACAGGAAAAAAGTAAAGAAAAAACAGCAACCTTTTGTTTGAAGTTTATGCATGTATATATCCACATTAAAGAAAACATTTTACAAACTTTCCCATTCTTCGGTCGAAGTAACCATGTATCTACGCTACTCTAATTTACGCGGCCATATGGAATATTTTTTTTCTATATTTCTATCAAGACAGTAGCATACTTAGCCGTGCTAAAAGGTAAAACCCAAAGAAATGGCCTTCTCTTTGGAATCCTCAGATCATCCAAAGCCTAAACAACAAATAAAATACAACTTTCGTTGAGTACCGTACATATTATAATACTATCGTTTACTCATTGTATAAGAACCTTTGCTACTAGAGGCACCTAGAAGTAAAAAACATAGAAATGATTATAAAGAACACGATGAAAGTTGCATAAATATTCAGAAGAACCAAAATCCTAAAAAACTGAGATGAAATGTTGTATACTCTATTTAAAATATATGTAGGATTTACAAAGGATAGTCATCTTGATTTTAAAAAGGGTGCACAATACTAAGAATCATATAAACTTCTAGGCTACCTACAAAAAATGTAGTTAAGGTAGAACTCTAAAACAGTTTGCACTTGCCAATTACTTGCTAGTTTAAAATATACCTTTTGACCCATTAGAAGATGTAGACCATGAGATACCAAAAATGAAACATTGCAAAAACCTATAGAAAGAATCAGATCAACATCTCTTACGCTCTCCTTCAATCTGGAGATGCAAGGGCTGATGCTTCTGTTGTACCAAGTAAGATGGATGTGTTACGCACCAGTCCAATAATACACAAAATGCATCAAAGTTGTCATACCAATCAAACTCTCTGAAGATTGCACAACAAAATGTCAAGCAATGAATCATTTCCCTCCTCTGCATTCGCTGCAAGGCACGAAATGTATTTTGGTTGTTTCAATGATAGAGGGCACGAACTATTTGAAAATTTTTAAAGGTAATGAACTAACCAGATTGTTGTATAACTATTGTAGAATAAGCTACACACCAATTTCACTGCTTTGGTCCCATGATTGCCAGAGGAAAGGGAAACACACAAAAAATAGTTTGCATTAGAGGCGGCAAGAATCCATGACAGCAAGATGTCAAGTAAATTGTGGAACCTCATAGGCTGATAGGCATATGAGGCACATCTTACTCTTTCATCTAGACAATAGCAGTAGATCTTACATAAGCAATAAATTCTCGAATGTTCAAACACTGCATTGCGAGTTCTTTGTTTACCAAATTTCTCCATAATCGTTCAGGAAAGTCCAGCCTTAAGAAATATGGAAAGGGGGAAATCAAAGATGTATCTCAGTGTCATTGCCTAAGGTTGTACCATACCATACCTCTCACGAAAGAAGCGATTGGACAGATTGAAAAACGATGAACCATACAACCAGTCAACCAGAAGACGGAGCATAGCAATCTGGGAAATAATAAAAAAGAAGGAACATGAAGACGGTTACCATGAATGAACAACAGAGTATATGGCAGCGGTGGCGCCACGGAAAAGAATGAGCGAGAGAGCGGAGAGCATGGAAAAGTTTGATACAACGTCTAGTTTAAAACCAATATTTTCGTCCATATATGTAAATTTTCATCAGATACTGTATATCATAGAGAAATTTATTCTAATATAAATTCACAGTTGCAAGCAGCACTTTTTGTTGAATATTTTGCATGAAGAACTAGCCTGATGCAACCACATTTGGAACAACAAATTAACATTAAGTGGTTAATGGTTACTACCAGGACAAATATAGACTTTTATCGTCCGTTGTCAATATTAGCAGCAGTAAATCAGCAACCAATGACTTCAGCTTTCATGGCAAGCAAAATTTCACCAGTTTCTTTAAAGCACTATAATTCGAAAAGGTTCTCCATAAACTTTTGGCATCATTCTATATTGCTATTTATATAACACGCATGGATGAAGAACCAAATCATGGTAAAATATGTAGGACCTTGTAGATAAATGGCATGCATGCTTTATTGGACATGAAACCAGTCAATAACCGATCCCCTAAGTGTCACACAGCTCAAAACCACTATTTCTGACAAATCTCAAAATTTGACATCACACACTGCAGGGGGGAAAGAGAAATTGGTTTAACCTTCTCTGTAGGGGAGGTGTCTCGGACGATGGAGATCTGGATGTAGGCCAGGTCCGTTAGGATCAGATGACTCCGTGCACTTTTGGGGACTCCGCTACTATACAGAGGAAATATGAACGGTTATTCTCATTTTGCTTATGGCACATAACAAGTAGAAAATACAATATTTGCAAACTCAAGCACAAATCTGAAATCCTTTCAACAGACTAGGTGAAAATAGTCCATTATGTATAGTCAAAAGGTCAGAGATTGACATTAACGATGCTATGTACAACTTGATTACCAGTACTGTTAGACTTCAACTGACCAGGTGAAAATAATCCATCATATACAGTCAAAAGATCGGAGATCGATATTATCAATGCTATGTACGACTTGATTACCAGAACTGTTAAACTTCTGTCCATACAAAAGGATGTTTCAGTAAGAGCCTTGACCTGTTATCTACAGTCAGTCCTTCCTTTCAGAAAAAAAAATGGCTGATCTTACTGACTGGTTAATCCCAAACCTCAAACAACTCTTCTGACCAGGTTCTATGGACAAAATCCGAGTTAAATTATATGGCCAAAATTCAGAAAATGGTGAAACAAATTATATGCCTTGATGAAAAAATGCCTTATTTAACAAGTGAACAACACTCAAGAGTAAAAGCTTAAAGTAAAGAAAAAATCAATGTGCTCGATGATGTATTGGACTTGCTTTTTATGCCTATGGAGATCTTTCTTCAAAGCCAAAAGCCGTGTTATGTCCACCTATTGCTCTTCCACTCTGTTCACACCAACTTCAGCACGTTTGTGTCCAACTTGTAAGCTTGTACTGCAAAGCAAATGAATAACAATGTAAGTAAATGTTTGTGAACATTGTTACCACGGCTTCAACACTCAACTTAATTCGGTAATACTTAACAACTGAGTCACCACTTTAAAATAATTATATCTCTTGAATCTATTGTCTAAACCATTCAGACAATTCAGATATACACAAACCTGTGAGCATTCAGAGATGCCTTGCTAACCCGTGGTTTATCTATTTCACAGGGTGCTATTTTAACAAATTTATTTTTGTGGACAATCAAGTCTACCAAAAATAATCAAATGCACAACTCGAATAGGACAATTTTTTAGGACCATTTCCTACATAGAAGATTCCTACATGTACAGATTTATCTTTATCATGACACGAAGGACACCATACCCAATTGTCCATTTAGCGCAGGATCAAGTGCAGCTTGTTCTTTGTCTTAAATCGCTACTAATCAGTGAACCAGCGTCTCTTTTGTTTCAGCATTGTAGATTATTTTTACCCTACATTCTAGATTAGTCAATACTCTATACACTACAATTCAGTAGGTCCTGGAACTGGACAAAGGCTTAGCTGTCTTCTCATTGGTGTCATTTTGTGACAATCAGTACAATGCAACCCCTGATCTACAGGTAATATATACCAGCAAGCACGTCACTAATCTCGAACAACCTTTTCTGCTTTGCACCTCAAGTAGATTTTCTCACATGCTCCAAATATATACTATAATATAATCATCTATTAATTTCCAAATGATTCAAATGCCGACGTCGATGACAATTGACACAATTTGAATTGAACACATATATTTGCCATGAGAATTGGAATAATGGTTCTAACTTGTAGTGCACATAATTTGTTTGTCCTTTATGCATCCAAAGGGTTAGCAGCTAGCTCATAACTAATGCGGTAGAATCCCCCTCATAAGTCAAGATCAAAGACTTTACAAGCACACAATTATCCATGGCATATATTCACATGAAAGCCTATCTTTTTATATCTGACAGAACACAAGATCAAAAATGACATAAACAAATAACCACTTGGTAATTGTAGAAATCTCCCTCCTCCTCGCTAATCTGTTTGCCTGCAGGCTGCAACAGAAAATGTATATCAGAACAAACTCAAAGTGAAGTTCATATGAGTTTTAGCTATACACAGGCAATTTGCGGGACAATGATATCATTCTTTAGCAATTAGTTTTGTTGATCTAAACTAAAACTGATGAAGAACGGTAAAATTCTTGCACTTAATTCTATTGTCAAACTATTGATTTAAGAGCTCACTACAAAGTTACCATGACATGGCCCCAGCCTGATGTTTGCCATTTTAAGCTTCAGATTTTCAGTGACTACCAAAATGATTTGTTTTTAATGTTGTACTAAAATATGATCTTATCTACACTGTACAGTTGTAAATCTGGGGCTAAAGCTGTGACAGTGCTCCTGTTCCAACCATGGCAGCACTACAGTTTTGGCTGATTGGTTGTCCTTCCCAACAGGCAGTCTTTACATACATGTCAAACAGGAATAGGATCATCTGTTGAAATGTAAATAAAATCTCTCTCTGCACATATAATATTGCCCTCTATTTCCTAGGGAAAAGGTTGAGATATATATTTCCTAGGATGTGCAAAAATTAACTAAATCAAAATTCAAGTAGCATAGGCATCTTTATTTATGTAACCGAAATTTCTTTAGTAACCTGTTTTTGAAATCTTTATGGTAGGGTATGCGTATGCTAACAGAGTAAACCTAGGTTGATGATTTGTTAAATACCGATGAGGCAATAGTGAGTGCCTACCGCCGTCTAATTTCCCTTGTTTTCTATTAGTGTCACTTCAATGCCTAAATAATTGTGTATTGGCAAATGTTTCTTCGTAGATTTTGTAATTCTAAATGTTAACTATAGTGTATGAGATTGTGTGCTACAACTGACTACTTGCAATTATCAAGTGCAGTTCAAATTTTCAAGTATTTCAATGATAAAATATCAATAAACAGAGGAATTATGATTTAAGGAGTTGACCTGATATCTCAACAATTTCTTGTTATTCTTTAGCTTTACCCTTCTACAAACAAATAATATGCAACAATTAAGCGATTACAAATATTCACCACCAAGATCCATAAGCATAAAAAAGATATAAACCATGATCAATTACCAAACGCACATAATAGGCTAGAAATGCACTTATTTCGCAGATCTAATTAGCTACCACTGCATGCAACTGCAAGCACCATGGAACTCACTCACCGTGACGAGCTGCTCCCACCGGTGGCCACCAAATGGTGGGTCTTGGGATGGCGGCGTGTGGCAGCGGAGGAGACAGGCTGGGAGGCCCGGCCTCCTGGGCGCCAAGGATCGGCATTCGTAGACGGGAAGGAGGGGCAGTTTTGGGGATCAACGGCAGCGGTGGTGGCGGGCGCTGAGGATTGGCGATCAGCGACAGTGCTGAGAGAGATTGAGGAGACTCGATTGGGAGAGAGGAGGAGATCTGGAGGGTGGGGGTGGGGCGATGGGGAGGAGGAGCAGTGCTGGGGATCGTTAGTGGCGGCAAGCACAATGGAGGTCGGCTCGTTGGGCGTGTTGGGCCGGCACCGGCGCCGGGCTGATGGCTTGAGGCAGCGAGATGCGGCACCGGCGCGGATGCCCAAGGCTACGGGATGTGCGCAACCATGAAGGCCCTCCTCTACCGACCGCTGGATCGGGAGGCCTGGCGCCCTCCTCCATCGGCCGCCGGATCGGGAGGCCAGCACCCTCCTCCGTTGGTGTGCACGGGCTGTCGCTGTCGGCATGGCTGAGGAGGACAGGAGGCGGCGTCCTCACCTCGATGGGGAGGATCGGTGACCGACAACGGTGGTCACCTAGCCACAGAAAGCCGAGGCGGAGGCGGTGTGGCGGATAGGAGGCGGCGGGCTAGTGGTTTGGGAGGGGGCGTGAGGGCGTGGGGAAGGGAGGGGAGGTGGTAGAGTGATTGGAAAGGGAGCGGGGAGTAGGAGCGATCTGGGACATTGGATCAGATGGGCTGAGCCATTAGATTTGACGATGGTTATGGTTATAAGTAAGGGTAGATTTATAAAAACAATCTCACTAGCCAACTTTGCCTTCTGAAGCCGGAATGATAGGCCAGTGCTACTAAGCCCAGTGATCGGAGACGGGGACTCGACGCGCTTTATCGGCCGCGGTTTCCGCACGAAATGGCGATGTGGGGCTAAAATTGAAATATATATCCGCCTTTTGGCTGGCCCAGCGGCGTACATATGTCCCCTTCGTCGATGGCCAATTGATCGAGCCGTACCGTGCGCCCATATAATCAAGATTCAAGAGCCTAATAAGACAGGGGCTCGGCGAAGCCCGGCCGCTTTCTATCACCAGCGGCGCCGGAGCCAAACGTGATTGAACTGGCATATATACTGTTGTTGCTTTTAATTACAACACAGCCTTCAACCTCATCTTATATCACACCCTGAAAATCACTTTAATTAAAAAATCATTTTGAGTAAAAGGAAACACAAGAATACAGTAGAAAAGTTGGTTTGTGGAAGTGTTTAAATAAAATTTTGAAAATTCCAATATTAAAAATCCCAAGTTGAAATTTTAAATAAATGCTTGGATGCTTTTATATTCTAGCGGTTTTGTCAGAATATTTTAAGCATTTAAGTATTTATGATAATAAATTTTTCGTGTTTCATGGTGGCATTTATCTCTGGTAAATTCCACACGATTTAATAAACTCTCTGAAATTTTTTTGGATTTTTTGGAGCTCTAGAATTAATTTTAATGTAATAAAGATCACTTCAGTAATTAAATAAATAGAAGAAAATAAAATCATTTTCTTTTCCCTTGAATGGGTCATTCCTGCTTCAGTCCTTTGGCATCTCTGTGCTCAACTTGAACTCTGGTTTCCCCTCCTCCTATGTTGTACCGATCCCGGACCCTTGAATCCCCAGAAAGGTCTGATTCCAAAAATCTCGAAATTCAGAATCCGAATCCTCAGAAATATCCGACTCCTTTATGAAACACCTCTCTTGTTAAATTTAAATCCTCTTGTTTCCACCTAGTCCAACTCCTGACGAAATATTTGGATTCTCCAAATATTATTATATTCTAAGTTTCACCCTATTCGGTCTTCATAAAATATTTTCGTCAACTCCTTGATCCCTAGAATATTTACACTATTCCGGATACCTCTATAATCGATCGTTAAAATATCCGTCATTTTCCGAATTCCACAAAATATTCTCCTTCTTGGATTCCCCAAAATAATCATGTGTTTCGGATATTTAATTTGCCCCAAATATTCTTCGACTCACACACACACACATATATATATATATACCCGGAATACTACAAATCCCAAGTATCCCCACAATTTCTAATTCCGAGAATACCCCTCACATTCTGTGAATATTCCCAAATTCCAATTTTGCAGAATTGGAATTTTCCCAAAAAACCCTTTATTTTTTTCCTCCACATATTTTCCTATTCCCCAAATATATATATATATATATATATATATATATATATATATATATATATATATATATATATATATATATATATATATATATATATATATACACACCCTGATCTTCAGAATATTCCATAATCCCGAATATTTCCACAGATTCCGGGACTCCCAAAATATTCCAATATTCTCTATGCAAACATTCCAAATATTCCACACATGGCTGTGTCAATAAGTCCATGAGTTTGGGTGTCGAGCTGTCTTACGAGAAGGTATTTGATCACCCCTACCGGAGGCCGGAGGCTTGACGGAAGGCTCTCCTATTGTGCGAGTTATATGGATGGTCTTGTCACAATCTCTATTCGGGTACTTTCGGGTATCACGACACATGGCTGACATGATATTGAGATTGTGTCTTGTAGGTAAAGTTGTACACCTCTGCCCGAAGTAAAACTATTCGAATAGCTGTACCCGCGGTTAATGGGCGGGCCTAGTAATGTTTTATATGATTAGTCTTACACTACTCCTTAATGGTGATAAATGATGAAACTTGATAGCTCAAGTTTGGAGAGTTATGGTGTTCACACCAAAAACCACCGGGTGTGCCAAGAAGCTTGTTGATGATCTGGCTTGATGCGATTGAACATACGAAGGCCTGGGAGATCTGCTTAGCTCCAGTGCAGGTCCTAAAATCTTGAGGTTCGTAGGCGTGCCAGTCAATTTTGACCCCGCAATTGACAAGGAGAATATTAGCTCAGGGATTCAATCGGCCAATAAGAATCCTGCTAGCCGATTGCCGAAGGAATGCTTGAGCATCGGCTGAAAGCCGATGATAAAACTTTGTCCGAGCCCCAGCTGTCCGCGCCCGGGTCCTCGCTTGTGCTCGTGCCCGGATCAGCAGCAATTGCACATCGGCTATCGGCCGATACGGACTAATGTAGGCCCCCTGTAGCCGATGGCCGATGGCACCTGTGTATCGGCTAGGAAACCGATAACACTATAAGCAAATAGATAAGCTGTCAGTATAACATGTGCATCGGCTAGAAGCCGATAATAAAATAGATAGGCAGAATAGTAAGCTAGCTGACTGCCAAAGAAACACATGTGCATCGGCTAGAAAACCGATGATAATATAGATGACCAAAATAGTAAAGATAATACAGTCGGCTTTATAGAAAGATAACCTATCGGCTAAGCACTCCGATAGAACGTCGCATGTACATCGATCGGCTCGACAAGGATAAATCTATTATTATCAATCTAGTAGTTCAGACCTAACTGATGCAGCACAGATTAATAATAATAAAGGAACCTCAACAAGCCGATAGACCTAATGCAACTGTGATGTAATAAGATAACTTATCGGCTATACATTCCGATAAGACGCTTGCGCAAAAACCATCAACCTAGTAGGAACGATTTATCGCTGGCAGCTCAGTAGGTCGGACCCAACCGATGCAGCACGAACTGATGATAAATCGCCCCCAGTAAGCTGATAAGATCTACGCATGCGTGATGTGGTATACCTGATCGGCCTAAGAGGTCGGACCGAACCGATGCAGCCGTAGATAGGGCAGATACACCTGGGTAAGGGGTGACGAGTCTTACCCTCTCGCAGGAGTTCGGACCTAACCGATGCAGCCCCGCTCGAGAAGCAAGAACCCGTCGAAAGGTTGGCGATGCGCCGAATTTGATTGATCTGTGTGGATCATTTACAAGGTGCCCGGGCTTACGTATTTATACCCCGAGTTACATGAGTCCTTATAGGACACGGTACATACTTTCCTATCTATAAACGGAAAACTAACAAGCCCTGATCGGATACGAGATCAGGTTTCCTAAATATTATCAAAACTACCTAATTAATAGATAAGGTAATTTACTGCCATACTGTGGTCTTCACGGTCTCTTCCCAAACTCGGTCTCCTCTGGATCAATCTTCACCGGTCATCTGTGATTTTTCTTAACCGAATCTGCTAAAGACCAGTGCCAAATTTTGGCGTTAACACATGCCCCCCAATTTCGGAGTTTGTTATCAAACTTCGAAATTCTTCTGTTCGGGCCTCAATATCCCGTCCTGGCCTCTTGAAATCGGCTTTCATGAGCCGATACCTTTTGTACTAGGTGTGCTAGGCTCTTGAAGTCTTCTGATGAAAATCTTTCCTTGATCGGAGCCACCAAACCTTGGAATGCTAACTCGGCCAGCTGTGCATCATCC
The DNA here is from genome assembly GCA_003991445.1 of Oryza meyeriana var. granulata. Classification (NCBI taxonomy): domain Eukaryota; kingdom Viridiplantae; phylum Streptophyta; class Magnoliopsida; order Poales; family Poaceae; genus Oryza; species Oryza meyeriana. The sequence continues at coordinate 145,368 of RYFJ01002834.1, read as the reverse complement.
AGACTTAAACTATAACATCGGCTTCTAATATCACGAAACCGCTGGATATATTCTGCGACTGATTCCTCCGGCTTCTATATTACCGATGTTAAGTCTATCAAGCTCATCTCCTGACTCCCCATAAAGAAATACTTGTGGAATCGCTTTTCCAGATCGGCCCAACCTCGAACTGAGTTAGGTGGCAATGAAGAAAACCATGTAAAGGCCGATCTGGATAATGATAACGGGAAGAGTCTAACTCTCAAAGCTTCTACAGCCGATGCTTCTCCGCACTGCGCCAGGAATCGGCTGACATGCTCCACTGTAGACACATCATCTTGCCCTGAGAATTTGGAGAAATCTGGTACTCTGTATCAACGCGGCAATGGAATTCTATCAAACCAATCTGGATATGGAGGCCGATACATAAATATCTCTTCCTTCGGTCTTAGACCGAATTGCTCTCTTATCACCTCTGTGACTCTTGCTGATAAATCTTCTTTTGGATCTTCACCGTAATAACGCAGAGGTGGAGTTGATAGCCGACTTTGCCTCTGATTATTGTACTCAAGGACAGCTCCTGGATAACCCTGTTGATGCCCCCCATAGTACGCAGTTTGATGATATCCTTGAGGAATTCCATCTTGTTGCCCCCCAGCCAGTTGAATCGGCTCTACCGCCTTCTTGATCAAGCTCTGTAATGTGTCCATCAATATCCTAGATTGATCGGTCAACGCACGATGAACTGCTTCATTAAACATGTCTTGAATTGGCTTTTGTGAACTTGCAGGCGATGTATGGCTCGATTCATCAATCAGAACAGGCTTTGGAAATTTTGACTTCCGAATCGGCCCTTGATCTGTCATACCGAAGGATTCTAGACAAAGCTTCCGAAAATCATCAATGTTCTGCTCCACTTGTTGTCTTTGTTCTTCGGTCAAATCTTCCATTGTAACTGGGATTGTATCATCTTTGCTGACCTCTTTTCCAGCCATGTCGAAGTTCTGATTGTCAAAACTTTGCGTTGAAACTTTGGGTTGAAACTTCGTGTCCCACCGGGCGTGCCAAAAATATGTTCGCACCAAAAACCACCGGGTGTGCCAAGAAGCTTGTTGATGATCTGGCTTGATGCGATTGAACATACGAAGGCCTGGGATATCTGCTTAGCTCCAGTGCAGGTCCTAAAATCTTGAGGTTCGTAGGCGTGCCAGTCAATTTTGACCCCGCAATTGACAAGGAGAATATTAGCTCAGGGATTCAATCGGCCGATAAGAATCCTGCTAGCCGATTGCCGAAGGAATGCTTGAGCATCGGTTGAAAGCCGATGATAAAACTTTGTCCGGGCCCCAGCTGTCCGCGCCCGGGTCCTCGCTTGTGCTCGTGCCCGGATCAGCAGCAATTGCACATCGGCTATCGGCCGATACGGACTGATGTAGGCCCCCTGTAGACGATGGCCGATGGCACCTGTGTATCGGCTAGGAAACCGATAACGCTATAAGCAAATAGATAAGCTGTCAGTATAACATGTGCATCGGCTAGAAGCCGATGATAAAATAGATAGGCAGAATAGTAAGCTAGCCGACTGCCAAAGAAACACATGTGCATCGGCTAGAAAACCGATGATAATATAGATGACCAAAATAATAAAGATAATACAGTCGGCTTTATAGAAAGATAACCTATCGGCTAAGCACTCCGATAGAACGTCGCATGTACATCGATCGGCTCGACAAGGATAAATCTATTATTATCAATCTAATAGTTCAGACCTAACTGATGCAGCACAGATTAATAATAATAAAGGAACCTCAACAAGCCGATAGACCTAATGCAACTGTGATGTAATAAGATAACTTATCGGCTATACATTCCGATAAGACGCTTGCGTAAAAACCATCAATCTAGCAGGAACGATTTATCGCTGGCAGCTCAGTAGGTCGGACCCAACCGATGCAGCACGAACTGATGATAAATCGCCCCCAGTAAGCTGATAAGATATACGCATGCGTGATGTGGTATACCTGATCGGCCTAAGAGGTCGGACCGAACCGATGCAGCCGTAGATAGGGCAGATACACCTGGGTAAGGGGTGACGAGTCTTACCCTCTCGCAGGAGTTCGGACCTAACCGATGCAGCCCCGCTCGAGAAGCAAGAACCCGTCGAAAGGTTGGCGATGCGCCGAATTTGATTGATCTGTGTGGATCATTTACAAGGTGTCCGGGCGTACGTATTTATACCCCGAGTTACATGAGTCCTTATAGGACACGGTACATACTTTCCTATCTATAAACGGAAAACTAACAAGCCCTGATCGGATACGAGATCAGGTTTCCTAAAGATTATCAAAACTACCTAATTAATAGATAAGGTAATTTACTGCCATACTGTGGTCTTCACGGTCTCTTCCCAAACTCGGTCTCCTCTGGATCAATCTTCACCGGTCGTCTGTGATTTTTTCTTAACCGAATCTGCTAAAGACCGGTGCCAAATTTTGGCGTTAACATATGGTTATGGGCCTGAACTACGTTGGAGCGTTGTTCAGTGGTCGATTTAATTTTGATTAGTAGTTAAACTATACTGTTTTCAATGATTTTAAATACAAATATTTTAAATGATGTTTTATACAAACAAGTCATACTATGCCTTTCCTTTGGAAACTTGTTGTATTACATTGCATTCCTTGTGTGGCTTGCTAAGTACGGTGAGTGATACTCAGTCTTGCATTACTGCAATTATCAGAGTAGAGCTTTGCGAGGAGGAGAAGTTTGGTGTTTGGCTTATACCGTAGTTGAGCTGCCTGTGGTTTGGTGCTGAAGCTATGCTAGTTGCCGTTCCACTGCTGATTTCTTCTGTATGAGGACCAAGTACCTCTTCTGTAAGTATTTATCGTTATTACGTTTTGGTTATGTTTATCAATTTGTCGATTTGTGTACCTCGGCTGATTCCTGGACGAGGATTTATTGCACAAATTAGCTTTGAAAATTCTGGTAAATTTCTGAGCGTAACATCTTACAATAGTTAGGAAAGGATTAATTGGTAGTGTGTGTAGGTGTAGTATTTAACTCTTCACACAACAGTACCTCGTCCTTATTTTTGTTTTTAGATCCACGTTGAATAACACAAAGTAAAGATAGAGTAACATTGTAGTTCCCTTTATAAAAACGACGGTTATTGTGCGGCGCTATCATATGCTTATTTTCTATGTTATTGTAGAAAGGTAAATCCATAACAATTATAGTCTATTTTAAATTCAAATTAAGGTTATATGAATTATATATGCTATCCAATTGTTGTCTCACTCACAGTTCTATACCTTCAGAACACTAGTGATGAAAAAGGAGCGGATTAGCAGATTGGGAGTGGGTGCGCATGTGGAACGGATTGTTTCGGATATCAGAAATGGTGCGGAGTCAGTTCGGACTCGGCTCAAAAACGGATTAAAATTATCGCATATTACGTATATATGCAATCAATACAACATTGAGTCAGCTTACAATATAGGCAGCAACACAATAACAATTTAACATCTTAACATGATCTCCACTATCGGGTATGAGTGGTGGCAGACTAGGCTATTCGGTTTACTATTTTCATGGGCCGACAGCCGGCTGGTGACCTGGTGGGCTGAAGAAGCCAGATTATCCGCCAAATAGTCTATCGCATAATTCGATTGAAATACTGGATAATCTACATCCACTGGTTTTTGTGATACCACATCCAAATTTACATACACACCATACTATCTGCATCCAAATCTAGCGGATTTTTAAAAAACACATACCATATCCTCGCTCCAACCAGATTCGGAGCGGATCAGATACTATCCCATCCGTTTTCACCCCTTTGGAAAGCAATAACATTGTTAACTATGTAGTAGACTAAAAAAAAATAGCTAGCCAAAGAAGAAAACATCTCAAAGAAGTTGCACCAAACGAATTATCATAATCCACCTCAACAACAAACATAGCTAGAATAAAAAGATTCAAAATAAGACCATTTATAATGTAGGCCTATACTCTTAAAGAACTTCCATAGGCCAACTTCATAGAGTTGAATCAGCTATTGCCAATTATCTATTATGCATCTCCAAAGGAGCACCCTTGCTTTCTCAACAACTATAACACCATAGTAGTTATGGATAAAAACATCCACAATATCATAACACAATAAGTGCTAAAGGTTGGATTCAAGGTCATTTTAGTGCTAAATTAGATGCCAAACAATAGATTTTACCTAAGTCTACTGCTAAATCATGTGCCAAATAACATAACTAAATTAGTGCTAAATTATGTATAAAACAATAGGGTTTATGGATCATTACTCAGACAAATATTAAAGCGGAACATATAAGATATATAGCTGAGGGAAAAAGAGAGGGAGGATTTCACATGCCACATGACACAAGTCTTCTGATAAGGTAGAGTAGTCCTCCACACTGTGGTGCCATGTATAAACACCACACTGTCTTGTCGTTAGCTTTTACGATCATATGTATTGATGTATACATGGCATTAATGGATAGGGTTTGTGATGGTGCCCTAAATTATCAAATAAAGCAGTGTTTATCCGTTTCGATTCCACTTTTTCCCCGCTTATCAAGTTATTGAATTGTTTTTCATAGATTTATTTAAAACTCATGCATTCCAACTTCCGAACAAATGGGAGTATGGGATCTACCTTATTAAACACATTAAAAGTTGATTCTACAAATGGGAGCAGTAAACACTTCCATCTTCATCATTTTTCAGGTTGTGTTTCACCCGTTATGTATTTGCTGATAGTTCTAGCTCGGATTAATGACATTAGTCAACCATAGGAATTATAACGTAGGCATCAGTGTCATCTTGGTCTAGAAACTTCTAGCACCATCTAGCCCTTGTATCCCCTAGTCTCTTCTTCCTCATTTCCACCAAAATACTTGTGATTTTTTTTTTGAGAAAGAGAGGCATCGAAAGCCTCTCCTGTTTCCATTAGAGAAACAGAAATACTTGTGATTTGTACTGAAGATTTACTGTTATTTGAGTTGAGAAAAGAGGTCTCTAACAATCTGATATCAAAGCCAATCCCCATCAGATCAGTTCCGCCATGAACAAGAAGAAGAAATCCATGGATGAAGATCTGGATTGGATACTATAGAAGCTTGAATTTACGAAGACTAAGTGCAGGTAAGAGGAGAAGCTCAATCGAATATTGGAGAAGTCTGAAGCGATGGAAGCTAATTGGAGCAAGGCGTTGGACGAGACAGCCGCCACCATCAACGCGACCACTGCCGTCTTCAAGGCTGCAGCATCTCCAACACCACCAGCTCCAACGCCCACAAGGTGCTCGACGAATTGGTCTAGCCTTGACGCCGTCCCCGATTTCACCGTGGCTGCCGTGGTTATGGGTGCCTATACTTCTATGGCCTCTAGGGAGCTAGAAGTTGGTGAGGACGTATTCTGCACTACCGATATCGACGTCATTGATTGTCCCAAGGAGACGCACACCAAGTGTTCGACATTGGGCCTCGGTATCAATGGTGGCACCAACCAGGCTGTGGTCACGTTCTTGACCGTGAAGGTTGCTTATGAGATTGTTGTAGCGTCTGCTGCACCATTGGACATCTTCTCGCCAAGGTTGATTGCCGACATCAACTTGGTGAGACCGATGCCCACCAGTTGTTCGGTGGAATGCCCTGGGCATGACAACAAGGTATTGATGACAAACCACCTTGCTGTTAATCCATAGGCACCTCCTACTTCTGATAAGCTAATGGCTAGCGAATGGGAGATATGGCCATTACCTTGGCCATGGCTTACATTTTGGTGTGCAGCTGATAGTGATATGTGCCTGTCAGTTTGCTCATTATTCTACATTAGTCAAATTGCCTTGCGACCCATGCCACTGCCATGGCCTCCACCTCTTAGGAGTAGCAGTGTGGACCACCAGACCAAAGCAAGGGAAGATGAGCTATTATCAGTTGCTGATCTATGTGAGCTTTTCTCACGTTCTGTTGGCAAAGTTGAGCAGTACATGCATAGTTATTCCATTAAAATCATTTTCAAGGCGTTGCTGAGATGTGGTACTTAGGTTGTGCAATCCTCGTTGTGGAAATCATGGAGCCTATGATCTGTTTCAACTCCTAATGTGCAAGAAGTGGCCAGAACTCGTGCTATGTAAAATGTGCTATAGAAAGGCTGAAATGAAGCTATTGATTGATTTTGATTCTAAATAGTACATGAATAGTCTGCTACCTATTCCTGGCACCAAGCTATTGGTTTTCTTTGTGAACAAGTACAATTCTCTCCAAGGTAAAGCCACAAATTCGTTGGTGGTATTGTCGATTGTTACTGCCACTCAAGGGTTAGTCATGGATGTAATGGAAAAGAACTTGTGTGAAGTGAGTCATGGCTATTGTTGTCTGCTTCATGCAAATTTACTTGGGCTCATGGTGAGCAAGCAATTCACAATTGTGGCACCACTGAAACTAATACACGTCCTATCGGTGCCATTAGTGTGGGATCCAGGTGATGGCCATGCTGGTTTTACAGTAATGGCTAAGAAGGAAAACAGCACGGTTGCTTTTGGTATTCAATCATTGTTCCATTGGAATTGGATATCGGTTGCTGAGATGGTCTAGAATGGCAGCTATTCTCTACAACCAGTATAATCTCAATTAACTACCTGCATGATGGCACAATGTACTAAGAATGATTATGAGATCATTACTACCAAATGAAACAATGTTGCTGATGCTACTTTATTGTTATTCAACTACCTTGAGAAGAATTTGCAGGTTCTGAACCATGTCTTGGATGGTAAATTGTTGAATTGCTCAATTGGGTTTGGTGTTACAATTTAATGGGTTTTGTAGTGTTTACTAGATTCAAGAGGCTGAAAGTAGAAGTGTGCCATGTCCTTTTGCTCAAGATGAAAGTTATTGATAAACTGAGGATGAAAGCAATACATTTTGGATGTTAGCATTTACAGGTAGAAGGGTTGCAATGAATGAAAGAGCTATCGAACTATGGACTTTGGTGGTGTGCACTCCTTGTTAATGTTAACGACAAGAACATGGAGGGTGATATGGTCCTGCAGCTTTGAAAGTAAAAAGCTTCGACAAGGTTGGTGACTATCAACTCTTGAGTGCACCATCGGATCCAGCTTCATCCGGCATTAACTTGTGGACAAGGAATCGAGCTTCGCAGTGGGTTGTTGTAGGCATTAGGCAGGTTGTGGTTCCTCTAGTCATATTGGCTACACTACAAAAGCAGTAACCGAGGAGGTCAAGGTAAGCATCTAACATTACATTAGATGGAGAAGCTTTCACAACTCAGGTGCCGTTTGAAATGGTTTTTGGCTTCTGGCTTTTTTCTCGTTTTTCGTTAACACGCTTACTAAAACGTAAAACGGCGTGTTTTTTTAAAAAACTTTCTATATGAAAGTATCTTAAAAAATCAAATAGATTTATTTTTTAAGTTTATAATAATTAATACTTAATTAATTATGTGCCAATAACGTTTTTCGTTTTGTGCGTAGCTTATAAGCCAGGCTCTCAGCTTGTGGACAAGCCGAATTTCAAGCAGATGTCAAGAGCTTTGTTGAGCTGCACCACCCATTCTCTGAATTTTTTTTATTTTTATATTTATTTAATAAAAAATTTACAAAACTACATTTTCATTTCAAAAATTTACAAAAATATACTCCCGCCGCCCTTTGGGAGGGCGATATGTCTGAAATCGCCCTCCCAGAGGGCGATATGATGACGTGGCTGACGGCCGTTGGCCGGCGGCCCACGGCGTCAGCCATTTTGCAGGCGGCCCCCGGGGCAGACAAAAACCGCCCTCTGAGAGGGCGGCAAGGGGGCCACCTGTAAAATGGCCGGCCCCCTGGCCGGATTTTTACAGGCGGCCTCCTTGCCGCCCTCTCAGAGGGCGGTTTTTGTGTGCCTCAGGGCCGCCTGTAAAAATCCGGACGGCTATTTTGCAGGCGGCCCCCTTGCCGCCCTCCCAGAGGGCGGCAAGGGGGCCGCCTGCAAATGGCCGACCCACGGCACAGAGTACTGTCCGGACGGTCCGCACTATATACGGGTGGTCCGCACTATATACGGACGGTCCGGACAGGCTACTTTGCAGGCGGCCGCAAAGTACTGTCCGGACGGTCCGCACTATATACGGACGGTTCGAACTGTACAAATTGCCGTTTCACAATATATAGTCCGAACCATCGTCACCCTGTTCGGACGGTCCGCACTGTACAAATTGTTGTTTTGCATTATATAGTCCGGACCATCCTCACCCTGTCCGGACGGTCTGGACAGGCATATCTGTGGCGGCAAAGAAGAGGAAGTACCCACGCTGCACACAGTAGTTACATCTCTACTTGGTTATCTGTTTAAAATTTCCTAAGGCATGTAATAACGATAACTAGAAACGTTTGATGTGCCGTTTGTACTCTTTGTATGGATAATTTCATTATGTTCGTATGTAATTAACGTGTGTTCGGTTGTCACCGCTCAGAATGTACTTTCGCCGTAAAATTGAAACTGAAAAATTTATGTTTTTAATCAGTTTCGTCACAAACATAGATCGTAAACGATCGACGAGCGTAAATAAAGTAAAGGGGTTTCTTCAGTATACGTAGAATTAATAAAACATGATATACAACAGACAAACTATCACAGATGCAACGTACTACGGGCCCTGACCGTAACCTCTAGCCCTCTTTGTCTTCCTACCCTGCGCTCGCACCTGCCCCTGGGAGTACGTCAGCCGGTCTGGTGGTACGGCACGGCCAGCGCGGGTCGTCTGCACGGGTGTGACAGCTGGTGGGTCTCGTAGGCAGAGTGCTGAATCAGAGGACGGCCTATCGCGAACCGCTCGGCCGCCCATAGCTGCAGAAGGAGAGGGCAACCGGCGATAATTGCACCTGGATCGGTCTTTGTGCACGCGTCACAAAGAACACAGTACGTCGCCGCTAGAACAGCAGATCCCCAACTCCACTGCGGTACGAGGCCGTCCTCGCTGTCGGCGATCGCACGAGCGTAGTGGATCAGTCCCTTGTCCACCGCGTGCCCGTGAGTGTTGGTGAACATCACCCACCCGAACAACCACAACAGGTACGCCTCCATGCTCCGCCGCACCGAGTAATCGTCGGCGTCATCGGCTAGCTTATCAGGCTGTAAAGGAAGATTATAGTCAGTAGCTCTGTTGTTTTGTAGATCAGATGATTGTTGTAACGACCCGCTTTCCTTTTCCCTGTTGTAATTGGTTTTCTGGATCTTAATCTTTTCCTATCCTGTCAGCTGTGCCTCCGTTTTCCCTCTCCCCGGCCAGCCGACTACCTTCTCTCTTGTGCCGAGTAGAGTTGCTACTCAGTCCTTGTATCCTGCCCTTATCCTTGTCTTACTCGGACCTCTTTGCTGCCGAGTGAGCACGGTGATGTGGCCGACTACCTTGTTGAGACCTGTTGCTTCTTTGTCCCCCGAGTTGCACCCACCCGTTGGACGCCGACTACCGAAGTAGTGAAGAATCAATCTTCACCTAACCGCAGTATCGCTTGGACCAGTGGTCAGTCCGAAGCCCGGTCAGTGAGATTTCTCCAACCTGTCCTAGCCTTGACCTTAATGTCTCATCGCAGCTACAGTGCCTGCCAACTCCTCTGACCAGTTGGACTCCAAAGTCACTTCCTGTCATATCCCTGTCAGTTCATCTTGACTTCCTTGCTCCACCCGTTGCCCAGCTCCACCGTGCCCCAACCTTGCACGTCGGCTAAATATATGGCCAACCGTGCCCCCTTCTTCCTTTGTTTTGCAAACCGGCCAGCTCCAGCTCTGCTAAGTTTTCATCCTCTCAAGCTTTGGAGCTCTGTCGCCTGGTTCGCAAGCCTGGTTCAGCCGACTGCCCCCTTTTCTGCAGCCGACTACTTCTTGGTCCTTTTTCTTGGTGTTTTACTTCTCCTGCTTATCGGTGTTTCTTTCTGCTTGTTCAGAACCTGAACCGGTGGACGATCCCGAAGCCACCTTCGCCGAAGAAGACCCCTCCTTGGAACAAGGCAAGCCTCTTTGATCATATTGTTTCCCATATATGCAAAACTATGTTGTTTGGAAAATATATGCATGCTTAGTTACACCTTTTTAAACTGTTGGCCTCGGTTATGCAAGCGCAACCGATGGACCCGCCCAGTAGTAGCACTTATTTGGTAGGATGTTGTTATATTTCCCCTTGAAGAGCCCCACAAATGGCACGCTAGCATCCTATCTGAGGATACGATGCCGAGTAAAATGGCTTAGCTCTGCAACGTTGTTTGTCGTTGGGAAAAATGATGGGTTTTACTAAACAGTTTGGAAAACCCGATACCTTGTGTATCGGCGCGTTTTGTGAAATAAAGGAAAGATTTGTGAAAATCTTGATGTACAGAGACAGTGCCTGTGTGGCTTGGCTATGTATTATCATTAAGGATCGATTCCCATGGCGTAGATTTGTTTGTCAGTGATTTGTGAAAAGTGTTTGATGGAAAGGGAACCGTGACCTGAGTTTGCCGAGTAAGCAAACGGAAGGCCTGTGTGGCCAGAAACGGATCTGTGTGGTCCGGGGTGTTAAGCACCATAAACAAGTGTATGAAAAAGTAAACAGGATGAAGATCATGCTCCCGGGTTGTAGCCAGGGCAGCAAAGTTTAAGCCCCCGGGTTGTAGCCAGGGCGGCAATTCAGTCTTCGGGTTGTAGCCAGAACACAGTGATGAGCACGCTCCCGGGTTGTAGCCAGGGCAGCAGTGTTCTAGCTAGCTGGTTGTAGCCAGCCTAGCGGGCATTTAGTGCCATGATCATGCTCCCGGGTTGTAGCTAGGGCAGCGATGATGAGCCCCCGGGTTGTAGCCAGGGCGGCAATTCAGTCTTCGGGTTGTAGCCAGAAGACGGTGATGAGCACGCTCCCGGGTTGTAGCCAGGGCAGCAGTGTTCTAGCTAGCTGGTTGTAGCCAGCCTAGCGGGCATTTAGTGCCATGATCATGCTCCCGGGTTGTAGCCAGGGCAGCGATGATGAGCCCCCGGGTTGTAGCCAGAGCGGCCGACTAGCTAGCTGGTTGTAGCCAGTGTAGCGGGCATCAAGTGCCACAGCTGAGATTTGGTTGTAGCCGAGTCTCAGGGTCAACGAGTGGTTGTAGCTACTCGGGAGATAAAGGACCAACAAATGCAAAGTAAAAGATAATAAGAACATGTATGATTATGCTTGATTCTTTAAGTGGTGAGTTGTTGAAAAGCAACTTGCGGATTGGATGGAGGCGTGAGCCTCTGTCCGCCAATTAAAATTTGGAACTCACTAGTGTTTGCAAAGAAAAGAGTTTAATAAGGCAGTCTTTCGCAAATGAAACCCTTAGCTCTTCTTGTCTAACCAACATGACATCATTCCCGGCTTGCTGAGTACGAAAGTACTCACCTTGTTCATATATATGTATAGTAGGTTTTGGAGTGGAAGACGAAGATCCGACTGCTGCCGAGTTCCTCCAAGACCAGGCCGACTACGAAGACCTCTGAAGGTTTCGAGCCTAGTTCCCAACCGAGCCTGTGGAGTAGTTTTTGTCCAGCTTCCGCCCTGTTCTGCTGTTTCGCTAGTTTACCAGTTGATTATTTTGCCCATCCCGGGTCTGTCCTGGATGGATCTCCTTGTACGTATATGTAAGTACTCTGTTATGTATTATTGTAACTCTGTGTTGTATCATTGTTGTGCGTACCCGACTACTGATCCTGGGATCGGGTGCCTTATGCACATGGTGGCCTTCCACCTAGTCGGGAGGCGCCACAATTGTGAATGAAAGGAATCCGCGACTTACGGTGAACTGTAACAGCCAAGCCTGCGAGGGGCCGATCGTGGTGTAAGTCGGTAGCGAACCCGGGTGTCCAAGTTCAGGTCGACGATGCACGGGCGCAAACCGAGCAGTGATGTCCTGCAACCAACCGTGCGCCCCGTCGATCGGGCCGACTGCGTCTCCTGTGAGGGGAAGTCCTAGCAGGTACGACACGTCCTGGAGTGTGGGAGTCATCTCGCCGCACGGTAGGTGGAACGTATGGGTCTCCGGTCTCCAGCGATCCACCAGTGCGGCCATAAGTGACCGATCAGCGTCCCATCGCTTGGCGGGGTCTCTCTCGTTCGGTGCGGGCTCGACTAGCCTACACAGCGGAAGAAGTCCAGCCTCACACAACCTGCAGAATATAGCACTGTAATCAATATTGGGGAACATACATATGCAGAAACGATGTGAATGAATATTCGTACAGCTCTTACCTCTCACGAAACCGAGGATCTATCCGCAGGAGGTGACGTGAAGGCCGTGGATGGAAGGTGAGTAAGTGGGCCCCTCCACGGCTGACAGGTAAGACCGGTGGGACCGGTCGACACCTCGGTCCAACAGCTCCGGTGTATCGTACGCCATACCTGCATGCAAATAGAGAGTTAGCGTTAATTACTGTTATAGTTTATAGCATTGTTACATGATAATAAAAAACAACAGTACGGTACATATCCTTCTATAACAAAGAACTAGTATAGACTTACGCTACACCGTAGCACCACTAATTGTTCGAGAACGCCTAAGACGGGGTCGTCTTGAAGTTGTCCCTTCACCCGTAGGACGCCTGCCATCATCGGCTGAACCCGACGATCCAGCTTCCGCCGCACTTGGACCGGTTGCATCCTTTGGACATTTCTTATATGTATGACCTGTTTGGTCACACTTTGAACAACGTTTATGCCTTCCACCGGCTTCTAACTCATCCATGTCATTACGGATGCGTCTTGTCTTGCGGCGACCTACTTTATCCCTCAATTTTGTTGGATCAGGAATGTACATAGCTTGAGGATGCTCCATAGTAAATGTACCCGCAATACCGAAACCGTATATCTCTCCGCTCCAGGTATTATAGATTGCTTCTTTCCTGAAATAAGGTGAGACAAAATAGCATGCTTCTATCCCGCACTCACCGATCGCGGCAATAACGTGAGAGCATGGCTTGTGGAGCAGAGTAGGTTTTCGGCACGAGCACTTACAGGTCCCGTCTTCCTTCAGCACACATTCCTGCACAACTCTTTTACGGAAGATTCCGCGCATGCCCTTGTCGACACACAATATTTCAAATCTGTGTTCTTGTGTGCCTTGAGGTAGAACACGATGTCTTCGGGCCTTTTTACTTTTATCTTGCAGATACTTCGTCAGTAGTATGCCAAAGAAAAGATTATTGTCCGTCATTGAGGGCCTAGCTGCTCTGAACCGATCTCTGAAGTACTTGCATGTGCCATGCAAGATAAATTCAACTATGCCAACAAGTGGGAGCCCTCGAACACCACGCATCACCCAGTTATAAACCTCTGCCAAATTTGTGGTCATTATGCCAAACCGAGAACCATCCTTATCATACAACAATGCCCATTTCTCCTTTGGCTCATTCTTAATCCAATCTGAAAATTTTCTAACTGAGGATGCAGACCTTCTTCTCATATGAGGTCCGTCAGTTGATAGAGGTTCAAGAGCTTGTGGAGCCTCATCCCCTCCAATGGTAGCCCTCCTGGACTGCTCATCTGTTTGTTTAGAGGTCGGCTCATCCAACCTCCTCCAAAGCTCATTGAATTTCTTCTCTTGATTCTGGGTGCAAAGCCTCTTAAAAAGATCCATAAGGTGCTTATTCTTAAATTGTCTGTAGAAATTAGCACACATATGCCGCATGCACCATCTGCTTTGGACATCAGACCACCTTGGTGGGTATCCCTTCTCAACACATCCATATCTCAATTCCTCAATTGCACGCAGCAAGCCGGCGTGACGGTCATGTATAAGGCATACGTCTAGTCTCATCCGTACAACTGCAGACTTAACCCTTTCTAGAAACCAATACCACCTATCAGTGTTCTCACTCTTAACAAAAGCAAAAGCAACTGGTAGAACTTGGTTGTTTCCATCAACTCCAATTGCTGTTAAGATCTGTCCTATGTACTTTCCGGTCAGAAATGTCCCATCGATGCAGAGGATGGGACGACAATGGACAAATGCCTGAATGCAAGCACCTAATGCGAAGAATACTCATTGCAACACACTTTTATTACCATGGTGAATTGATGGAAAGGCTTTTAGGTCGTAGCACGTCTCCGGATTCCTCTGAAGAATACAGCCTAACAGACGAGGCAAATTATCATAGGATGCTTTAAATGTGCCAAATCTCATCTCTACAGCCTTCTGTTTTGCCCTCCAAGCCTTAGCATAGCTAATTGTGTATTTAAATTTCTCTTCAATATGTCTAACAATTGACCTTGGTTCGTACCCCATATTGTTAATAATATGGGAGTACATCTCTGTCGCAACAAATGCAGATGTCATGTTTCTGTGATATTTTTCAACACCGGGTAAATAACATGAATGCTCAGTCACGATTGAAACTTGCCAATAATCTTTCCATTTACCCTTGAATGCGTGCACCCGCCATGGACACCCATCCTTCATGTACTTTACTTCATAGACCGATTTGTTTGACTTCACGACTGAGAACTCCCTTTGAAGTGACACGGCCCATTGTTTTACTGCCTCCTTTAAATCCTCTATATATGCATACTTAGCTCCTTGGATGACCTCATTTTCCTTGTACTCCCATGACACATGATGTCCCTCAGAGATAGAAAGCCTAGAGAAGTCCTGGTTGCTCCATTCTGCAAGGATCATGGTGTCCTCATCAGACGAATCATCATGCTCTGCTTGCTCGTTTTCTGAATCTTCCCTATCCATTTCTTCGACGATTCTGTTGATTTGTTCTCCCTCATCTACCACACCTGTTGGCTATCTATCTTCTTCATTCCCTCCTTCATTCCCTTCTTCATTTTCTTCTATTATTTCGCTATTACCTCCCGCCGTACTTGGACCCACATCATCTTGCACGGGCATTGCACCAGCAGTATTTTCTTTCTCATATATCGACACAAGTATACCCAGTGGCCAACCACGTTGGAATGCATTCTCCACATACCATCTCCAAGTGGCAGTGCAATCCACCGGCATCAGTTCCCAAAAAAAACCTTCAGCTGCACGACTGACTACTACATACAAGGTTATTGTGCTGAGCTCGGGGTTCAATCGAAACCCTCGCATCAGCCAATTGTACACTGACCCAAAACTTCTCTCAGCTGGTCTATCAATCCCCTTAGCCGTTGAACTAAAATCCGACAGATCTACCCCTTCTGGACCATATCTAACATTCCTTGCCCGTGAAATAATTGAAATATCACCTTATTTGACATTTCTGTTGATGAAAAAATACGGTTAAACTATATACCAATATTCTCCTCATATCTCTACAAAAATTAAATCATCTAACATATTAACTAAAGACCTACAGATCTACGAGTAACAATTTATTTTCATATAGTACTATATACATAACCAGTACAATACTACATCAATTTATGCATAGAAATAGAAATTACAAAGAGATAATAGATTTTACCTGCAGACAAATCAGCAAACTGACAGAGCTTCGCTGCTTTCGTTCAGGCTCGCTCTCAGCTCTCTCTTCTTTTTTTTTCTGTAATTTTAGTGAATTTTATGATATTTTTGGAGTCTGGGAGGGGGTTTTATACTGCTGTCGGCGAAATGGGACTGGGGGTCCCCCTGTTCCCGGGGACGCGAGGGTCTTCGGCCATGGAAAATACTCCGGAATCCACATTTTGCGCAAGAGGAGACCGGCTACGGCAGCTCCCCCGCCAAGTATCCAGGGGCCCGGGCACTGGCCGGGCCCGGACGAGCATCCCCCAGTCCCGGGCGCCGGTCGCCCCGGACCCGGGTGCCGATTCCCGACTGGGCTGCTCCCGGGTGCCGACTGCTCCCGGGGGCCGATGCCCGGCCACGGGGCCGACTGCCGACTGCCCCGGAGCCGATGCCGACTCCCCCGGTGCCGACTGCCCCCGATCGCCTCGGCCCCGAGTGCGGCCCCGAGAGCCGAGCGCCTCGGCTTGCCGGTCCGATCTACCCGAAGAACTCTAGCGGACCAATTCTCCAATTACCCACATTAACGAATGAGGCGACGGGACACGCGTGTCGCCCGCTCCTGTGCAGTCAGAATCTTTTTGACTACGGAGGCTCCTTTCACTGTGCAATTGCTGTTCACAGTCAGGGCCTTTTGACTTGGAGGCGTGCGCCATCACGTCTCCCGGCTCCATCACATCCTCACGACTCTACCGCCCGCTGCATACCTGCTCCGGCGTGGGCACGGCTGGCGGGGAGGTGAGCGACGGGACATTCCTCCAACTCCGGCGTGGGCGTTGCAGGCAGACAGGGGCGACGGGACGCTCCTCCAACTCCGACGTGGGTGTCGCAGGCGGAGGGGCGCACAGGAGACCTCACCGGAAAATATCTCCTTCCGGGTACCGGCACTGTGGACTCCCCTCGCCTATAAAGGAGGATCCATGCCGTAGACGAACGCAGGCAGCTCAGGCTCGGGTTTTAGACAACAGAGATCTCCTCCTCCTTCCTCGAGTCCGGTCGCTGGTAGAACGACCGACGCCACTTCCGGGTTCCCGGTGAGCTTCCGAGCTCCCAGGGTTCTCCTTGTAAACTCCGCTCCACATTCATCTCTCTCTCTCTCATAGTACAAAATATAGGAGTAGGGTATTACGCTCCGGCGGCCCGAACCTGTATAAATCCCCCCGTCTCTCCCGCGTGGTCACAACAGATCGGACGGTCCGGACCCGATTCGGACGGTCCGGACCTTTCTGTCTCCAGCTCGGGCCCCCCTGTTTCTGTCCCGAGCGTTGATTCATCTTCTTCCACCCGAAGTCGACTTCGCCTGAGAACTACTCCCCTGGCCGAATCTCAAAAGGGGGGTCTCCCGACTTCCCGCCGTCGAGGTTTAATCCTCCGACAACTGCCCAGGCTAAAAACCGCCCTCCCAGAGGGCGGCAAGGGGGCCGCCTGCAAAATGGCTGACGGCCGTGGGCCGCCGGCCAACAGCCGTCAGCCACGTCATCATATCGCCCTCTGGGAGGGCGATTTCAGACATATCGCCCTCCCAAAGGGCGGCGGGTGTATATTTTTGTAAATTTTTGAAATGAAAATGTAGTTTTGTAAATTTTTTATTAAATAAATATAAAAATAAAAAAAATTCCCCATTCTCTAAGCTAGGCCCAAGCTAGCAAGCCCAAGGGAGAGAACAAAAGCAACAGCAGCTGCCCTTCTAGAGATCGGCTTGGCTCCTTATCGATCTCCTTCTCTACCTTTTCTCTTCCTCTACTTGATCTAGAAACTTATAGCACCTTCTAGTCCTTGTATACCCTAGCCTCTTTCTCATTTCCAGCAAAATACTTATGATTTGTGTTGAAGATTTACTGGTATTTGAGTTAAGAGAAGAGGTCTCTAACAGGACCATAGTTGTCTGATAGTCCGATATGTGGGGAACCTATAGTACCATTGAATATTTGAATACGTGTCTATTTCTAAGGATCGAACCCCCACGTCTGGCCTACAAGCCGACCGGGCTACGGGGTTCAGTACTCAGTCACCAGGCTGCTCTCGAGCACTCTCTTAACGAATTTTTACTGTTACTAATTTTTTTTTTAATTTACAAAACTAATTTTTGATTTGGGTCAATTGCAGAAATAGCCTCTTGCCGCCGTGGCCCAGAGCGGCGAATGGCATCCCCGTCAGGCGCGGCTAACGGCGCCGGCCGCCGTTAGCCCTGGGGGGCCACGTGGCCTTGCCGCCCTGGGGGACGGCGGCGAATGCATAGGACCGTCCGCACAGCGATCGGACGGTCCGAATCCTCCGAATGCTAATTTTTAACCCCAAAATTTTTGAAAATTTATTTGTTAAAATTAAATTCTTAAATTCTATTTATTGTGCCATTGCATTTATTGGGTCGATGTTTAAAAAAAAACCAAAAATCATAGATTGTTCACGTCGTGAAAATAACTTGTCAAACTGAGGGTATTTCCGGATCGGCACTCGCAATCCACTCCTCCCCGTCTTTCGCCTACACGCTTCACAAAATTTAGTTTTAATCGTGGTTTAGGGTATGTTTTTTAAAGTTTTTTTTTATAATCCGACGATGGTAGGCGTTAGTTTGTAAAATCGTACTGATCATTTTTTTCAAGTTTATTTTCGGTTAAACTTAATTAATGATATGGTAATAGGCCGTTCCGTTTTACGTGAGGGGCTTAGGACCCCAGACGAACGGAATGTTACGGCCTATGAATTTTTTTCCCAATTTTTTGCGCAATGTACGTACTGAATGATTTTTAATTCGACATTGGAAGACGATATATTCTATTATTCGTCATCCACTCGGTCGATACTTAACGCAGTGCACGTACAATAGCATAGTGATATTAGCTAGATGCGAGCTGTTCGCATTGCGGCACGATGAATGCGACACCCATAGTACGAAATACAATAAGGGAGACTATATTGTTAGCAGTACAATGTATCTGAAGGATGGGATCGAATCTACAGGGGGTGAATATGGACATAACAAATTTAAACAAGTAATGCGAGACCTCTAAATAAAGAAATACAACAATAGCCCCTAGGTCGTACGCCTCCTCGTCCTCCTAGGCTGCGCTCGCACGTGCCCGCGCGAGTACGTCAGGCGGTCCGCCGGTACCCCACGGGTGGCTCGGACCGCCTGAGCAGCAGGGGAAGCACCGGCGTCGTGCGGCTGTGTGTGCGGTGCACCTCCGAGCTATGACGATCCGACCACGTCCTGCTCCGGAACGAGGTCGTCCTCGGTAGAGATCCAAGCAGAGGTGCTCGGGGCAGATCCCCGCCCAATGTCCCCCAGGTGGTGGTGAGATCCGCCGCGTGGGTCTGGTAAAGAAAAGCTCACGTTAGCCGCATAAAAAGTGCAGTTAGTTATGGAGAATAGGTTCAATCCTGACGTACCTGACAATACTCGCCCGATCGTGGAGGCTGCCGACCTCGATCCTCCGGCGGTACCAGAAGGACCTGCTCCCCACGACGTATTGGCCCCTGCAGAACCCGCCGCTCCTGCCGATGTCCCTTCACCATGGGGACCTCGCATATGTATCTACATCGGTGGGACTGCATCGGAACGGCGACAAGTCAGAGCACGGACGACCGAGCGCATCGTGTTGCACAGCCGGTCGAACGTGATCGTCTGCTCCTGCTGCGTGAGAGGGATGCCAGCCTGTAGGCGCTGCCGCAGTAGGTCCAGCTCCGTGTGGACCTGCCTAGCATCGTCCGCCTGTTCAGCAGGACATGCGTGGTTAGTTGCGCGTGGTACCTACCGTTGAAAATAGTATGAAAATCATTGACTCACCGCGCGGAAGTAGTCCTGGTCGCGGTGTGTCGGGTATGCGTCTCGCACCCCCGCAACGTGCGCCTGTGGAGCCTCGGGAGTGTACGTCACCCGTAGTCTGGTACGGGCCTGGTACCAAGAAAGGTACTGCTCGTACCTGGCGGCTGTGTAGGGGTGCAGCTCCGTGATGACGTCCTCCGTGGCTATGAGCCAGTCGTTGATGTAGTCGACGACGGTGGGTCTCCACAGCCTACCGGCGGCCTGGCCACGCCGATTTAACCTGCAGAGCACAACCGGTGACACAATGCATAACAATACGGAATATTCATTTCCACATATACCTGTGAACGTGTTGCGGTACGCCCCTGCGTTGTTGATGGCCGAAGGTCTGTCGCATACCGAACTGCCGCATCACACTCTGCGGGCAGTGCGGCTCGACAGAAATGTCGAACAGCATCGGCGTCATCGTCAGCCAGTACGCCTGGTCCCTGGTGCAGAGGGACGATAGCCTGTGCAGCGCACGCGCGTGCCTCGCCTCGGCGCTGTACGGCTCCCAGACAACGTCGTCGTCCGTGATCCTGTCGAACTCCATAATGAAGTCTGGGTACGACTTCTGCACCTGCACGTGAGCGTACCGACGCTACAAACAGGAAAAGAGTTCTTGTTAGTCCAAGTAACATAAAAAAACCGAGACGGTTCTAACACCGAACATACCTCACGACGACACCACACCGTCCCCATCGTCGGATAGTCCTCTGGTGGGACACCCATGTACAGGCTCGCCTCGTACGGACTGTGGTCCACAACGGGGCGGCCGATCGCGAACCGCTCTGCCGCCCAGAGCTATAGGAGGAGTGGACAACCCGTGAAGACCGCTTCTGGCTCGGTCTTCCTGCAGCCGTCGCACAGACCCCTGTACGTGGCGGCAAGGACTGCCGATCCCCAACTGTATTGGGGAACAACACCGTCCTCGGCGTCGGCTATCTCCCTCGCGTAAGGGATCAAGCCCTTATCGACCGCGTGGCCATGCGAGTTGGTGAACATCACCCACCCGAACACCCACAACAGGTACGCCTCCAGGCTCCTGTGCAATGAGTACACGTCGGCCTCCGGGTCTAACTGATCAGACTGCGGTAACATATAAGGAAGTTGACACTGTAATTCTAGTACGAACTGAAGGACGAACATAAAACAACAAGAAAGCATTCTTACTGTATAGCTCAATACCCAAGCCTGAGGGGGGCCCGCATGTGTGTACGGGGAGATGTCGCCGACGAGGGGAAGCCCCGGAGCACGGTGAACCGGGCGAACCACTGCAGGATCTCCTCTCGCCACGCCTGGAGCCCGTCAACTGGGCCCACCGCATCGCCGGCTAGAGGCAGCCCAAGGAGGAAGCTGACGTCCTGCAGCGTGGGGGCCATCTCACCGCATGGGAGGTGGAAGGTGTGCGTCTCCGGTCTCCACCGGTCCACAAGAGCTGTGATCAGCGACCGGTCGATACCCCACTTCTTCGTCGGGTCATTCGGCTCCACTGCGGCTGCTACCAGCCTACACAGCGGCAGAAGGCCTGCCTCCCGCAACCTGACAATCAAAACAAAGCAAGTTAGTAAGTTAACATATACAGATTCACAGTACAACGTTCGTACGTACCTACTCGTGAACTTGTCGTCCACGGAAAGTAGTCGCCTAGAAGGTCGAGGACGTAAGGTACCGAGCTCGAGGTTCTGCACCGCCGAGAGAAACGACCGATGGGACTGATCGGTGGCGTGATCCAGCAGCTCAGGCATCTGGTAGTCCATACCTGCAAGGAAAAAGAAGCGGAACGGATTAGCTTAATTAAACATAGTGCATTACAGTCAGAAAATTAACAGACAGCAATGTACCTTTAAAAGACCCACACTAAAACGAAACTCAGATAACAGTACATGCATATTGGTACACATTACAGGGAGATTACATCAGCAACCAGCGGCTATACTAGACAACATAACCCGAAGGTGCACGAGGATGCTTGCGATGACGCTGCCGATCAGTGGTGCCTTTCCCAGTTGGCCGCCTTCCGTCGGCGCCTGATCCTTCCATAGGAGCTTCCACTGCACTTAGGGCCTCGGCGTCTTTCGTGCACTTCTTGTAGGTATGTCCCTCCTCTCCACACCTACTGCAACGTTGAGCGCTAACGCCGGCCTCGGATTCGTCCATATCATTGCGTATCCTCCGTATCCGACGTCGGCCTGCCTTGTTCCTTGCTTTCGTCGGGTCAGGGATGTAATAAACTGGACTTGTGTCTTCAGTGAAAGTGCCGACGATGCCGAAACCAAAGATCTCGGTACTCCATGTATGCATGATTGCTTCCTTTTTAAAGTACGGAAACATATTGGCGTTCATCAATGCCGCACTCCCCGCAAGCGGCAATGACATGAGAACAGGGTTTGTGGTACAAGCTTGGTTTCCGGCAGGAGCACGTGCATGTCCCATCTTCCTTTAGGACACACTCTTGTATAGGTTTCCTTGCGAATATGCCACGCCTGGACCTGTCGGCACACAATATCTCAAATCTACGCTCTCGTGTGCCCTGCACTTGGACTCGGTGCTCTCTTGTCTTCTTGCATTTCTCCTCAAGGTACTCTGTCATTTTGGTGCCGAACCAAAGGTTTCCATCGGCTATAGATGGGCCATTTTGTCTGCACCTGTCGTGGAAGTACGTCTGTGTTTTATGTAGGATGAACTCCACGATGGCAACAAGGGGGAGTTGCCTCACACCACGCATGACCCAGTTATAGACCTCTGCAAGGTTCGTGGTCATTATGCCGTACTTTGCTCCACCTTCATTATACAGCAATGCCCATTTCTCCTTCGGCTCGTGCTTGATCCACTGCGAAAATCTGCTAACCGAGGAACCGGTCCTCCTTCTGAATGTACCGTCATCGGTGGGAAGTGCACCTAGAGCTTCAGGGCCGTCAACACCTCTAGCTGGGGGTCTTGCAGAACTCTCGCGTCTATGTTTGGCTGTCAGCTCATCAAGTCTCCTCCACAGCTCATTGAACTTCTTCTGTTGATTCTGGGCGCATAAACGTTTGAACATGGCCATCAGCTCCTTATTTCTGAACTGCTTATAAAAGTTTGCGCCCATGTGACGCATGCACCATCTGCTCTTTACATCTTCCCACACCGGAGGGTATCCCTTGTCTGCGCAGCCGTTTCGCAGCTCCTCAATTGCACGCAGCATCCCTGGATGACGGTCATGTATGAGACATACATCTGGCCTCATCCCCACCACCTTTTCCTTAACCAGCTTCAGAAACCAGTACCAACTCTCTGTGTTCTCGCCCTCGACGAAGGCAAAGGCCACGGGCAACACTTGGTTGTTCCCGTCTACTCCGATTGCCGTCAACATTTGTCCTCTGTATTTTCCAGTTAGGAACGTGCCGTTGATGCAGAGAATGGGCCTGCAATGAAGAAATGCAAACATGCACGCCTGTAGAGAGAGGAAGGCCCGCTGAAGGACGCTCTGCCCAGGATTTGCTAACGATGGGAAACTTTTGATTTCGGAGTAGCTGCCAGGATTCCTCGCATAGATGGTTTGCAGTAGACGAGGCAAATTATTGTACGAAGCTTCAAAACTGCCGAATCTCATTTCAATTATCTTCTGTTTGGCCCTCCATGCCTTGGCATATGTAATGGTGTACTTGTACTTCTCCTCGATGCGCCTGATAATTGACTTGGGCTCGAACCGGAGGTTCTCCACAACAGCATAATACAGCTCTGAAGCGATGAATGCAGATGATATGTTCCTGTGGTACTTCTGAACACCCGGAAGATGGCAGTTGTGCTCCGTCACGATTGACATGGACCAATAGTCGTTATATTTCTTCCTAGATGCGTACATCCTCCATGGACATCCATCGCTTGAACTTGCACATTTCACTTCGTACACTGATCTGGTGGACTTTGATACCCAGAACTCCCTCCCAAGTGACACGGCCCACATCTTCACAGCCTCTGTCAACTGTGCTTTTTCGACGTATCTAGCGCCTTGCACCACTTCATTCTGCCGATACTCCCATGCGACGGTGTGCCCCTCTGAGACAACGAGTCCGGAGAAGTCCTCGTTGTCCCTTTCTGCCGGGTATACATCGTCCTCCGAAGAATCATCATCTTCCATATGCTCAGGTTCTGAGTCTTCAATTTCCATCTCCTGTACTAGACCTGGGTGTCTCTCCCCTTCATCTGCAAATCCCCCCGGTCCCATGTCTTCTTGGCCTCCTTCCTCTCCGGCACCCTCGTCTTCTGCCTCATTTTGGTCCCCTGTTTCATCGGGCCCTTCCGCTGTACTCAGACCAGCCTGATCAATGCTGACCACGTCATGCACTACCACTAGGATGCTCGGTGCCCATCCTCGCTGCAGTGCACTCTCCACAAAAAATACCCAGCTGGCCGTCGAATTTACTGGCATCAATTCCCACCAAAAACCTTCCACAGCCCAGCTAACCACTGCGTACACCGTAATTGCATTTACTTGAGGATCTACTCCGAATCCCCTCATTAACCAATTGTAAACTCCAGGAAAACTTCTCTCAGCTGGAGCTATAATTCCCTTTTGTGCTACGTTGAACTCCGATAAATTTACCCCATATTGTCCTTCTCTGACATTTCCTTCACCGTGGTATATCGCGAATACAACTCTATTTGCCATTTCTGTTAAAAAAAGATTTTATTAATCTGTACTAATCAATATTCGTTCCATAAAAAGGCTATACGTATGAGTCAAACCATTACTGTTTCTATATGTTACAAACTAACCCAGCGGCGCTAATAAAGTTATACGCTAGGTTTATCTAACGTGTCAAAATAACGTTTACCAACGATAGCCATGGCGGAGCATATTTATTTCTAAAATATCTACAATTTACTATCTGTCCGCTATGTTCTTCTAGTACGGTCAAATAAATTTAACACTAACGATGGTTATGCCAAACCGCTAATATTTTCATACTATGTCAGGTATTACACTACGCGTCTAGTACTAATTAACACTTATCTAAAAAATTGACTACATAACAGAGGGAGAGCAAAAAAAAAATACCTGGATTCGGCTGAAAAATCTGCGAGGGCTTCGCCGCTGTACTGCTCCTCCTTTCCCTCAGCTCTATTGGACGAACGCTGGAGGCGGAAGGAAGAAATGACGCGCCAGCGAGTGCGTGAATGGATTTTATACGGGAGGGCTAAAAACCGCCGTCCCCCAGGACGGCGATTGGCCTATAAAGGGCATTCGCCGCCGTCCCCCAGGGCGACAAGGCCCCGTGGCCCCCCAGGGCTAACGGCGGCCGGCGCCGTTAGCCGCGCCTGACGGGGATGCCATTCGCCGCCCTGGGTCACGGCGGTTTTTAAATACCGCCGTCGCCCACGGCGGCAAGAGGCTATTTCTGCAATTGACCCAAATCAAAAATTAGTTTTGTAAATTAAAAAAAAATTAAATTAGTAACAGTAAAAATTCCTCTCTCAACTCTCGGTGTCTTCTCTTGCTTGGAATTCCAGGCCCATCATTATTAGTTAACTGTACTATTCTGGAACCCCAGATAGATAGGCTTAGCCCAACCAAGGAAACATGCTAATCCTGTCTGGCCCATGCATTGGTTAGTTTACTTAGTTCTATCAAAATAGATATACATCAGGTGTTTCCTCGGTGCTGCAACATTTGTTCAAGACTGCAAGCTTTATGCATCCGAGTATTATCCGTGCTATACTGCTAATATTTCGCAAAAATCAACCAAAAAAAGGCAAAAATCATGCCACACCAGTACACCACAAACGCACGCACACTAGTGTCGAGCTCCCGACGGCCGGTGAACGGCGTCGGCTACAAGCTTCGCGGCAACGGACAGCGATAGAGAAGGCAGTGACGGGGTGAGTAGCAATAATACTGCGATCTACTCCACCGGAGCGAACAAATAGACTGAGTCGAAGCCACCGCCCACAACTTGCCACCAACGGTAGGCCGGCGGTGGGCTAGCTACAGGCTACACAGGCCTGCAGCTGCTCACCGTCACATTTGCATAGCTAAAGTACGCTATGCACAAGGCACTGGACCACCCGCCCCCGCAGCAGCAAGATGCTTCATCCATGCAGCAAGACAAGATAGAAACAAGACAAATCAAGCCAGTACAAGAATCCAATACACTCCTCCAAACATATGCGATAGCATACGATCCCATCCAACAATGGTCTGGTAGGTGAAACGGATTAAAGTGGTAGTAGCATCAGAGCTACGAACCACGCATGTACTACTTACTACATTACCCAAAAGCACATATAACCAATTAAGCATCATAGCGAAACAATAATAAAGATAGGCCAAACATAGGCAAGCTCCCTGTCTTGTCGAAAAGGTAGTTCACAACAGGCGACCTCAGGAGGTCGGAGATGGAGATGGGATCTCAGCGAGCTCCGTCGAGAACTTACTCCTCTTCCGCGACCTGCTCCTCATCGTCCTCATAATCACCCTCCTCGTCGGCGGTGGCGTCCTGGTACTGCTGGTACTCGGAGACGAGGTCGTTCATGTTGCTCTCGGCCTCGGTGAACTCCATCTCATCCATGCCTTCGCCGGTGTACCAGTGCAAGAAGGCCTTCCTCCTGAACATGGCCGTGAACTGCTCACTCACACGGCGGAACATCTCCTGGATGGAGGTGGAGTTGCCAATGAAGGTGGACGCCATGGACAGGCCACGGGGCGGGATATCACACACACTGGACTTGACGTTGTTGGGGATCCATTCCACGAAGTAGGATGAGTTTTTGTTTTGGACGTTGATCATCTGTTCGTCCACCTCCTTGGTGCTCATCTTGCCACGGAACATGGCAGAGGCCGTGAGGTAGCGGCCGTGGCGTGGGTCAGCAGCACACATCATATTCTTGGCATCCCACATTTGCTGGGTGAGCTCAGGGACAGTGAGGGCACGGTACTGCTGCGATCCACGCGAGGTGAGTGGCGCAAAGCCAACCATAAAGAAGTGAAGGCGAGGGAACGGGATCAAGTTCACTGCCAGCTTGCGGAGGTCAGAGTTCAATTGACCAGGGAAGCGAAGGCAGCATGTAACTCCACTCATGGTGGCACTGATCAAGTGGTTCAGGTCACCAACTGTTCAAAAAGAATATTTAAGGTTAGTGAAAATAGGATCCAACATGACAGTAACTTTACAGGCACACAAGAGAACAGTCATATACACAAAGAACCTAGATGCAGGCTGTGACATGAATGAAAAACAACTGTGAATAATGTTATGATTGCAAAATAATGTAGATGCATTCAACATCATTCCTAAGAAAAGTTAATGCCTTCATGTAGGTGAGGTACAGTCAATGCCAGCTACTGAAATTATGTTGCAATAATGTGTGTACAGGAAACATGCTTGATCTGTACTATGGATGCAAATAAACAAGACCACCTAACCAACATGGGCATTCAGATGAAAACTAATTATTCACCTTGTTAATAAACAAGGCAAGCTCAAAGCATGTCATTTAAGTCTTGTACAAAGGCCTTGGGACCATGCAAGTTGGACTGCAAATAATGGATAGCATACCAAAGCATGCTTTTAACACTGAAATGAAACTAGAAGCCAAATGCATCTATGAAAATCTGAACAACAAATTCATTAGTCTAACAAAAAAAAGATAATGGATAGCAAGATAATGGAACACAATTACAGAAATGGATAGCAAGATAATGGAACACAATTACAGACAGCCAGGTTAAGAATCAGAGTAAGAATTAACTTACAGCTCGGAGTGGTCAGCTTGAGGGTACGGAAGCAGATGTCATAAAGTGCCTCATTGTCAAGAACCATACACTCATCAGCATTCTCCACCAACTGATGGACAGAAAGAGTGGCATTGTAGGGCTCAACAACAGTGTCTGAGACCTTTGGTGAAGGGAAGACAGAAAATGTGAGCATCATCCGATCAGGGTACTCCTCCCTGATCTTGGAGATCAGGAGTGTGCCCATTCCAGATCCAGTGCCGCCCCCAAGGGAATGGCAGACTTGAAAACCTGATTACAGTAAGAGTCAGAACATATATAAGTTGTGGCAAAGGCACTTTAAATGCAGTACTAACTAATTATTTCATAGTATGGCAAGGATCAAAATTAGTGCCGATTCAGAAGATAGCTCATTACATGCATTCAATTATCAGCAAAAAAAATGGAGTCCAAAAAACAGTCTGGGAAAGAATCTATTCCAGCTCGTTAAGAGACCGATACCAATCAAACAACCCCAGCCTAGTTCCTTCGAACAGATCTTTACACAAAAAAGTGTATAACCACTACAATCAAACTAACCAGATTAGAACAGTAGATTTAAGCTACATGACCATGAGACCACTGGATTTTACTCCTACAATAGAGGCTAATCAGCGCAACATGTACAAATGATATGCAAGCATGAACATCTATCTTATTAGGTGCCAAACATTATGTCAAAGGTAAAGATCTCACTCTCTGCAAGCACAACAAGGTGAGTAAATCACAATGTTCAACAAGTAACAAATTATCACTTCAGAATCTACATGATAAATACTAAAGATCCATTATACCAGGGCGACCCATACTAGCTAACAAAAAGTAATACTTGGAATAAAATACATCATACTTAAAAGCTAAAGCATCACACAATAAAATATCCTTAAAGAAAAAAAAAGCAGCCCACACTACCAATCTGGAACTATTTTCATCAGATCTGAACTAACACGCATCACGGCAATAACCCTAACATAATAAACAGGCAACATTCAGCAGTGCAGTAAGAAATCGACCTTGGAGGCAGTCACAGTTCTCAGCCTCCTTCCTGACGACATCGAGCACAGAGTCGATGAGCTCCGCGCCCTCGGTGTAGTGTCCCTTGGCCCAGTTGTTGCCGGCGCCGGACTGGCCAAAGACGAAGTTGTCAGGGCGGAAGATCTGGCCGTAGGGCCCGGTGCGGACGCTGTCCATGGTGCCTGGCTCGAGGTCCATGAGCACAGCGCGGGGCACGAAGCGGCCGCAGGAGGCCTCATTGTAGTAGACGTTGACGCGTTCGAGCTGGAGGTCAGAGGTGCCGACGTAGCGGCCGGTGGGGTCGATGCCGTGCTCGTCGCAGACGACCTCCCAGAACTTGGAGCCGATCTGGTTGCCGCACTGGCCGCCCTGGATGTGCAGGATCTCCCTCATGGCTGCCGGGTCCTCGCGGTCGGTGGCTGCAGGTGGGAGGGAGGCCAAAGTAGAAGATTCCGCCGTTAGGTGCGAGAAAACGATGGGGGATGAGTTTGAAATGGATAAGGACCAGATCTGCTTTTGTTAAGCTCACTAGCACGAAATACTAGGGATTTTAAGAGCAGAAGTGCAAAAACAAACAGATCCAAGCCCAAAATTTGAATAAAAACAGTAGGCAACGCCCTATCAAACGCGAATCAAAGCGAATCTGAAGAACATCTAGTAACTCCTCACTGAGCTTGGGTCAGCAAATCCATCCCCAAATACCAAAATGGCACCAGCAAACCTTCCCAAATCCCCCCAAAGTGGACTCCAAAACAACTAAAGATCTCCCAACAAACCAGATCTAACAAAAACGAAGCCGCAGCACTAGCTCGCAGAACCAAAAACCGGCCAAAAAACCGTAACCTCACCAAAAGCTCACAGAACGAGCAAACGAACCGACAAAAAGATTCCCCAAATCTGCCTCCACCACAACCAAATCCACCGCACAAACACGAACCAGATCCAGAACCCCACACGAACCCAGCGCCGGCGACCAAAACGAGAGCGAAACCACCGCCGCATTACCTCACAGAAGCGAGTAGGCCGGCCCAGCGGAGCGGAGAGGAGAGTGAAGAGGGTAGGTGCCAATGGGACGCGAGGGTGCGCCCTAGAAAGGAGGCGGGGTTTTATAGTGGGCGCGGGGGCTAGGGCACCGAATCGGACGGCCCAGGCGCGTTCCCTCCCACGCCGCCCGACCGATGCCCCGGTCCGTCGGATCGCGCCCATCGGACGGCCGACCCGTGTCGGCTTCGAAAACGGCCCGTTGGGAGGAGGGAATTTTGAAAATTTTCGGGGTGGCCGCTTGCGGGGGCAGAGAAATGACGGGGTTGCCCTTCGGGTGGAACGGGTCGAGGCGGACGCTGTGGGTGGAATGACGTAACTGCCCCTGTGCTTGTTCTGCCGGCTTTGGAACACTGTCCCTGTAATAACGTTGGCGGTCACCAACGCTCAGGATTTACTCTCTCTTCAAAATCTAAGGATTTTTAGGATTTAAATCTTATTGTTAGTGTAACTGTGCTAAATAGCTTTCTTAAATAATCACAGGTATAATAGTTCTAAAGTTTCATAAAACACATCGCTATACATGTTGAGCATGTATTTATGTAAAATTTTAAAATGTAGAGTGTATATGGAACTTTTAATTATTGATTTTTTGATTAAGGATGTTGGTTTAACTTTTCACTATTTTAAAAAATATTGTTTCAAATACGTTGAAATTAATTAAGATTTTAACATGGCTAGGGTTTTATAAAAAAGCTTACATCATAAAACCCGTGGTTATGTATCACAAGTCATAATATATGTAGTTTTTCAGTAAAAAAATATGTGGTTTTCTACAACTTTGATCATAAATTTTCTAAAATTTACTTAAAAATAAAAGATCAATAAAAGGTTGGGAAAAAATTGATCCAGGGTTAGAGCAAACAACACCAAATTCATCAAGAGGGTAGATCGGTCTTTTCTTCCAAGGGCATATTCACTCTGAAGTGACAAACATGGCGATAGATACGGGGAATGGAAGAGGCATCCATTTGGCTTACAGCCTGTTCGCAGCAGCTTCTCTGTGTTGGCTTTTTATTTCGTTTTCTTCGCGCACGTTTTCTAAAACGATCAACGGTGTATTTTTTATGAAAGTTTTCTATATAAAAGTAGCTTAAAAAAGAAAATAGATCTATTTTTCAAGTTTTTAATAGTAAATACTTAATTAATTATACGCTAATAATGTTTCTCATTTTATATACGGCTTAAGCACTTAACAACTGTGTGTAACTCATCGCAGTCAAACAACATACTTGACCATTCAGAAGTAGTAGTAGATCAACTCCCTCCAAGTATATATATATATCTATCGGCCGGCGACAGTGTCATGCGCTGCCAGCCTGCCACAGGAATCGGATGACTCCAAACACTAGCAATTACGAGTAACCAGTACAAATTGTCAAATGCATTCACCATCTTACCATGACGCCCATGTGCAGAGGGCCATGTGGAAGGCCGGCCAGAAAAGCAGGATCTCATCTTCTCAATTTCACGTCCTTGACTTTATTTTTATCGCTGATAAACCATGATATGTGTAAAAGCTTGGTACTTTTTTGTAGTGTTTTTTAAGAGAACTGAACTGACTTGATTCGTATGAAAATTCAGTATAATTTCTGTATCAGAAACATGCCCTTTTTGTTAATCTTTCTTGAACCTTTTTAATTTTAAAAGCAAACCCCTGGAACTTATTTTCGTATCCAAACCTCTTTGTCACACCTAAAAATAAGTTTATAAAATTAAAAAGGTTTATTATACTCTTTTAAAAGAAGAGAGTGCTGGTGGCAAAGAATCTTACTATTAAAAACAAACAAAACTAAATGGATAGTAACATATAAAATCAAATTAAAGTGAATATTCCCTATAACAAAAAAGACGGGTAATACATTTCATGAAATATTTTTATTTATTTTAAATAATATTGTAATATATTTTCTTTTGTCCAACAAAGTACGGGTATTTGAGTAGTAAAATAAAAATAGGTAAACTCTCACTCTCAGCCTTCAGCCAAGGCCCAAGACGAGGGGGAGGGAGGGTTCTCATCGTCTACCATTAGGAGACAATGACAGGCCGTGACATTCATGCTATCCTGACCATCTATCCAAGATGAATGGCCGATGATGTAGGTTATAGTTTAAGTGCCATGTAATGATGATTGTTGTTAGCCAAAAGCTATACGCTTCTTGGTTTCTAGCATGAAAAATATTACCGCTCTCTCTGTTAGCGAAAAACTTTAGTTAAAAATTTCGAGTTACAAAAATTACCCCTCTCTCTGTTACATCCAACTTGTTTTAGTTAAATTTTTTTTAAGTTCTGAAACTCTCAAGTAGACATCGTTAAGTTTTCATTGGAGAAACCCAAATTTCATATCAACATCTAGAACTTCAAATAGGGGGTTTCATCGGGTGCGTTTCATCCCCATTATTAGTTGTGAAGTTGTGATCCGGAGTTTGAAACATTACGGTGGCATCGATGGAAGCCTCGTACATAGTCGTACCCACACAACAAAATGGCCATCCTAGCACTAACATGGTTGGCGACGGTGTCCCCAACTACGCAAGCTCATGGCATCCCTACAAGAAGAAGAAAAACACGAGCTTCAGGCTGCAGTTGTAGGCGGCGGCATTGTGCGAGTTGTGCTGCACGAGCTCCCCGAGCAAGGTTACAGCCATGTACTCCAGCTTCCTTTGGCACTAGCTCTGACCACTCGCAAGGCTCTCTTGGCAACGGAATACTGGAGAACTCTGTTAGTTATTTTATTTTTAAAAAAATATAAAAATCTAGTATTAGATGTGAAATCATCTAAGTATTACGAATTTAAACATCTTATCTAAATTTATAGCACTATATGATGTTATATCTAATACTAGATTTTTATATTTTAAAACGTTTGTTCAGATTCTAGTATTAGATGTTGTTATATCTAATATTAGTTTTTTATATTTTAAAATGAAGAGTAGCTCTTGGCTATGGAGTACAGTGGAGTCCTCCGGCACATGTCGTAAGAGGATGGAGTATAATCTAGGAGCCGTTGATATATCAATAGATGGTCAGGATAGCAACAATGCCACGGCCTGCCATTGCTTCTTAAAGGCAGACGATCCGAACCCAAGATGGGGAGCATGGCAGTGGCAGAGGCAGCAGTTCAAGGTTTCACCGTCCTTTTCGTGCCTTTGCGTGCTGTTTAGTGGAGGGCATCATCTCATCTCATCAGTGTCGTCGTCGTCGCTTGCTTCGCTTGTGAACTGCGATCCCTGCTACGCATGTGGCAAATCTGCATCCTTTCGAGGGGCGTTCATTATCCACGCGGCCATGTAGCTCGGGGTCTAGTCCCGTGACAAGCAGGCCACGAGCAGCTCACATGCTCGGACGATGAAAAAAAAAGGGCAGGTCAGCTACTGTTTTTCTGGCAGCTACCACTGCATACTTAGCTAGCGTTCTAATGTGTTTCTAACTTTTAGTCTATGTTTTGATTTTTTTAAATATATTTTTTAAAACGTAAAATAAATACGTTAACAATATTTCTTATTTTACGTACGTACAAGTCATGCGGTACACCACTTTACACGTCCTCACTCACTGCAAGCCTTCTACTGTGTTTGGCTCTACGCACGCAGTATAAAACGAAGCAGTTGATTCCTCTCTCCAGAGGATGTCCCAAACGAGCTTTCAATAGTACTCCAGTAATACTCTCACCTTGATGGGGTTTTTCAGTCTGTGGTCAAACACTGCTTAAGGCCACATCATTAATGTCGAGTGACTGAGTGAGCGAAGCATTATACGGAATGCACTGTGCAGTGCACTGCAACTCTACGCCACGCTTTGCATGGTGCACATGGCATTCGGCCCAATTTTGCAACCTTTATAGTGCTAAATACAATAATTGTTTAGTCAGTACATGTGTATACGGAACATGGGACGCCCGGTCATTTTGGTCTTCGGTTCCGGATCCACCCCTCCCTTGAATGTTCATCACTTATCAGTAGTGAGATCTGTGGCTCCGGCAAGCCATTAATCATGATAGCCTCTAGACTCACTACATGCGAGCCCTGTCCCTTGTTAGCCCTGTGCACTGACACCGGACCACACAAAGCAGACGCACCGAGATCTGAATGCGAGTGGCTGCTCCGGAAACACGGGATCCGATCAGAGTCCGGACATACATGTGACCGGTGTAAGAGGGGCGTGTGACCGGTGCATGGCAATCGATCGATCAGCTCTATCGATTATTACCCCTCGGATTCGGCTTATAAGCCATAACCTAAATTCAAGTTTTAAAACTTAATTTTAAAACTAATTTTAGATTTTTTTATTGTAGTTTGTTTTTTAATATTTACTTTTAAATCACTAAGAATATGTGTATCGAAGTTTTATGTATAAATTATTTTTGATAACTGATAAACCATTATGGTTTATAGTCAATATAAGCGTGCAGAAGAGGGCCTCCTTACGTTTGGCAGCCGTTAGCTGTGGGCGTGACATGTTCAGCTCCACCGTAACGAACAGATATGTCACCATACTTAGATTTATAGCAAACTAATAACCTGTATGTGTATTAGAATCTGAATCCATACCATTGAGAATAGAGGGAGAGTTTCTTTCTATCTTTTTTTTCTCTCGCTCGTGCTACGCGTGAAGTGGAAGGAGGGAAGGAGGCGACACTGCGAGCAGTAGAGAAGGAACCCAATTTCACGGCGAGCGGAGTGGCGGCCGCGGCCGGGAGAGAAACGGATCGCAACGCAACCGATCGATCTGGTGCCACCGCATCGGATTGAAAGGCGCAACCCACCCACCAACCAATCAACCGGTGGCGCTGGCTAAGCTAAGCTGCCCACATTTGGAGCCAAAAAAAAAAAGGGTTGCGTTTGCGTTCGCCTGCCGACACTGCTGATATTTTTCACAGCTCGTGGATGCCCCACCCAATGATCGGTATCAAGATAGGAGTACTGTATAACTCGACGCTGCATCTCAAGAGGACAAAAAAGTAGAGAACTGGACACTGTCGTGGCAATATGGCTGTGGTGGTGTGTGGAGGCACCTTGCTTTGAGATGCAGAAATGGCTCGAGCTGGCAAGACTGAATCACGGAAGATCCACTGTTTTACCTCGAGATGAAGACATCGCCAAATGATTCCCTTGTGCAGTACTTCCATTCTCTCAAAATAATAAAATCTAGTATTAGAGGTATTATCTCGTATTAGATTTTATTATTATTTTAAAACAAAGAAAGGATGTATCATGTGACAGTAAGTTATACTCTATCTTTAGAGCTAAGCACAGATATTAAGAAAGCTATTAAAATTAAATGAAAAAATATTATGATTGGTTAAAAGGAGAAAGTAAGTAAAAAACTTTTATAATAGAAGTTTGTAATTAATTGAAAAGAGAATGTAGGTATACAAATTGTTATATTTTAAAATAAATTTTAATATTAGAAGTTACTATATCTTAAAACGAAGGAAATAGGTTCCATAGTACTGCTAGCAAAATTTTGTGTCCAACAAGGGCCAAGAATGATTGAATGAACATGCCTGGCACGGGCACATGGGTTCGGTTTCGGTTCTATACCTCCGCCAGCAGCAGTGATCGAGCAGCTATTCGACTGATGACCGTTGCTCCTGTCATCAGTGCCAGTCTGCTAAAAAGAGGCCAAGCACATGTTCATTAATTCTAAGGTGGTGAGATTAAGAACTTGCAAATGGAGGTTTCTTGCTTGTTTACAATGTCTGGTAGACCTAATTAGTTGCCATGTCCTTTTACAGGATGATGCAGAAAACAGCTGTTCCCCCTTATAGAAAAAATATAAATAAAAGGACACCAGCTGTCCTGAAAAGGACACTGCTTGCAACAACAAATGTCGAGATCATCAGGGAGTACACTTTACGACATTAATTATTTGATCCGTATTGCAGTGCATACTAATGGTGCTACACCCTACAGTATAGGAGTACGTTAGAGGTTAATCATCAACAGGATGCCAGAATCTAGTAGTTGTAGTGAACCAGTTAATCAGTTATATATACATTATTTAAGAGAAAATTAAAGGGATAACGGCAAGGAATGAATATCTTTAAGAAACAGAGTAACCTAATAGCAGAAATGCTCCAATGGAGATCCTAATGCATGAAGACATATGAGCCTACTACCTATTAGGTGCTTCCAAATTTTGTGTTGAGATGCTACCTAACATGTCTCTATGCAATAGGCATTGCAAGCTGCTCAGGATTGGTCACTACACATGATTGAGCCGATGACTGCAACTGGCCCCTATTCATATGCCCATCTCAAATTCCCAATATGAAATGGCACATATGTTGCAAGGATGCATCTGGGGCAATTTGGGCGTCATTTTCCAGCCTCCATTTTGTCACAACTACAAGCGTAGCTTACATTCTAAGTTTGATCCACTGATAGACAATCCTACCTTGTTCAAGTGGAGGAACATTGTGTTACTAGGAATTGTCAAAGCTGGTTAGGAAATCTCTTCGATCAGTGATGCCCACTCTTTGAATGATCGTGCCAAAATTTTCAACCGATCTGTCAAATATGTCTAACCACTTTGCAGTTGAGAATCCTTTCGTTACCTTGCTGATATTGCTTCTGCCAGTGAAAGATGTGGATCACCAACCATATCTGTCAGTTTTTCTTCAGATACACACTTTCCACATCTGTTTCCGTATAAGGCTTGTTGAATCCTGTTGAGGACTTGAGGTAGAATTGCTCTGAATATCTGATACATATCTCAGAACAAAAAACATGAGGTTAACCTTGCAGTGGAAATTGTAACAGAGTAGACAAACTTACTTCTATTACCAAACGAAAAAAAGGAAAATTATCTATGCAAATCTCAGACAAATTTACCCAAGGCAGTTGTCCACAATTTGAATGACTTGAATACAGACAACATAGCTACATAAGTAGAACAGGGAATTCACTATTACTTTGCACAAAATATGCATACCAAGTTAGCATCCAATGATCCAAGGAATGTCAGGTTGTGGTTGCAATGCTGCTATCCACATGGAGCAGACCAGAGAAAATTATCTCCAAAACCATATCAATGAGTTGAATTCACAGCCAGCATAACTAACTGAATAGTTCATCCTCATCAGCAAGACAACAACACGCACCAAGTGCTCAGCACCTCAAGACTAAATGGAGTTCATACCCGTGGACATCATATTATCTGTACCAGAGCGGAGCTACAAAACAAATGTGGTCTCACCAAAATGCCACCATAATCAACATTTGCTGGCAAAAATCTGCAGTGAGGATAATCTAAAATGACCACACAATGGCTGAGGAATCAAAGATGAATGCTATCACTGTTTTCTTCGGTAAGTTCCCAGGGCAGGTCCACCTCTCTCATGATATATGTGAGTTACCTTGGCTTGGATCCTGTCGATGTTGTCATTGTCAACAAAAGAACATTTGCAACAACAAAACTACTTCTGCTTTTGGCCACAAACAACAGCACTACAAGATGAATCTGAGTCAATTAACCATAAACCTCTATTTTCAAGTTGACTTTGAACTGAATCTGAAGCCATACTATGAGACCAGAACAAGATTTTACAATGACCTTCTGATAGTGATCTGTTCGAGGTGTTAGGGCCTAATTCAACAGCTATATCCTCCTCATCCAGTTTTCCCAGCCTCACAACACCGCTGTTTCCCAACACTCTGGTGAGCATGCGGACAAAATTATTATGTTCCAGAGAAGAAGAAGAATCACTTTTTGAAGACATCATCCCATCAGCCATTCTCAATATATCAAGTTCATTCCATGTTCTTTTAGAGCCTTGTGAACCCCTTAGAAACATCAAATCCACAGATTCTGCAGCAAACAAATCAACTGATTGATCTGATGGCTCAATTAACTTACTGCCAAGAGAAATCATATTCCCATTTAGTACCCAAAGATTGTAGCCCAGGTCCAAGCAATTTTTTATCACATAAGCTTTAACCACTATTTCCTTAACAAAGTCATCTGAGTATATAGAACTACTCATTTTGATGCTCTGGAGCAAACTGATGGCATCTATGACAGGATGTCCTCTATGAGCAAGGTCATCCATAAACTCTGGATTATCAACGAGGAAAATGTAGTTCTGCATGCCCGCCTTCTCAAGATGGCAAATCAGGTTTCTTGCAATTTTCTGTTCTATAGAGTATAGACTTATCACTACAATATTGTTTTCTATTTGCACAGACTTGAGCACAGAACCAAGTTCACTGAATTTCCTAACGACTCTTCCTGGAAGAACTTCAGCAAAGCAGAAATTGTACCATTTTAACTTGTTTAGAGGCTTGAATTCCCATATATTGAAATCGAGATCCTTCCTATCTAACAATTTAGAATCTGGTCCAACACTCCTTCCGTAGTTTACACCTGCATCCCTATGAGAGACACTGAGGGCCCTTTCCTTCATGAAGTTTGTGTAGAAGTTGAAGTATCCACGGGAGTGGACAAACTTAATGAACCAAGGGGTCCATATTCTCTCCCCCATCTTTTTATACCATCCTGTAGTTTTCTGCAAACAAAAGTGTGGAATAAGGGTGAGTTTGAAGGTGATGGAAGAAGAAGATGAAGATGATCACACAAAACGAGGTATCTCATCAGTGAATGATTAATTAAGTATTAGCTATTGCAAACTTGAAAAATGGATTAATATGATTTTTTTAAAGCAACTTTTAGATAGAAATTTTTTGCAAAAAATACACCGTTTAGCAGTTCGGGAAACGTGCTCACGGGAAGCGAGGGGAGTTTCACCCCCAACCTCTACATTCGAATGGAGCCTAAAACATTATGGAAATTGACAACATGTCGACTTCAGATGTTATCCTAGATAAGAACATATTCAACAGACAAGTTTTTTCTACTTTGACAATCTAAAAATATGACACTGATTATATAATCCTGTAGTTTTCTGAATAAAATAAAAATACTTACCATGCCTTCAAGAATAGGTTTGATTCCTTTAGATTTTTGTTCATCGTACCATAATCGAAATTCTTTCCATGGTTTTGGGAAGAGAAGTTGGCCCCAGGTACCAACCATCTGGTACAAGAAAAGGTGAGTTTCACTATCCAGCTGTATCTTGTTTCCACGTTTACCTATTTATTTCAAAGTCAACTGGTTAGCATTGAATAATTACAAGCAGCATTTGTAATAATTTAATTAACGTGAGTGCTGTAAATATCAGAACTAAAGTTTAGCATTGTTTGGATGAAGGCAATTCAGCAAGGATTTTGTTCAAGGTTAATGTAAATTCCAACCCAATGATCCTCACCGAGCACACAGCACAAATAACACAACAAAAGCTTCCATAAAATATGCTCACTAGCAAATTCCACTCAAATTCCTAGTAGTTTGATATATTGATTGTACAAGTTGGAGGTATAAAAATCACAGCAAAGAAAAGGATAATTACTACAAATTTAACTCAAAGCGTGACCACACTGTATTTCACACAAGAAAGTTAATTAAAAACGCTTATCTACAGCCTACAGGAACCAATTGCTATGACAAGCAATGAACACCTGAACTACCACAAGGTTTCACATCATGCATGACATGGAACAGCTGGATCCATGCAGCCATGCACAGCTTCCCTTTCCCCATCTTTCTTGCAAGCTTTTGCATCATGCCATCATGTACTCCCTCTTCTCTCCTTGTTGCTGCAGCCAAGTGCCTCCATAGGTCAGCCTACCCAAGCATCGGAGATGCCACTGCGAACTCACCATTGGCGGGATTTGCCAGATATCAGATTTCTTGCTTAGGTGGTCTCTTTGCTCTCCATTACTAAAACCTGATTTTGGTTGCCACAGTGTGCCAATGTCACCTGCACTGCACCACATTGCACTGCTGCAGCCAATGACTAGTGGCTTCACCGTCCACTCCAAGCAGCACCATTCAAGTCAACACCATAGACCACTGTGTGACTTTGCCAAATGACAGACATACGTGCATGAGATTGTCTGGGTGAATCAGAGTTACATTTTTTTCTTCTTCAATTTTTGCATGCTTGGATTGGAAGGTCTCATGCTTCTCTCTTTTCTGTTTGCCAGAAGGGAAGAAGGCGCACCTCCACTAAAGCTTTATCATAGTTCCTGTCATGCCAATGGCCGAATTGGAGGTTGGATTTTTCAAATCCTTAGTTGAAAGGTCTCACTGTGGTTGAGAGTTCAAATTCATAACCAAGAGTTCAAAACCAGTTGAAAGTTATATTTTTTTAGTTAAGAGTGCATGATTTCTTGTTAAAAGCTAATAAGAGGAATATCTGACCATTTCATCAATAAACAACAGTTTGGATTGCTGCTGCACAATAACTACTGCCTGTACATTAAAGTACACGCTTTTATTCAGATTTCAGGGCACAGACCAGTTCGTCTGAATGCATTCTCCAAATTTCCATCATCAATCCAGATAACTACAGCTTATCATGTACAGGCATAAGCAAAATCGAGTAATAAAATGCCGTGAAGTCTGAGCAAAGTGATTTTACAGATTGTTGTTAACAGTAACAAGGTGTCAACATGATATGGAGTCACATATACACATGCTGGAGCTATAGCATTGACTAGTGCACAAGTTAGAATGTTTAAATAGCTGGTAGCACCAAATGGAATTAGAGATTTTAATACAACTAAGCTAGAAACTTCAGATGATTTGCTAGCAACAAGTTCAGTGGTAACATGATGCTCTACTTATCAACTTTATACTTTGTTAGGATACATTTGTACAAGTCATTGGTATCATTATGTAGGAGAGTGAGGTTGTTTTGCAACAAGAAACAAATGAAGTACAATCTACAGAAGCCTATCATTCCAATCTCTTCCCTGACACATGGTTCAAGAAGACGCTAGACTCTAGGGGGTTGATAGGGCCGGCACCTAGTGCCTAGGGGAGCCGAGACGCTGCCTAGCCTAGGCGGTGGCTAGGACCAAATCAACCAATGAAATCCAAGAAATTAGCAAGCATACTACATAAAAGCTAGACAATAGAACACTAAAATAGCAGCACAAGAGCCCCCAAGGCAGGTTAGCCACCTAATGCACCATCTAATACCTAATCGCGGTGGCTACCCGAAGCCTAGTACCTAATAGGTGCAGGGTGCCTAGGTGGCACCTAGGGTCGACTTGTAGAATACTGCTCTGACCAACACAGCAAGATGAAAAGCATATCACCAGGAGTGCAACTTTTACTCATCTACCAAAGAACATGCTATAACAGAACGATGGTTTGGAATGGCAGCACCGAATTATATTATTTTGCATCGTAATTCATTATGGCTCAGCACAACTAAAGGTTAATTTAGCATCGCTCTGTCTCAAGAAGGACCACAGGCCAGAGCAACCCAAATGTTTACATTGTAATGAACATGAAATTGCTTATGCTAGATTCTAGATTGTTCTGAATTTGCAGCCACTATTTGTCCCTAGAAACCCCATTTCATTGATTCTAGACAATATCTACAGTGCTTCCCTGATCTCATTGATAAATGAGGATGGACATGAACACAAGAAATTAAATCTAATCAACAGTGGCAGTGGTACTACGGAAAGTACAACTAGGGTAACGATCACATCTCCATTACCAATCTCAATTATATGAAACCAAAATATAGGCAATACAAACAAATCAATTAACATTGCCAGATCAAATCTAGTCGTAGCAGGTAGAAGGAGATCAATGGTTCACACTCTTCACAGATTATTATATCAATGCTTCAAGGGAAGCTTTAGGCAGGCAGTAATCATGGCAACAAGAGACTCTTAGGTTGCCAACACCTATTTTTTCTAACCAATTCCGTACTACACGAGATGGCGACAAACAATAGAAATAGAAAGGTGCCATCTTGTTTAACCACAGTCATCCAGCAACTACGCTTATAGCTGATGTGGTGCTCACAATTTCAGCATTCAAGGCCTGATCCAAAATGGCCATCAACGTTTAGGTGTTCAGATGTCTAGTTTTTACTTAAGGAGCTCTCAGGATCCCCACAACACAAGTATGATATCTATCTTTTCTTACCAATTCTAACAATATATATAGCGAATTACAGTCTACAGGATAAATCACCCAAGTAGCTCTCACCTGCGACAAAACGGGGGCGCTGCAGCGACGCACCGAACACGTAGGGACTGTAGTTCTTGCGGTCGTAGTAGTATGTCATGACCACCCGCTTCAGGAACCGATAGTAGAGCGGCGACA
This sequence comes from Oryza meyeriana var. granulata, assembly GCA_003991445.1. Lineage (NCBI taxonomy): Eukaryota > Viridiplantae > Streptophyta > Magnoliopsida > Poales > Poaceae > Oryza > Oryza meyeriana. The sequence continues at coordinate 104,082 of RYFJ01002834.1, read as the reverse complement.
CCTCGAGATCGTCCTCGACGACGAAGGCGAACTCGTCGTCGGAGACGGGCCACCATGCCTCGATCCACTGCGCCTGGAGCCCGGCGTTGGCAGCGCGGTAGTGAACGCGCTTCTCCCCGTGCGGCCACTGGAGGGCGTCGGCCTCGGCGAGGATCTCGCGGGACGCATAGAGGGACGCGTTGGGCCGGGGGTGGTCGACGAGGACGTGGAGCGCGACGCGGTCCCCGGCGTAGTAGGCGGCGGCTAGGGAGCGGAGGCAGCGGCGGAGAGGACCCGGGCGGTCGTAGGCGAGGACCTTGATGACGAGGGTGAAGCGGCGCGGGTCCGGGGCGGGGTCCGTACCGGCCCAGGAGACCAGCGACGCCGCGGGGCCGGAGGAGCGGTGGTGGAGGAGAAGGACGACGAAGAGGGAGACCGGTAAGGCGAGGAGGAGGAGCCGGAGCGGGAGGGAGCGGCGCCGAGGAGGCGCCATTGCGTGCTGCGGTGGCGGTGGAGATCGGCGGAGTACTGGAGCAGGAGCAGATGTCGGGGATGGAGTGTTGCCTTCCGGCCCATATGTGGGCCTCATTTCCCTCCCATATACGCGAAAGGGCCGTGAATAAGCTAAATTCCCCATGTATGGAGTGGGCCGGATATGGGCTAGGCCCAATCAGCCATCTCCCAAGGTCACGGAGCCAACAAATTCACCGCACCATCGTTTACCCTTCACGTTATATTTGTTTACCCTTAGGTTATAAGCTATAGTCAGAAATTTAAATTTTAAAATTTAATTTTATAGTTGATTTTAGGTCTTTAATCGTAGTTTATTTTTTAACGTTTGTTTTTATAAATTAAAAAACACATATATAAAAATTTAAAAATACATAAAAAAACAGTATACTGTTGGAACGGTATAAACCCTCGTAAAAATTTTATCAACAAATTATCCTTTTTGCTAATAACCCGTTAGCGTTAAGCCAAACTTCTTTATCACTGCACCATCGCTTGGCGATTCTGCCCGCCGCCGCCGTCAACATTGTCGCCGCCTGGGGGGAGATGGCCGGCCGGGGAAATCCTTCTACGCGGTGGCCCTCGATCGCCTCGGTTGCTGCCTCCAGGGCAATTGCTACTTCCACGAGCAGCGTAAGCACCCGTCCTCGCTCCTGCTCCCAATCCGCCTTCCTGTCTCCCCTCGTGCAGCTGTTTCGCTCGGGCGCTCCGTGCGTCCCGTGGATTTGGTCCTGGATTCTTAGAATGGTCCCGAAAATGAGATAGCAAATCAGGATTGTTGGGTAGGGTTTGGAACGATTCATGGAATGTCGTGGTTTGTGGTTACGTTCCCGGCTAGGCAAGGGCTGTCCTAGGGTTTGCGCAGTTTGGTCATCGTGCACTGATTTGAGTTGAAATGGACCTGCAACTGCAATGCTCGTTACTCAGTGTAGTTTGTGAAATTTAGAGGCTGCCTGGTGTACATTATCGTTTCGTGGATGCTCTCTGATACTTGAACAGGTCCAATGCACAACAGATGCTGGAAATATGGAGGGTCAACTCAAGTACTAGTAGATTTTAGATATTGTTGTTGATAGCTTTGGGTATAACTGAGGTTTTGTAAGAAAATATTAGTTCTCTAGAGCTTGAAGTTAAAGTCTCAATTGCATGGAGTATTTCAATATGATGCTAAAGGTTACACATGACAATTTGGTGCTCGAAAAGGGACCTAGGGCCTAGGGGTTAACACAGAGAACTATGTTACAAGAACAGAGTTTTCAAGGAACACCAAACTAGGACTCATTGTAAACTGCAGTTATCACAAGTTCGCAAGTAATTAGGGTTGTCAACAAAGCAAATCAAAGTTTTTCAATAAAAGTTCATAAACTTACTTTCTGAGGGTTTGATTGCAGCTGTCCACAAGTCCCACAATCTCCCTGAGCTTCCCGCACCTTCGAGCTTGGTATTCAATTCCTTCTTCATGATTATCAACGACTGCTCTTCTATGTTGATCATGGTTTCCAAGTTCTTCACCACCGTTTCAAAGTTTTGGACTTACCAAGTGCATATCGCCTTCTTTGCCTGCAGCGCCTCTATTGGTGAGGGCACTGACCTGAGCTTAGCCCTCTTGGGCTCCAGATGCTTGAGTTCCTTCTCCAGCGTCCGCAACTCCTCCGTGGACGCCTTAGTATGGCCGTGGGCCTTGGACAAGTATTCCTTGTAGAGGGTCTTTACAATGTCATCGTCACCTGAGAGACGAAAAGAGTAGCTCTTGGTAATGTAGTGCATGAGATCACTGGAGGTGGCGACCAAGGAGGAAGGGAAGGGGTCGATGTTCTCATAGTCGTGGGCGAGGAAGGTGAGCTAGTGGAGTACGGAGAGGATGAGTGGCCAAGAGTGCGGGGTGGCAAGGGCCTTGAGATTGGAGCAGGTGAGCCTGCAGGGGCAGCGGAGGGAGTCAAGGAGGAGGAGCAGGTCGTCCTCAAGCTCGGCTTGCTTGTGTGGGAACTAGAGGCGCTTAAGGAGACAGCTGAAGGCAGCAATGACTTCTCTGTCAGTGGGGACAGGCGGGCTAAGGTTGACGGTGAGGGTGAGGTAAGGATTGATGATGTTGATAGCGGCTGCCTGGGAGGATGTGTTGGAGAAGGTGGTGACGAGCAAAGGTGTTGCGCCACCGCGATGGAGGTTGAGTGACTGTTGTAGTGGCTGGCCGCGATGGACGTAGTAGACGTCGAGGAGGCGCCATCAGGAGGCCACTGCCATTGCCACCCGCGTGACCCTCACGCCGCATTTTGGGTACTCGGTAGGGCGACTATCATAACCCACACATGCGAGGAGGAAGAACACTGAAAAACAAAGACGACGACGATGAACAGTGGTTTCCCATCTCTCATTGCCTTATATAAAGGGAAGGAATGAGAAAGATGGGAAACCACTCTTCATTGTTGTCGTCTTTGTTTTTTGGTGTTCTTTCCCTGTGTGTGTGTCAGTTGTGACGATCAATTGGCCGGATGCCCAGAATGCGCCTGGGGGGAGGGAGGAGGAGGGGGGTGTCACAAGGGTGGCAGTGGTTGTCACCTCCCAGCTATGATCTCTTCGGCGTCATCAATGCTTACCTCACCCCCACCGTCAACCTTAGCCCGCCTGTCCCCACCGATCGAGAAATCCTTGCCGTCTTCAGCCTTCTCCTCGAGCGCCTCCACTTGCCCAACCAGTAGGCCGAGCTTGAGGACGACCTGCTCCTTCTCAACTCATTTTGCTGCCCCTACAGGCTCACCCGCTCTGCTCTCGAGGCCCCTGCCACCTCGCACTATTCGCCACTCATCCTCTCCGTACTCCACTGGCTCACCCTCCTCGCCCGTGACTATGTGAACATCGGTGCCTCCCCTTGCTCCTTGGCCACCACCTCCAATGATCTCATGCGCTATTGATGATGACGCTGTAAAGTCCCCAAATAAGGAGTACTTGACCAAGTCCCACGGTCATGCTAAGGCATCCACGGAGGAGGTGCAAGCGTTGGAGTAGGAACTCGAGCATTTGGAGGCCAAGAGGGCTAAGCTCATCTTAGGGTCCTCATCGAGGGAGGCATTGCAAGCAAAGAAGGCAGTCTATACTCGCTGTTCTCACTGCCTAGTCCATACTATTCGTGATATGAGTTAACAGTATTGCTTCTTTCTCTGTATATATTCTCCTCAAGATTTATGTTTTGTAGAGTATTTATTTGTGGTCATTTTTTAGTATAATTGATTTGTGGCATGTCAAGAACATGAATTGCTATTTGCTAATACTAATCTATTTTTGCTGCTACAGCATAGCGCCTAATGAAATTGAATAAGCAAGCATATTGTTTGGGGGGAGATCATAGAATGGAATTGCAGATTATCATCGAGGCAAAGAATCATTCAACTTTCTGACTTACTGTTCATATTCGGTTTTTTGCTCAAGTAATAAACTAATAATAGGCTTACAACTTCATGTTATGGGCATGGGCCAGGCCCATGCAGCAGTTTAGGCATGATAAATTAGGGATAAATCAAATAAAGATAGGAGATTATCTAGTTAGAAAGAGATGAGGTTTGTTAGTAAACTAGAGATAGAGATGGGATTGGTTCCTATAATATTAGAGATCAGTTCCTTAGGTGTTAGCTCAGCAGGGAGAAGCCCTGCCGCTGGTATTAGAGGGTGAGTGCCCTATCCCCGGTCTTCGGACCCTTACCCTATCCAGTCCATAACAACTGCACGTGGATGGGAACTGGGATATATCAAGGCTGTTGTAAGATGAAGACTCCTGTGCAGGGCATGAAACTCTTATTTGCCTTACAACATTGACTTGGCATGCTATTGGGCTGTGTAATGTTGTGATTTTGAACCATTGATTTAGTGGAGGGATGCCATTTTATTGAATCTATATATGCAACGGTATGATCTAAGGATGGATATAAGTTATTATGTAGCATCTCTGTTTTTTCATATTTAAGTGTCTGGTTTGCCCATGCGCATGCTCAACTATGATTTTGTTAGCATGAAAAAAATAGTGAACACGTTTTTGTTGTCAAAAAAGATCTAACATTGACTTTACTCCTTGGAAACTCTACTCTCTTCTATCAAAATATTCTGACAAGTTTTTAAAAGATGAGAAGTTAGAACAAAACTGAGATGCACTCTCTACATGTTTTGAATACTCTTATTTACAGGAGAGCTTTGTGCCTGACTTGTTCAAGTTATCATTGTTGCAGATCCTAAACTAGGAATCAGTACAATGTGGAACCATGTCTGATCGTCTTTGTGGCTTGAGTATTATCAGAATTTCATCACTGGTCGGTGAGACTATTGTTGCAATGGTGACCTGAAGTTTTTTTTCCGTATATGTAGTATTAGACAATACTGCTACATTTTAGTGGGAAGTGTTTGAATGCTCAATAATAAATGTTGTTTCAGTTCAACCAGAATTATATGTGATTTGACGGTTGTTTAGAATTTTCTATGTGTATTTTTGGTTTTATGTCTTTTATCTGCAATACTCCCTCCGTTTCAAATTACTTGTCGTTCTAGCTATGTCCTAAGTCAAACGTTTGTATCTTTGACTATCAATTTTTACAAATTCATATAGTTTAACATCATAAAATTTATGTTTTTAGATTCACCTTGAGAAATATTTTCATAATATAATTCACATGTTGATAAACTATACGATTTTGTAGAAATTAATGGTCAAAAATACAAATGTTTGACTTAGGACAAAGCCAGAACGACAAGAAATTTGAAACGAAGGAAGTATTCAAGATATATTTTTTTCCTCTTGAAGCTTTCTTTTGCCGTCACCCTACTCTATTGATACGTATGACCAATATCATTCAGGTGCCCAAATCATCTGCTACTCAGTCAAATCATAGTGAATATGCAAAGAAGAAACTTTTGTTAATCTGTATATATGTTTAGGTGTAACTATATGGCGTCATTCCTGTTTGCTCGACAATTTGGTAGCATGTAGAATTCTGTATGAGTTGATTTATTTTTGTTGATAACCATTTAGTGATTGAATTAATTAGTGTATCAAAAACCATGCAAGAAAATATATTAACGGCTTATAATTAAACACTTAAATACCTTCTTCAGATTATGTTGTTCCTATTTTATTCACTCGGTGATTGAGTTGGTATATAAGAACCAGGGGAGTTTGATGATAATTATTTTATTAGTTTGTTTTTGTTATTCTAATAATCAATTGCATGCAAATGCTTTTGTAGGTTCCATGCTGAGTTATTTTTCAAGCGTAACATAACTACAGAATTACTACTTAAAAAGAACGTAGTGGTGGCGGTGAATCCTACCCTACCGTTAAATCTACGGCTGCATGGCCCCTCTCTCTCGCTCCTTCTCCTTAGTTGCCGCCGCCCGCTGTCCTCTCCCGATCCCAGCCGCCGCCCGCCGACCTCTCCAGTCCTAGCCATGGCCGCTCCCCGCATTTCGTCGAACACCTACTGCGATGCCGCCGCTGCCTCCTCTCCTCCTCCCGGCACCACGCTGCCCTCGCTCTGCCACCGCGCTGGCGACGTCTCGCTTCGCCGCCGCGACGGGCTCTGGACGTGGTGGCAGTGGTGTGCCCCCGACGAGGCCGTCCCCGTGGCAGCGGCGCGGGTTCTCGCGGCAGTCGGCCATCAAGAAGAGCTTCAACCAGGAACAGGTGGTCTTCTCCACCCTTGTCCCCCTCGATCTCACCGTCGCCGTCATCGGCCGGGGGGGGGGGGTGCCTCGCTTGCGCCTTCGTCCTTGCCGCCCGCGGCGTCCGCGCCGTCGTCTTCGACACGGTTCGCCCCCTTGCTGACTCACTGCCTCGCCACATGCCCGGACTCACCTTCTTGCCACTGCTACTGCAGGGGATGCACGGGCTAGGAGGGAGGATGGTGACGAGAGCGGTCGTCGCTGGCGACGGGCAGGGGCAATAGCTGGTGTTCGACCACGCGGTGCAGTTCTTCACCGCGAGCGACAAGAGGTTCAAGAGGGTCGTCGATGAGTGGATTGACAAGGGCTTGGTCCGTAAGTGGAGAGGCTTGATCGGTGAGCTCGAGCTGGTGGCCATTTTAGGCCTATACCGTCCTCGACGCCACGGTACATCGGCGTGAACGGGATACGCCCGCTTGCAGATGCAATTCTGCCTGAGGTATACCAAATCTTACATTTTACAGATGTTTTTCTTGAACAATAGATCACCAAACTGTTGCAAGATCATATCCCATTGTTGATGCTAGAACTCAATATTATTCTGATAGTCTGATTTGGTTGTTGGAGTTCGATCCATGTAGCATGAAGTGTGACTGAATCATTCAGACGTTGAGCTTTTGATTATGGCTTTTAATTCTCTGGGCTGCTCATTTCATTGCTGAGAATGGAGCCTGCGGCGCCCAAGGAGGTGCCCCTGCCGCCGCCCTAGTCCCAGTCCTTGACGGAGGAGGAAGGGATGCTCTTCGTCACAGTGGCTATTGCGAGAGACGCCGCCGTGCTGTTCCAGAGCTGCCTGTACGGCGAGTGCACCGAGGTGCTCGTGCAGCTCCTGCTTAAGAAGGAGGGTGACCCTAAGGTAGGCGATTCGGAGACAATGTTTTCTATAGTTCGATTCGGTGCTTAGTGACTTTGGCAATCTTCATTCTGAACTCAATCTGCTCGTTGCAGGGTAATGCTATTTCCGATTCAGTGATTTGACTATAGTCCAGAAAGTACACATGAGCATCCGACGGCCTCACTACCTTGAAATGTGTCTGCCGGAAAGTTAAGTAAATTGGTACATTGAATAATAGTATTTTTTTTAGCAATTTTCTTTCTTTCTGGTAAGGCTAATATTTTTCCAATACACCATTTAATAGCATTAGAAGTTACACTTGAGGCATTTACTATTAGTTTGTTGTTGAAACAGTAGCCTGGGGTTGATATGGCTCATTAACTACTGATCCTCCGTGCATGACCACGCTGATCCTGCAGCTCCTACAACGGATGCAACAACCTCCTTTGCCCATAGCCTGCTAGATCCGGTCCCCATCCTCAGTTCCTACTCACCTGCATTGAAGGTAAAACCCATTTCTTCTCTTTTTTTATCATCTTTTCCTTGAGTGTGTGATGTCAAGTTTTGAGAATGCTATGGGAATATTGTGGTTCCATGATGTGTGTCAATTTGTGGATTCATGTTGGATGGTGAGCACATTTTCTTTCAATGCCTTGCTGCTGTACTCTTGTATTTGATGCATTCAGTACAGCTCGGGTGAAAATTTGATGTACGACTAAACATATTGTATTTGAAATTTATTTCCTCAACTGCTTTTGTACTGTCCAAATAGTGCAATCAATCAATCATCGAAGTTTAGAGTAACTCGTAAATAAAAATTAGCTCCCGACCATTTTTAATAGGCTGATTCTTAACCACCTCTCCAAATCCAAAATTTACAGCTAGCAGCTGACACGTGTAAACCAGTGCTAATTGTGAAACTTTAGTTAGTGCAAAATATCTAAATTCCATCCAAATCATGTGGAGGGGTAGGTTTTTCCCTAATCATGGAAAAGCACGTGTATTACTAATGCACATACACCATTGGATCAAAATCCAGCGACCGAAATCAATTGCGATATGTTATGGTGTGTGCTTTGCACTTTGAAAACTGCAACCCAACATACAAAAAAATATCTATGCAGGATATACATGAAATGTTTGCCAAAAAAATTCAGGCTGAGATAATTGTTCGTACAACACCTTGAGCAACAAAGATGTTGATATTTTCTGCTTCTGTTGCAAATTTTCTTGGGGCCGACGGCGTCGAGACGGGCGCAGTCGGAGGTGTGGGCAGAGTGGCACAGCCGGTGTGGACAGAGGCTGGCTTGGGCGCTGCGACGCCAATCTTACTGGATTTTCGTAGGATGGGTGCTTTCTAAAAAAATGGGATCAAGCTGCTGGACTCTGTGCATTGGATCCGGCTGGTGGTCGATCCAGTTCTGCAATTTCTGAGTTTTTTGTGTTCCATGTTAGTGTCTAAATTCACAGGCAGTTTCATTGAAAGCATGCACTTTCAGGTTCAGGTATCATTGTTTAGAAATTGACTTGAAATTTCTGATGATTTTTTTCAGGGTACAAAAGTGCAGTAGTGAAGGCCTGAAGGGAACTTTCTAGCCTGCTGAAAGAAGAATCAACTGAAAGGTTGGTCTAATCTATTCTCTAAAGCAATTAGATTTTCTGTATGCTATTCAGGGCTTGAGTTCAGTATAAAAAAATATACTTTGATTTAGATCCATAGATTTACACTTCGTTGGGAACATAACATTCTTGAAAATATATTTGGTTGCCAAATAATTATACAAACATGTATGGGGGAAAGCCAACACTAGAGCTTTAAGAATTGCCAGGAATGTCAACTATACGTACACAACGACAATAATGAGTGTATATTCATGCATGGATGAAAAAGATTTTTCCATGGCTTCTTGGTTCAGCAAGAAGCCCCTTTGCCCTTTTGAAATTAGCAAGGGGTAATCATTTAGGTGAACCATTAGGGCACATCAAGGGTCACTCATGAATATAGTATAATCATGCTGCTAATGAATAGTCTACTTTTGATGCGCAAGAACACTGTCTGAATTGCACGGTATAGTAATTAATCTGAAAATTGCGTCTAACAATTGCTTTATCTGAAGATTGCGTCTGAAAAATGATTTATCTGAAAATTGCATCTAAATTGCAAGGATGCGTCCATGCAGGGCCAGGCTGCGGTGGCTTGGGAAGTGCAACGCTTGGAGGTGGCCCAATGTGTGGCGGCTGCGGCCCCAGCCATATGCTAACTATGGCGCGTAACAAATGATTGAACAAGTGGATTTACAAGGTCAGGTGCTTCATCCTGCAAGGAAAATTATAAACAAATGATTGAGCTGCCAACTTGTCAGATAGAATGTAGCTAAAAGTAATGCGGATCACAAGAAAAGAATTAATCGACTGAATTCAGCTGTTACAGGACCTGTGGGCAGTTTCCAGCATTTGGCAAGACGACAAAATCTTCAACAGTGTCAAAAGATGCATAAGCTCTTCCAAGCTCCAGAGGCTCCCATGGGTCCTTCTCACCCCAAGCTACCAAAACCGGACACTGCAAAATCAGAAACAAATTCATGTATAGTTGGAAAATAAGTTCTCAAAAAGAATAAAGTGAATAATCACTCACAAAACTACAGGTAATCTAACCTTCACTCTGGGAAGTAATTCTTCAGGTAGAGGACCTCCTGAATAACAGATGAATTCAAGGAACACATCCACAGCACCAGGGTCAAGCCCTGGCTGCAGAATAAACTGAACTAGCTCGTCTGTCACTGCAGATGTATCATGGTAGCACTGAAATGAATTCCATCAGAATTAGGAAAAAACAACATTGCTGACAAAAGGCTACAATTATGCTACAAATTTATAAAGGAATTAAACAGGTTCTGTACTTTGAATGAGATGAGATAAAGCATCTCCATGCTTCAATGGAAAAAATAATCAGCACAATGATCATTGGGGCAAGGTAGTTATGTAGCTTTTACTTAATTTTGGGATGTTCAGGCTGAATATTGTGCTGCCATAGATTTTTGAGTATGCGCAATAATATGCTTACATGCCTTGGTCACTTTCCAAGATGAGAGGATTAAATAAATGAATACTTTGGTCACAATAGTGATTCTTTAGTATTTATGATTTCTGAAGGTGGTTACAAATAGAAAGGGAAAGAACAAACAGGTAGGCATTGAGCATTGGCGCAGAACAAAAATTCTTGGCCACGCCTCGCTTCTTGGTCTAGCCGAACTTTTTTTCTCGACTCCCATCTCTATCTCTCTGATTTTCTTTTTCTTTTTGTGTGCAGGAGGCTAGGAGCGAGAGGGCCACAATAGTGGAGACATCTTGCAGATGCTCCATATGGTGAGCAAATGGATCCCCAAGCACAAGTAACTTTGGGTGTAGTAAATCAGGATAGGTTTTGTCTATTCAACATTTCAGTATTGAGTCTGAACTTTTATCACAACATTTAGCAACTAAATTTACTGTTGTTATGAGCATTTTCTGAGCATTTAACAACTGATGACATTTAACAACTTGTACCGCTCTACTATGAACATTTCAGTGTTGTTAACTCCAATTGCTTAATGTTATGTACAAATTACTACTTTTCTTTTTCCTGAGCAGGTGTATTGAACATGGTTACTTGAAGCGTTGCATGGAGATTACCAGTTTCATGTATATTTAGTGCAAATTTCATGTACTTGACTTTATCACCAGTACTTCTTGTTTTTGCATTTTATTGTAGGTTCTAAAAATGTTTATATGTATTTTGTTTGCTATGGAAAATTTTTTCTTGATGATATGTAGTAAGTTGTTGTATCACTAATCTCTTGTATGTTCTCAATATTTTCTTTTGACAAAAGTAACTGATGTTTAATTTATAAGCCAGAGAATGGTCTATTCAACGTTGTCCCACAAGGCAACTGCACATGAGATTGCAATTTATGTTTTCAAAAATTATTTTACATGTTTTTTAGCTACTGTAGGGTGATGACTTAATATCACTGAACCTAGGACGAAGTCAATAGAAATTTAGAATAGTAGCTTTTACACGTTTTAAGACTTTTTAATAGCGCTTTTTATTTATTAGTTAGACTACTGAATTATGGAATAACTTATTCTTCAACAGTGGCCAATAGTGTTCCGTTTATTTACTAGCGGTGAATGTGACTTGGAAGGATGGTGTTCTTGTGCTTGCAGTGTTATAGCTTGGCCCATAAGATTTTCAAATTATATAATTGTCATTGGTTTCTATCTCCTTTTTAAGCTAGCTGCGATATTATGGTGCTCGGAATTAAACACATTTTAAGCTTAGGCTAGCTACGATATTGTGATATTTGTTCCCATTGCAACGCATGCACACCATAGTTATTAGGACCGGACCGGACATTGAACCGGCAAGGCCATCGGTTCACTGGTTCACTGGTCCAACGGTTAAGAACCGGTTGAACCGCTGGTTCGATAGTTTTAGACCGGATGAATTGAACCGGTCATGAAATATATTGAACCGGAGCAATATATATATATATAGTCGATTTATAGAAAAATAAGCACATATAATCTCAGCAACTGCACTCAAAAATTATTGTGGCACTCAAAAATATTTTGGTGTGAGAAGCTCATCTGTGAGTGAATGATAGTTATGGAAGCTAGAATTTCAATTGTCATTTTTGGGGAAACATTTTTAGTCAGCACGTTAGCCTATTCAGTGATTCAGATAAGGTGTGAGCATAATAGAATCAGAAGATTCAGAATGCCGAGGGAGACTCACGCGGCATTGCCCGAAGAAGAGGAAGAGCACGGCAGCGGCCACAGCGCACCGGCCGAGCGACACCCAGTCTCCGCGAGCGCGGCACCGGGCCGCGCGTCACCGCCACTGGTGTAAGCCGGCGACCTTTCCAGGGCCGGCATACCAGAGATCGGCAGGAGGGACCTCGCCACTGCTGCGGCTACCGGAGAACACAGGGCGCATGGCGAAGACGGCGACGCGAGCCTCGACCAGACCTTGGACGCCAGCATCACGCGCACTAGCGGCGGTGGTAGGGGATCAGCGTGGCATCCTCAACCGGGAAGGAGTAGAGCAGAGGAGGAGGGGTTTCTAGAAGCTTCCGCGCATCGGAGGAAGGAGACGAGACGAGGCGAGGCGAGAGAGTCTGCCGCCGCCGTGAGCCTGCGCCTCCGCGGCCGCCGTCGTGCGCCTGCGCCGCCCCCGCCGTGCGCCCGCTGCAGCACCGCCGCCGCCGCGCGTGCCCCTTGCCGCCGCCGCGCGCTTCCGCCGCCGCTGCCGCCGTGCGCCTGTGCCTCCGCCGCCGCCGCGCGTGCCCCAGCATACAACCCTAAAGGACCCATTTTCACCAATTTACATCAATACCCCTAAGTAGATAAGGTCGTCCTCAGTGCACCGAGGGGCAAATTTGGAAAAAATCAAAAACTCACCGGTTCGCAAGAAACCGGCCGGTTCACCGGTTCGACAAAAAACCGGCCGGTTCAACCGGTTTATAGCGGTTCGATTGCACAGACGGTTTTTTAACCGAACCGGACCGGTTTAGGCTCTGGTTCGGTCTTTTACCGGTCCGACCGCCGGTCCGGTCCGGTTCCAATAACTATGATGCACACTCGACTAGTAACTATAGAATTTTCATGTGTATCCTCATAGTAATGCATATGCACCAAATTAGTTTCTATATATACTTAGTACTTCTTAACTAGTACTTAATCTTTTATTTATGTCTAAACTAGTTGTATTTAGCGAGTTCTTTATTAGTTAGTGCCTATTATTATGTTAATACATGATATATTGATAAGTTTAAAAATTTTAAAGTGATATAAATGAGACAGTACTTATTAACCAGGCTAACGAGTCAGCTCATAAATCAAAGCCAAGCGATAATGAGCTCAAACAAGAGTTGAGCTGGCGAATTTTTTTGATTTTTATATTTATTTATTAAAAGATTTGCAAAAATAGATTTTCGTTTGAAAAAATTGCAAAAATAGACTCCCGCTGCCCTCTGGGAGGGCGATTTTTAAAAATCGCCCTCCCAGAGGGCGATTTTATGACGTGGCTGACGGCCGTTGGCCCCCCCGCCGACGGCCGTCAGACATTTTGCAGGCGGCCCCCCGGACTCCAAAAAACCGCCCTCTCAGAGGGCGGCAAGGGGGCCGTCTGCAAAATATGCCCAAAAACCGCCCTTTGAAAGGGCGGTTTTTGGCTCCCGGGGGGCCGCCTGCAAAGTCGCCCATTTCCAGGGCGGTTTTTTGCAGGCGGCCCCCTTGCCGCCCTCTGGGAGGGCGGTTTTTAGCCCCCGGGTATAAAACCCCCCTCCCAGACTCAAAAAATGTCATAAAATTCACTCAAATTAGAAAAAAAACAGGAGAGAGCTGAGAGGGCGAAAGCAGCGAAGCTCTGCCCGTTTGCTGATTTGCCTGCAGGTAAAATCCATTGTTCCTTTGCAATTTCTATTTGTATGTAAGAATTGATGTAGTAATGTACTAGTTATGTGTATCGTACTGTTGTTTTTTATTGTCATGTAACAATGCTATAAACATTAAAACTAATTTACGCTAACTCTCTATTTGTATGTAGGTATGGCGTACCCTACACCAGAGCTGCTCGACCGGGGTCTCGACCAGTCCCACCGGTCTTACCTGTCAGCCGTCGAGGGTGCCCAACTAGGCACCTTCCGTCCACGGCCTTTACGTCAGCTCCTGCGGATAGACCCCCGGTTCCGTCAGAGGTAAGAGCTGTACGAATATTCATTCACATCATTTGTGCATATCTATGTTTTCCCCGATATTGAATACAGTTCTATATTTGGCAGGTTGTGTGAGGCTGGACTTCTTCCGCTGTGCAGGCTAGTTGAGCCCGCACCGAACGAGAGAGACCCCGCCAGGCGATGGGAAGCTGACCGGTCACTTCTGGCAGCGCTGGTGGATCGCTGGAGACCGGAGACCCACACGTTCCACCTACCGTGTGGCGAGATGACTCCCACACTGCAGGACGTGTCCTACCTGCTGGGACTTCCCCTCGCAGGGGACGCAGTCGGTCCGGTTGACGGGGGGCACGGTTGGGCGCAGGACATATCTGCTCGGTTCAAGGCCGTGCAGCGTCTACCTGGGCTTGGTATGCCGAGTTCGCTACCGCCTTACACCACGGCTGGCCCCTCGCAGGCATGGGTGCTATAGTACACCGTAAGTCACGGATTCATTTGCTTCACAATCATCCGACCTATAAAGGAGCAGTGATGCTGACTATGATCTTCCTTTACAGCCTAACAAGCTAGACGACGACGCCGACGAATACTCGGTGCAGCGGAGCATGGAGGCCTACCTGTTGTGGCTGTTCGGGTGGGTGATGTTCACCAACAGTCACGGGCACGCGGTGGACAAGGGACTGATCCACTACGCTCGTGCGATCGCCGACAGCGAGGACGGCTACGTACCGCAGTGGAGCTGGGGATCTGCTGTGCTAGCGGCGACATACCGTGCTCTTTGTGACGCGTGTACGAAGACCGATCCAGGTGCGATTCTCGCCGGTTGCCCTCTCCTTCTGCAGCTATGGGCAGCAGAGCGTTTCGCGATAGGCCGTCCTCTCATTCAGCTCTCTGCCTACGAGGGCGGCCCTGGAGGCTTGTACGGGCAGTGGCCCGAGGACGGCCCGACTATGGGGACGGTATGGTGTCGCCGTGGGATACGTAATGTGAAATTCTATGTTTACCACTTATGCACAAACACTGACGTGTAATCTTTTCTTATTTTGCAGCGTCGTTATGCCCACAACCAGGTTAGGAGGGCCTACTCCGAGTTCGTTATGGAGTTCGACCGCCTGCTGCCCAGTGACGTCGTCTGGGAGCCCTATAGTCCATAGGCCATCACGGCCCGTGCACCGCTCGGACTCTATACTCTTTGCACGCGCGACCAGGCGTACTAGTTGACGAAAGTGCCGTTGGTGTTCGACATCTTCGTCGAGCCCCACTGTCCACAGCGCGTGATGCGACAGTTCGGCCTACGTCAGGTCTTCCCTATGCCCATACAGGTCGTTGTGCCGCGCGATGTGCACCGGTAAGTACAACTGCGATCTTTGTTTAGTAGTACCATTCTTTAATGTATTCTAATGCACTCTCTGCAAATAGGTATAATCGTAGGGGACAGGCAGCCGGCGCTCAGTGGTATCCCCGACTACAGCGGTACGTGGAGGACTGGTTGTTGGCGACGGAGGATGTCGTCGACGAGTTCCGTGCACACACTGAGGAGCATTACCTAGCATACCTCAGGTGGTACCAGCCTCGGACCCGCATACGCGTAACGTTCACCCCAGGTGATCCACAGCCACACGTCGCTGCTACGACGGACACGTATCCTACACACCGTGACCAGGACTACTTTCGCGCGGTAAGTCACTTTATCTTTGCACTTTGTCATTCCCTTTCTAGGTAGCCACGGTTCTAACACATAATCAAGTCACATTTGAAATAGGCCGACGCAGCGCGACAGATTCAGGGTGATGTCAACGCGGCGTTCGGACGGTTGGACACTGGGATCGTGCTGACTGCGGACGAGCAGAGGACGACCTTCGGGAGGATTCGTCAGGCGTTGCACACAGTGCTACGTGCGCTCACTTGTCGCGCGGCTGACGCGGTACCTCCCGTCTATATACAGCAGCAGCAGCCACGGCCAGCAGGAACATGACGAGGAGTAGGAGTGCGCCCACAGGGTTCCAGTCAGCCATCTGGCCCCTCCAGAGGTAAATTCTACTAACCTTCCGTTCATAATATGTTTCCTTATACGACATGCACCGTTGTACATCAATATGCTTCCCTGCAGCCTTCGCTACACCGTACCTACATCCCTCTGGAGCTAGCACGTCGACGCATGGAGTGTACCACACACGACCACACGCGCAGCTGGGCATGACAAGTGCCCCCGGTGCCACTACAGGAGGTCCTTCAGGTTATATCAAAGTTTACTTTTCTCTTGCAAAATTTCGATTTGCAATAATCAATAATTTGGTGTACATTGTTCCACTCTACAGCGCCATCGATGTTTGCTGGCGCTGGCTCCTCCACGCAGGGCGCACGCAGCAGCGGTTGGGCACCGGGTCCTTTCGAGGGGGACGACTTAGAGGACGAGGGCGAGGAGATCCACGAGATACTAGCTGCCTCGCAGCTCGAAGGAGCTCCGCCACCACAGACACAGGACCCACCGGTTGCCACACCCGTGCAGACGACCCGCGCTGGCCGTGCTGTACCACCAGACCGGTTGACGTACTCCCAGGGACAGGTGCGAGCGCAGGGTAGGAAGTCGAAGAGACCTAGAGGTTACGGTCCGGGCCCGTAGTACTTTGTGTCTGTAATAGTGTGTCTGTTGTATATAATGTTTTATTAATTCTACGTTTCCTGATGAAACCACTTTACTTCGTTTACGCTCATCGATCAAACGACGTATTCCTCACGATCTACGTTTCTGACGAATCTGATCAAAAATATGAATTTTCGAGTGTCAACTTCACGACGAAAGTACATTTCGAGCGGTGACAACCGAACACACATTAACTATCATACAAACCTATTGATATCCAACTAGCGATGCAACTACTGTGTGAGGACGGCGCGGTTAGGAAGCGGCGACAGTATGCGCCTAGGAAATAGTGACGGCAGCCGGTACTCACATAAAAATTGATTTCGAAAATTAATTTTTCTAAATCAATTTTTTTCTTTTTTTTTCGGCATGTTGGTCCGGACTATATTAACGCTAAATACCGCCCTCTAGTTGGGCGGCGAGCCAAAAACCGCCCATCCAGTGGGCGGCAAGGGGGCCGCCTGTAAAATGGCCGGCCCCTGGGCGCATTTTGCAGGCGGCCCCCTTGCCGCCCTCTGAGAGGGCGGCTTTTGGGAGGCCGGGGGCCCGCCTGCAAAATGGCTGACGGCCGTCGCCGGGGGGACACCGGCCGTCAGCCACGTCATAAAATCGCCCTCGCCCTCCCAGAGGGCGGCGGAAGTCTATTTTTGCATTTTTTTCAAACAAAAATCTATTTTTGTAAATCTTTTAATAAATAAATATAAAAATAAAAAAATTCCTGAGCTGGCTTGTTATCCACCCCTACGAGGGCCTCATTTCTGGCTCATATGCGTGGGTGGGCCGGGAAAATGAACTACATTCCTAGCCCATATATTGGTGGGCCGGATACGGGCTAAGGCCTGTTCAGTGTGGAGGGGCAAAACGGTCAATTGCTCGATCAGCAGGAGAAGCCCCAGCGGCGGAGTCCCCACTCCACAGCCTCTGCGAGTCTGCCTCGTCGTCGTCCCCGATCCTCTCCTCGAGATCTCCCAAGGCCAGGGAGCCAACAAATTCGCCGCGCTATCGCTCCGCGAATCCGCCCGCCGGCGCCGGCGACGTCGTCACCGCCTGGGGGAAGGAGATGGCCGGCCTGGGGAAGGCCTTCTATGCGGTGGGGTTCTGGATCCGGGAGACCGGACAGGCCCTCGACCGCCTCGGCTGCCGCCTCCAGGGCAACTACTACTTCCACGAGCAGCGTAAGCACCCGCCCCTGCCCTCGAATCCGCCCTCCTGTCTGCCCATACACCTGTTTTGCTCGAGCGCTCGTGGATTTGAACCTGGAATGGTCACGAAAATGAGCAAACACATCGGATTGTTGGCTAGGGTTTGTAACGATTCACGAAATGTTGTGGTTTGTGGTTACGTTCCTGGCCAGGTTGGGTCTGTCCTAGGGTTTTGCGCAGTTAGATCATCGTGCACTGATTTGAGTTGAAATGGACGTGCAATGCTCGTAACCTCAATGTAGTTTCTGAAATTTAGAGGCTGCCTGGTGTACAGATCGTTTAGTGGAATTTTTCTGATACTTGAACAGGTCCAATGCACAACAGGTGCTGGAAGTATGGAGGGTCAACTCAAGTAGTAGATTGTAGATATTGTTGTTGATCATACTTTGGATATAATTGAAGTAAGATATTAGTTCCCTAGAGCTAGAAGTTAAAGTCTCCAAAACATGTTAAATTTTTCAATAGGGTGCTAAATGGTTACATATGATGATATGGTTCTCGGAAAGTGGTTGGAAGGAGAATTTAATCGCTGAAGTTTTGTTGTCACTTCTGAGAACCAGCATTGCTCCTATTAACATTTGAGGTTTTATTTTAAAATGGTGAAGTGGGTTTGGAAAGTTCAGAGAGTGTCTACTCTTGTTTGTGATAGTCTTGGTTGTGTCAGATAGATTATATCTTTAGTGAAGACTAAAGAACCAACCTGAAGCTGTTGTTTACTTGTTTATATATGCAATTGAAGCAAAAAAAAAAATGTATATAAACGGCAGATTTGTTTGTTTATCTGTAGTACTGTACCACGCAAGCATTGTCCAAACTTAAAACAATGAGCATTATAATTTCTTAAACCATCTTACTGTAAATTACTTCTTCTGAGAGTGACTCAAATGCAATTGAATGCTTAAGTTTCTGTTTGATTCTTCCTGATCTTATTTAATCTAGTATGTGCATGACTGCATGTTATGAGGCCCTACCGTAGTCTGTGTGTTGTTAATTTGTTTTAGTCCAGCGGAAGATCTTACAATTATAAGCTCAGTAATATTAGATTAACATGATGGTTGTGTGGTTCCAGAGTGATCCCTAGATATGTCTCCTTGTAAGTCTAAAAATGTCAGTGACATTTTACCTCTTCTAATTGTTATGCTTTTGTCACTTGCTCCTTACAAGTTCATGCAATCTGCATATCATGTTCACGATACTGCTTTTGCTGTGCACTTTAATATTCCCTGCTTCTTGATTGCTGAAAATTAGTAATTTTGATAGTTCCTTCTATCTTCAGAAGTAAATATCGTGTTTTCCTTTTCTGCAAGCTGTATAATTATCAGAATAAGACCAAAGATTGCATGATGTGTTTCATTGTGCTTTTTGAGTTTTATGCAACATGCGTGAGGTTGTCAAAGTAAGAATATCATGATCTATTATATTCCAGTGAGAATAAAAGGTTATTATTATTAGTGAACATGTAATTATCGGTATTGTACATATGATTTGAGTTATTAGTCATAACTGTTTGCTGCTGTATTCAACATATTGAAGTGGTAACATGATTGTCTTTTGAACATTTATAGTCTCAAGGCATCGCACACTTATGAACATTGTTGACAAAACCCCTCATGTTCACAGAGATGCATTTGTTGCCCCAAGTGCATCTCTCATTGGTGATGTTCAAGTTGGACAAGGAGCTTCAATTTGGTATGGATGCGTCTTAAGAGGTTTGTGCTTCTTGCCTTCTTATCCTAGTTAGCATCATTTTGTTCATTTTGCAGAATTATGTAACAAGTGCTTTCAAACAGTGCCTATCTTCTGATTGCCTTTACCAAACTGTATTATTTAGGATGCAGAATAATTATTCACTTCATGTTTTGTTCAATGTTCAAAGGTATCAGTCTGTGATTTACTTTGTCAAGATATTTATAGATTATCTCTGTTGACCATAAACTATCAAATTTTATTTTTTTCATGGGTACATAACACTCTAAGGTGAATAAGCAGACTGTTGACATAGGAATTGTAGTTAGGTTAGCAATGATTATATTTGCATCTGAAGTACTCCCTCCGTTTCATAATACTTTGCAATTTTGACTAGCAGATGGTTTAGTTTGACCACTGATATAGTCGTTGATTACGATGGATTATATTTATATATTTTATATTTACCGTGTAACATACTTCAGTAATATGGTATGTTTTTTTAATACTTATAAATTCATTTATAAAATATGAGTGGTCAAACTAAAACAATGCAAAGTCAAAATTGCCAAGTATTATGGAACGGCGGGAGTAGTACTTTTGAGTAAATGTACCATGTGCATCATGTGCATAATCTTCTATGTGGAGGTTTCAGTGTGAAACGTAAGTTAGTAGTTGTGTAGTATCTTGACCCATAGTCACAGAAAATGGGGGTCAGAGGCAGCGTTCCTCGACCCGGGAACATTGTCCCTATTTGGGGAACACGGGAACATTTTCATCCCCACCTTGTAAAATCCTCTTGCAAGTAGCGTACCACATTCCTCGATCCCATCCGCCCATCGATCCGGGAACTTTGCGACTATGTCTTGACCCAGCTACCCTTTTTTTGCCCAAGAAAGAAACAATGCAGTTGAATTTATGGGAGAAACCCTAACATTTTGAAAATATTAAGTGCATAAATCACACTGTTATTTGTCATGGTATATTAGACCCCCCTCTGTACAAACAAACCATTGATTGTGTTGAGAAGGCTGTGTTTGCATTACATGGGTTGTTCTCATCACTCCCCAAACCTTTGTCCTCTCTGTGTCGCTTTTGTCTCCGGAGAACTTGCTAGCTGGTCCTGTCATCTGTGCTAACTTAAGTGATAGCGATACTTATCTGGCATGTTTATTCAGTGATACATATAATACCTAAAAAGATAAACTATGACATACAGTCTTGGCACATGCGATGATGACAGACAACTTTCCCATGAGTTAGATTCTCTGCACAATTGAGATCTATAAATTAATTCATTCGCTCTTTTTAAGTATGATCTTTTTCTATTTATGATGGTGCATTATGAGTTTGCGACTTTGTTGTTAGTTTTGTTGTCAACAAGTGCCTTAACATACGTAATTTCAGGGGATGCAAACAATGTTCAAATTGGATCTGGGACCAATATTCAAGACAATTCTCTTGTCCACGTGGCAAAATCAAATCTTAGTGGGAAAGTCTTCCCAACCATCATTGGGGATAATGTCACAGTAGGTAAATATGATCCGTGATTCTTGCCTTACACAACATGTGCTTCTTATCAATTGTTTATTCAATGTCCTAACGATATTTTGAGGTTCCATAATTTAAATGGTCATGATCTGTTTACATCATTGGTTAGCACAAATAGATACGAGCACTTCTACATAATTTACTGTAAAACTGGTAGTCATGAAAAAAAAATCATTGTGAAGTTCTGATGACATAGGTACATTCTGAAACACAATTTCACAGGTCATAGTGCTGTATTACAAGGATGCACTGTTGAGGATGAAGCTTTTGTTGGTATGGGGGCAACCCTGTTAGATGGTGTTGTCGTGGAAAAGCATGGGATGGTTGCTGCTGGAGCCCTTGTAAGACAGAATACAAGGATCCCCTGTGGAGAGGTTGTGCATTACTTTCTTTATTATAATTAACTCAGTTTTGATTCTTACTCAGGTCACGTCTAAAATTTGCTCTACTTGATTGACTATTCGTTGTTGCAATTAGGCAACCAAACACACAATTAACCTGTGTTTATACCAAGATTCAACTAGTTTGTGGAAAGTACATTGTTTTGCACTTTTTAGGTGGCAATTACATTTTGCAATGTTTAGATACCTAAACATTTGTGCATGGGCGCAACAAGACTATGCTACGTAGCTCTTGTTTGGTCCTCTTATTTCAGTGAGTGCTTTGTTGACTAGTTCTATTGGATTTAGGTATGGGGAGGGAACCCTGCTAAATTCCTGAGGAAGCTCACTGATGACGAGATTGCGTTTATCAAAGAATCAGCCTCTAACTATTCCAATTTGGCAAAGGCCCATGCTGCTGAGAATGCCAAGCCTGTTGAAAAGATTGAGTTTGAGAAGCTGTTGCGCAAGAAGTCGGCTGACCAGGATGGGGAACATGATTCAATGATTGGTGCCAGTCGGGAGGTTCCTCCAGAGCTGACACCCTCGAGTCCTGCCCAATAAACCTTATTTCTGTTTTTGCTTCTCTGATGCCTTCCATCATCTTATATTTGGACAGTGCTGGATTGTTGAAGGTGACACTGTTCCATGAGTTTGGTGGTTTATGTTTACTTTTCCTCCCCAATAAATTTTGGGTCGAGCAATGTTCAAAAGCTGGCCATCTACTTCGTTTTCGGTATTCCATATGTTTAAGATGCGCTCCATGGAACAAACTGAACCATTACTCACAGAAAGCTAGCGTTGTTTTGACAAATTACTTGCAGTGCATCCCTGTTGTTTTCTACATGTTTTTGGGTAAAAAAAAGTAGGATTTGTTGGTGTACGTGGATTTACAGGGCATTCGATTCAGCTTCTACGAGCTGGCTTTATCCTTATTTTCTGTTAGCACGTTTCCTAAAATATAAAATGATGTGTTTTTTATAAAAACTTTCTATATAAAAGTATCTCTAAAAAATTAAATAGATTTATTTTTTAAGTTTTTAATAGTTATTGCTTAATTAACCATATGGTAATGATGTTTTTTGTATTGTGTGTGTGGCTTACAAGCTATCACAACCGGTGCCAGTTTGAACAGGGCGTTAGGGCATGTTCGGCATGTGCGTGGGATTTGGCAAAGTCTGAAATATGAACTTGGCTGTTGAATCAACCATTACTGATCTTTACTATGCCAAACTTGGCTAAAATTTTGTATGAAGGAAAATGTCTATATGGCACTAAATGTTATAATGGCCCTAAATCTCCCAAACGTGGCTTAGTACGGTGGCTTCACTAATGTGAAAAAAAGTTCATTAAATTCGAATGAACGGTTTTGACGACTAAGTCCACACATTTGTACTTTGTCCAGTTTAGTGGGGTTATATCGGTATCGTGAAGCTTAGGGAATCAGATGTTTAGTTTCAAAGTTCGGAGTGCTAGGTGAACTTATATTCAAAGTTTATGGGTGTGTATGGACCTTTTCCTACCTATGAAATACCAGTATTATTTAGCTCATCTGATGGTACATACTGTTGTGCGTGACTGTGTTGACGCCGAAAACCCGCCGGGGGCCGTCCAGCGTCTGGGTGACACGCGAAGGCCTGGGAGATTTGCTTCACTCCAGTGCAGGTCCTAAAGTTTGAGGTTCGTAGGTGTGCCAGTCAATTTGACCCTGTAATTGACAAGGAGGAAAATATTAGATCAATGAGCCAATCGGCTGGAAGCCGATCTAGACTCGTTTCATCAGCCGATGGCTGATGCACACTGTAGCACTTATACATCGGCTTAAGGCCGATGACGGCAAGAACAATAACGTAATAATAAACAAATATCATGCTAGCCGATCATCGAAGGGATAATCAAAAACCGGCTATAAGCTAGATAAAATAAGCAAATATAATGCATAAATAAATCAAATAGATCCTAGCTGATCACGGTCTAGTGTTACTGGTGTTGTTATGAAGGTGTGCCTGCACTCGGGCCCTTGCTTATATCGGCTCCCGGGATCTTCGTCCGCTGTCCGGGCCCATACACTGGTCCTTACCCGGGCTCATGCCCGGGCCCTCACCTAGGGTCGTGCCCGGGGACCTGCTTGTACTTGTACTTGGATCGGCAGAATAAACCCATCGGCTAGCCCTTAGCCGATTGTAACAATAATACAGGCAAGAACATATAATAAAATATGCAATGACGTAAATGATAAATAATTGATAAACTAGCCGACTACTGAATGGAGCGAGCATAAGATAAAACAATGAATAAATGTAATCGGCTCTAACAGATAACTTATCGGCTAAGCACTCCGATAACACTATCGCGCAACACCATCGGCTCATCAAGAGTAAAGCTATTATCATCAGTCTAGTAGATCGGACCCAACCGTTGCAGCACAGACCGATAATGATAACAATGCCTCAATGGACCGATAGATGTAATGCGATCGTGATGAAGATAACTTATCGGCTATGCACTCCGATAAGACGCCTGCGCACAAAGCATCGGCCTAGCAGGACTGACTTATCACTAGCAGTTCAGTAGGTCGGACCTAACCGATGCAGCACGAACTGATGATAAATCACTCCCAGTAAATCGATACAATCTATGCACGCGTGATGTGATATACCTAATCAATCTATGAGATCAAACTGAACTGATGCAGCCATAGATAAAGTAGAATATACCGTGGTAAGCCGACTACCATAAACCGACTAGAATATCGGACCTAACCGAGGAAGTCCTAGCCGATTGGTAACCGGGGTGACGAGACTTACCCTCTCGCAGGAGTTCGGACCTAACCGATGCAGCCCGGCTCGAGAAGCAGGATCCCGTCGAAAGGGTGGCGATGCGCCGAATTTTGTATTGATCTGTAGTTGATGATTTACAAGGTCCCCGGGCATACGTATATATACCCCGAGTTACATGAGTCCTTATAGGACACGGTATATGATTTCCTATCTATAATAGAAAACGCTAACTAGTCCTGACCGGACACGAGGTCAGGTTCCCTAAAAAAAAATAAATCTTTTCCTAATAAATATAGTAATTAACTACCACGCACGGTCTTCATGGCTCTTTCTCGGACTCGGCCTGCTCCTTGAACCAATTTCTGTTAACCGACTGCAATCGTTCCCTTGACCGAATCTGATATAAGGCCTTACCAAATTCTGGCGTTAACACATGCCCCCCAATTTCGGAGTTCTCTAATAGGACTTCGAAATTCTTTCACTTTGGGCCTCCAGATTTCTCCCATACCAAGGCGGCCCAAGATAGCTCACTTGCCATAAATGTTTGAAACAGTGCCAACGGACCCTCATTCCCAGCTCGGGCTGTCATACCTCTATAAAAACGCTTCGTCTTCTTGCCTTTTTTACGCTTTCACATCACCAGAGCACCACCGCTTCATCTTCCACATCCTCACCAAGCTCTAGCGAATCCAGACGAATCATTGCAACCTTTCTCCCCGGCCGTCGATCCCTGCAACTTCTCCTATTTCCGCGATGGCATCGGCATCTGCAGTTCCTGAGGTAATCTTCTCACCCGATTATTTTCCCCCAATCTGCAATCTATACGAACCCGATCTGCTATGTTCTTCACCTGTTCTTCGTCGTGTTCTTGTTTACTGTAGCATCTTAGAGCCCAGATCTTGATCCCGGCCGCCGATTACCCATGCTTTTTCTATCATGGCCCTATGGGCAGCGAAGATCCCACCGATTTCATCGTCGCCGAAACCCAACGCGTTCCCTTCAAGAACTCGACTATGTTGGTCAGTGACTGGACCAACAGCTTCAGATCATGGCCGAGTAAGCTGCCCGGATGGAGAGACTGGTACCTCAGGGTATCGGCTGTAAAGAGGACCTATTGGGAAGAATCTCACATCGGCCACTGCATCAATCTCTCCCTGGCTGACATGGAAAGGAACGAGTCCCTACTTGCATCGGCCTCATACTACTGGTCTGATGCTCTTAATGCTTTCATGTTCGGGCATGGGCCGATGACCCCCACTTACTGGACGTGACCATGCTCACTGCCTAGATACGACAAGCTACATCAACCCCTTCAAACTCCGGTTCAAGCCTGCTCACCGGCTTCAAAACAAAAAACATTGGCGCTGTCCAGGTATATATCTCTCCACAACAAAGGAACTGGACCGGTTTGATGATCGGAGCAATGTCGCTTTTCTGAACTTCGGTTGGAACGGTTCGTTTTTGGTGGTGCAACCTCGGCCCGACGACCAATATGCAATGCCTGCCGAGTGCTTGGCCGATAGGAAACAAATTCCGTTGGGCACTATCTCCTTGGCGCCACCTACCAGCTTCACCAGGTAGCAACTAAGCTATCGGCTGGCCAGCCCGTCGGCCACATTGGGGGTCCTTGGTGGTTTGTTCAGCTCTGGCTCAATACTTATACCTCCAAGGCTATCCCAGAAACTTCTCTCCTCAAGCAATCCTTCCCGACCGACTACCCAAGAAGATCAAGACCCTGTTACCGCCCGATGCATCTCTATGGGCGAAGCTGCATCGGCCCTTTCTGCGGCAAGATAACCCCCGCTGAAGTTAGTCAGTGGTTCAAAGGGTTCTATTACAGCTTCACTAGGGATGCCACTCTTTGGTTTGCGTACAATGACGCATCATCATTCGAGATGCCCTCCAACTTTGATCCACTCAAAAACTCTGAATGATGATCAGTCTAAAGCCATATTCCTATCGGCTATCAAGTCCTTGTCTGCTGCCAACGGCTTTCTCCTAGGGCCGGAACTCAGCCATCGTATGAGTTCTATCACCCATCAGTCGGCTCTCCCAATTTGGCTTTGGTCAGCTCCCGATAGGCCTATTCTTCATCGACAAACTCCAAGCGAGGCACAGTCAGCAGCGCCCTGGAATAATGATCGGCATCGCGGTCTTTGACAGACTCCCTCCTGCTAGGCGCCGCCACCGAAGTGTTCATCTGCACTGCCAACACCAAGTTCTTTGTCCGATGGTGGTCAGAATGGAAGAAACATCTGTTCTGCTTAGCACCTGCCTGTTACTGTTCCCGTCTAGACGCCGACTATGTTGAATCCGAAGATGAGGTAACACCTGCAATCTTTAATCGCCTTCTTCAACCAACTCTCACCTCTAATTTTGCAGGCTACCAGCGTCGAACCCCCAAGAACAAGCAACAGCGGTCGGCTGATCCAGTATCAACCTCCATCGGCCACCCCAAACTTAGGGCGTGATGCTCCATCTCCATCGGCTCTTCTCAAGGCACCTCGGCCGTTGGGCCAAAAACGTAAGAAGTTAGCGCATCGTCCCTCCTCAAAGAAACAGAAGACCGATGCCGATGTTGCTGCCACAACGCCATCTTCCCCCCAGACCACATCGGCTCCTTCGTCCCCTCAGGTATGCGCCAAGCCTTATTATTATTATCATCCCACTTATTTTATCTTACCAATCCTTTTTCAGCTTGAACCATCGGCTCCAGAACCTCACCATCCCTCTGACGTCCCTCCAAGCGTTGAGCCGATGACTTCTCCAACTGCTCCCCTCTCAGCACCAAGTCCTCTGGTTGCTGATGATACTGTCCCTACTCCATCGGCCGACATCGGCCCCCTCGAAGAACAGCCCATTCATCCCCCTGAAACCGATGTCGCGCAAGCCACCGATGTCCTTCCTCAGGTAACTCTTTTATGTCCATACTCTGCTCTTAACTTTTTCACTGATTCCTTTACCGATGCCAATTTTGCAGTCCTTAGCCGATCTGTTCTCCTTTGACATCGGCAAATACCTAGAAGTAGAAGAATCCACAGCCACCAGCGCAACAACCAAACCATCCTTCCCAGCCGACGTACGCGAATATCTGACGAGCATCCTCAGTCGGCTGGAAAACCCAATTGACGCGCTAGCGGAAGATTGCGGGCCAATCCGGGCAAGATTCGCAGAAATTGAACACCATCTGCCCGAAGAACTTGTCGATGCACTAACTCCCGCAGCATATCTGGAATCCCATAGATTCAAACTCATCAAGCTTAGACAGCGCATAGCCGATCGCGCTGACCAACAGAAGACTACCGAAGACATCCAAGCCGATCGGCTATTAGCCCAAGCAGAAAAGAAAAAGCTTGATGACATGGCCGCTGCCCCCCAAGAGCTCCAACCTAAGTTAGACCAACTAAAGAAAAAGGAGGCCGATTTGCTGGCAGAACTTGAAAGAGTTCATAAGGACCTTATAGCAACAGAATCCCAGCTAATCGGCCTACCGCAAGCCATCCAAGACCAAGAAGCCAAGGTTGCAGCGATAGTGCGTCAAGTCATTCATCGGCGCAAAGAACCTGGAAGACCATCCCGGGCTCCGATGAAGATGACATTCGTGCTATCAATGAGATTGATCAGATCCGCCTGTACGCAATTGAGGTGATCCAACCAATTCTTGTAAATATTAAATCTTTGTAACTGACGACCTTCTGGAACCTGCCGATCATCCTTCTGCTGTCACATAATCTGACCGGCTTTGCTACTTATCTCTTTAGTCTTGATCTAAAGGCGATATCAATGATATCGCTGTCTTTAGGCGATGTGGAAAAACATCGCTTTCAATACTCAGAAATCGGTCATACTTAACCGATTTAGGAATCAATCCACACGCTAGGGTAGTACTTCTTGAGGTATTTTCCGTTAAGCGCTTTAGCAAATTCTATCCCATTGAGACTTCTAAACATATAGCATTACCAGGCACACAACGATTAACCTGATAGGGCCCTTCCCAATTAGGCGACCACTTTTCCGAACTTATTATCTCTGGACCCGATCGGCAAATCAACTTCCACACAAGATCCCCCTCGGCAACGACTTATTCACACCTTTTTGTTGTAATGCCGAGCTGCCCTAGCCTTATTCCTTGATCCTTTCCAACGCTCTTAACCGATTCTGAGCCAAATCTTCAAGTTCATCTGTCATCAAATATCAATAATCATCGGCTGTCAACTGATTCTGCAAAGAAATTTCCTAGAGCCGATGTAGTCTCTCCCATGGTAAAACTGCCTCATGTCCATATACCAACTGATACGCGGCACCGAGTAGATCCGTGGCATCATCCGATAGGCCATAGTGAATCGGCTAATTAGTATGCCATCGCCGTGGCTGCTCATCAATCTTCCGCTTAATCAACTGATCAAACTCTTGTTAGAAGCTTCTGCTTGTCCATTGGCCTGAGCGTAAATAAGGCGACGAATTTAATAGCTTGATTCCCATACTGGCAGCAATTGTTGAAACTCATCAGACACAAAGATGGACCCTGATCAGTAGTATACTCGCTGTAGGAATCCCAATAAACCGATAAATAATATGCTCCTTTACAAACTCGACCGCTTCCTTGGACGTAACTTTCTTCAAAGGAATCGCTTCCACCCACTTGGTAAAATAATCTGTCGCCGCCAATATAAACTTATGTCCCTTACTTGATGGAGGATAAAATCTGCCGCGATCATATCAATCCCCCAACCTCTGAACAGGCCACGGTTGATGATAGGATTCAATAAGCCGATGCTGGTGCCCGCTGTATATCTTCCAAACTTCTGACAATCTTGACATCCTTTATAATACTCTAAAGCAATCTTCCAGGCATTGTCGGCAAAAATACCCTACTTTCTCAACAACCACTTCATCTTATGAGCCGATTGATGAGCCCACAGATTGCCTTCATGTACTTCACACATAACCACTTTGGCTTCCTCCAAATTCAGCATCTAAGCAGAACCCCTCAAACGTCCGATAATACAACTCCTCATCAAGTAGCACATACTTAGTAGCTTTATACCGAATCTTCCTGGAAACGGACTGCGACGGATTTCGCAGTAATCAATTATCTCCTGTCTCCAGTCATCGGCCTTGTTCTGAACATCAATATCAGCTACCTCCATTCTCAACCTGCTATTTCAGCCAATATCCCGAAGCAATCTGTGCAAGATATTAGCTTCTAAATTCTGCTCCCTGGGAATATGATCTACTGACACCATTCTTGAAGTCTTTTCAAATCCATACATTCTTCATAATAGAACCTCAAAACATCATCTTTGCACTCATATTTCTCCAGAATAACTGCCTGATCACCAAACAAAGAATCACCAATAACCTCTATTTATATCGGCTCCTACTTCCCTCAAGAGTTGAAGCCCTTTCAGCACCACCCTCGTACTCTGCTTGATTATCTAGTCCGATAGGGCTTAATTGTAAAAAGCAAACTCAAAACTTGCCCCCTGAGGCAACGATACAATAACCAAAAACCGATACCAGATCCGTGTCTGCAAACCGATCCATCAAAAAAAAGTCCATGGATCGGCTCCGCATAATCTTCGTGAGACCCTCTGTTGCTTGTACAATAAAATCCGGCCACTGCTTGTCCTTTAATCGCTTAGCCGATTCATACCTCAAGTCAAACTCTGTCAAAAGCAAAATCATCCACTTGCCAACCGCCCTTTCAAGACTGGAGCCAACAACATATATTTAACCACATCGGGCCTGGCAAACTACTGTACACTCAGCCGACAGGATGTAATAGCCTTAACTTTGTACACGAGAAATATAAAACATAGGCATAACTTCTCCACCGCAGGATATCTCGTCTCAGCATCCAGAAGTCTCCTACTTAGATTAGAACACAACTCGCTCTTTGCCTTCAATTCTTGGATCAAAACAGAGCCGATGGAATTCTCATCGGCCGACAAGATATAACCTGAACGGCACTCCTTTCTGCGGTGGAATCAAAAAACAGGTGGGGAACTAAGATAATTCTTGATCTCGTCAAACGCCCTTCTGTTGCGCTGCCCCCACACAAATTCTTGATCGGCCTCAACTTTAAATAACGGTGTGAAAGACTCAATTCTTCCTGAATAAATTTGATATAAATCTCCTCACAAATTAACCCTGCGATCAACGATTGCAACTCTGTCTTATACTTGGTGGCTCTGTAGTCTTAATGGCTCTGATACTTCGCTGACTAACTTCAATCCCTCGCTCATGAACCATAAAACCCAAAAATTGCCCAGCCGATACACCAAAAGCACACTTATTGGGATTCATTCTCAATCCGTATTTCTTGGCCCTCTCCAGCACTCTTCGTAAATCGGCTATATGGCTTTTCCCACTTTTAGACTTAACCACCACATCATCAATGTAAATTTCCACCAACAAACCGATGAGATCATGAAATATATAATTCATCGCTCTTTGATAAGTCGCACCGGCACTCCTCAATCCAAAAGTCATTACTACCCACTCATACAAGCCGATAGCTCCAGGACATCGAAACGCAGTTTTGTGTATATCCTCTTCGGCCATAAAAATCTGATTGTATCCTGCATTGCCGTCCATGAAGCTGATAATCTTGTGACCTGAGGCTGCATCCACCAGCAGATCCGCTATCGGCATTGGGTATTCATCCTTAGGGGTAGCTTTATTTAGATCCCGGAAATCAATACATATCCTCAATTTCCCATTTTTCTTCTCTACCGGGACGATATTAGAAACCCACTCAGCGTATCGGCATGGTCTTATGAATTTGGCATCATATAACCTTGTGATCTCTGCCTTGATCAGCTCATATAATTCTGCCTTGAACCTTCTTGGAGCCTGCTTGAATGGCCGATACCCCGGTTTAATAGGTAGCCGATGTTCAACAATCGATCGGCTCAATCCTGGCATCTCATGGTACTCCCAGGCAAAACAATCCCGATGCTCCTTCAGCAGTGCTATCAATTCCTCTCGCAGCTCAGGATCTAATTTTTTTGCTTATGTACGTCGGCCTTGACCTATCTCCTAGTCCAATATCGATCTCTTCCAAATCATCAGCCGACGTGAATCCTTGCCCCAGTTTCCCCTCGAAGTCTTCAATAGATCCCATCAGAGTAACAATTCGGAGCCGACTTGCTGGATCGGCTGTATCCCCTGGCTAGTAACCTTGAGGTAATCTCCTTCCCAAACTCTCCCGGATAGGCAGTCAACACCATCGGCTTCCCAGACTGGTAGATCGGTCATGGCAATATTGGTCGATCGATCTGCTAACACCACCTCGACTTGATCTCCCTGCCACTGTATTAGACATTGATGCATTGTCGAAGGCACGCAACAGTTCGCGTGAATCCAGTCCCTGCCGAGAAGCAAACTATATGACCCCTTTCCGTCAATGACAAAAAACGTGGTGGGCAATGTCTTATTCCCTACTGTCAGCTCCACGTTTAATACGCCTTTCGCTTCTGATGAATTCCCACCGAAGTCTTTTAACACCATATTTGTCTTGATCAAATCTTCGGCAGTCTTCCCCAATTTTCGGAATGTGGCTTGAGGCATAAGATTAACCGCTGCTCCTCCATCAACCAACATCTTTGTCATCGGCCTTCCGTTTACGTAACCCCTGATGTATAATGGCTTCAGGTGCCGATGCTCTGACTCCTCGGGTTTATCAAATGTAGCTTGGTCAGGTCGCAGTGTCAGTTGAGCGAAAACCTCCTCTCCACCCTCTTCGTCTGACGAGAACGCTCTGTATTCTTTGGGCAGAAAGAAAACCATGTTTATTGGAGCCGATTCGTCTTCATCGTCCTTCCTCTTTACTTGCCAGACTTGTTTGGTCCTCTTGAGACGACGATCGGCTTCCTCTTGATCTTGGCGCTGCTCTTCTTTTTGCTCTCGGTGTCGTAATCGTTGTGCCCTTCTCTTCTGATTCTTCGTGAATATGCCGCTAGGATACCACTGAGGATTCTGGACCTGTTTCTCACGTGCTTCTTCTTCATCCTCTTCAAAAAACTCTTCGCGGATCGGCCCTAGTCGGCTATGAACTGACGCTCTTTTCTCAAACGGCCGATCTTGCGAAAACCTCCGCTGCCGATCATGGCGATCCATTGCACGGCTACACTCGGGGCAATTCTCAGCCGATGGCAGCCTCATTCCTTGATCCCAGCAGAAACGAAAAAATGGGCAGTCCCAATGCGGATTATATCGTTCTGGTTCGCCCTTCTGTTCTTCATATCTTGAGTATTTTTCTATCATATCCGATGAAGTAATCCTTGACTTGTACCTTTGATGTCTTGCTCCATCGGCTTGATCCCTTAATGATGACCCCGCATAGACCATGTTTATGGGGAACGGGTGCCCATCTATCTTCATTGGCCTTTTGTCTTCAAACTTGATTCGTCCTTGCTCAACAGCCAACTGAATTTGTTGCCGAAAAACCTTGTACTCGTTAGTATGGTGTGATATCGCATTGTGCCACTTGCAATATTTCTTCTTCTTTAGTTCTTCGGCTGATGGAATCACGTGGTTTGGCGGTAATTGTATTTGCTTTTCCTGTAACAATAAGTCAAAGATCTTATCGGCTTTGCTTACATCGAAATCATACCGCTCCTCTTTGCCGATATCTTTGACCCACGG
This sequence comes from Oryza meyeriana var. granulata, assembly GCA_003991445.1. Lineage (NCBI taxonomy): Eukaryota > Viridiplantae > Streptophyta > Magnoliopsida > Poales > Poaceae > Oryza > Oryza meyeriana. Next base: position 71,447 of record RYFJ01002834.1, on the reverse strand, counting down.
GCATGATACTGACTTCTTGTTCCTGGCCCACTCCGCCAATCCAACCTCGGCATCAGATTCCTCATTATCTGAGCTTGATGAATATACCTGAACCTGAGCAACCCTCCTCTGGTATTTGTCTTTTTTCGCCTCTTGAAATCGGCTTTCATGAGCCGATACCTTCTGTATCAGGTGCGACAAGGATTCGAACTCTTGAGACGAAAACCTCTCTTTGATTGGCGCCAAGAGTCCCTGAAAAGCCAGATTGGCCAGATGCCCATCGCTCAGGTTTAAACTATAACACCGGTTTCTGATATCCCGAAATCGCTGAATGTATTCTGGTACTGTTTCATCTAGTCATTGCTTAACCGATGTCAAATCTGACAGTCTCAGCTCATGAATTCCAGCGAAGAAATATTTGTGAAACTGTTTCTCCAGATCGGCCCACCCCCGAACAGAATTCGGCGGTAATGAGGAGAACCATGTAAAAGCCGATCCAGATAGTGATAAGGGAAAAAACCTAACCCTCAGGGCCTCTTCAACCGATGCCTCCCCGCACTGCGCTAGGAATCGGCTGACATGTTCTACCGTAGACGTGTTGTCCTGCCCTGAAAACTTAGAGAAATCCGGGACCCTGTATCGGTGTGGTAACGGAACCCTGTCAAACCACTCAGGATATGGGTGCCGATACATGAACGCTTGTTCCTTGGGCTTGATCCCGAACTGCTCCCTTACTATCTCCTCAACCCGTGCCGATAAGTCTTCTTCTCTTGCATTCTCCTGTTGATACTGCTGATACTGCATCGGCGGGGTTGGTTGCCGATTCTGTCTGTGATACTCCCTCTGGTAGGTACCTGGATCGGCTCCTCCTCCCGGATAGTTCTGCTGGTATCCCCCATAATAAATAGATCGGTGATATCCAGGAGGGATATCCTGTTGCCCCCCAGCCTGATTCTGCGCGAACAAGTGTTCTGGTATATCCTTGCTAATGTTGTAATTAACCTGGTCGGGCTCTATCTTTGGTGGGAGAAAAACAGGGCCCCGAGTTGGTTCTTGGGCAATCGATCCATCAACAATCTTCTTGATGAGATTATGCAATGTGTTTACTAAGACCCCCGACTGATTGATGAGCGCGTGATGCACAGCCTCGTTGACCATCTCCTGTAAAGGCTTGATTGGTGGACTCTCGGGTTGTGTGCGGCTCGATTCTCCTACCAGTACTGGTTTTGGAAACTGAGACTTCTGAATCGGCCCTTGCCTTGTCATACTGAAGGATTCTAGGCACAGCTTTTGGAAATTTGTCATGGTCTGTTCAACTTGCTGTTTTTGTTCTTCAGTTAGATCTTCCATGGTGACCGGAATTACGTTGTCCGTCTTGACTTCTTTTCCGGCCATGTTGAAATCTTGATTGAAACTGTGTTTGTTGAAACTTTGGGTTGAAACTTCGGTGTCCCACCAGGCGTGCCAAAAGCGTGTTGACGCCGAAAACCCGCCGGGGGCCGTCCAGCGTCTGGGTGACACGCGAAGGACTGGGAGATTTGCTTCACTCCAGTGCAGGTCCTAAAGTTTGAGGTTCGTAGGCGTGCCAGTCAATTTGACCCTGTAATTGACAAGGAGGAAAATGTTAGATCAATGAGCCAATCGGCTGGAAGCCGATCTAGACTCGTTTCATCAGCCGATGGCCGATGCACACTGTAGCACTTATACATCGGCTTAAGGCCGATGACGGCAAGAACAATAACGTAATAATAAACAAATATCATGCTAGCCGATCATCGAAGGGATAATCAAAAACCGGCTATAAGCTAGATAAAATAAGCAAGTATAATGCATAAATAAATCAAATAGATCCTAGCTGATCACGGTCTAGTGTTACTGGTGTTGTTATGAAGGTGTGCCTACACTCGGGCCCTTGCTTATATCGGCTCCCGGGATCTTCGTCCGCTGTCCGGGCCCATACACTGGTCCTTACCCGGGCTCATGCCCGGGCCCTCACCTAGGGTCGTGTCCGGGGACCTGCTTGTACTTGTACTTGGATCGGCAGAATAAACCCATCGGCTAGCCCTTAGCCGATTGTAACAATAATACAGGCAAGAACATATAATAAAGTATGCAATGACGTAAATGATAAATAATTGATAAACTAGCCGACTACTGAATGGAGCGAGCATAAGATAAAACAATGAATAAATGTAATCGGCTCTAACAGATAACTTATCGGCTAAGCACTCCGATAACACTATCGCGCAACACCATCGGCTCATTAAGAGTAAAGCTATTATCGTCAGTCTAGTAGATCGGACCCAACCGTTGCAGCACAGACCGATAATGATAACAATGCCTCAATGGACCGATAGATGTAATGCGATCGTGATGAAGATAACTTATCGGCTATGCACTCCGATAAGACGCCTGCGCACAAAGCATCGGCCTAGCAGGACTGACTTATCACTAGCAGTTCAGTAGGTCGGACCTAACCGATGCAGCACGAACTGATGATAAATCACTCCCAGTAAATCGATACAATCTATGCACGCGTGATGTGATATACCTAATCAATCTATGGGATCAAACTGAACTGATGCAGCCATAGATAAAGTAGAATATATCGTGGTAAGCCGACTACCATAAACCGACTAGAATATCGGACCTAACCGAGGAAGTCCTAGCCGATTGGTAACCGGGGTGACGAAACTTACCCTCTCGCAGGAGTTCGGACCTAACCGATGCAGCCCGGCTCGAGAAGCAGGATCCCGTCGAAAGGGTGGCGATGCGCCGAATTTTGTATTGATCTGTAGTTGATGATTTACAAGGTCCCCAGGCATACGTATATATACCCCGAGTTACATGAGTCCTTATAGGACACGGTATATGATTTCCTATCTATAATAGAAAACGCTAACTAGTCCTGACCGGACACGAGGTCAGGTTCCCTAAAAAAAAATAAATCTTTTCCTAATAAATATAGTAATTAACTGCCACGCACGGTCTTCACGGCTCTTTCTCGGACTCGGCCTGCTCCTTGAACCAATTTCTGTTAACCGACTGCAATCGTTCCCTTGACCGAATCTGATACAAGGCCTTATCAAATTCTGGCGTTAACACACTGCCAAGAAGGACCAAGATGACAGGTGCAAAGGCCATTTGTTTCACTCTCATGAAAATCGGGCTATTGATTCTTATGACTTCGTGAGGAATCAGTCATCAGCACAAAAGCCCAAGCTTATTGCTCGTTCAGCCGTTCTTCCTTTTGCCTAGATCATCTTCGCCAGACAATCCTCAGGTTGCCAACTGGACGAGTCTTGGCTTTCGGTGACCTACCAGGGCGCTGATCCCCTCTTGCTTCTTTTCCAACGCCATCATCTGCTATTGCTGCAGAAATATTGATGGATTGGAAAAGAGACTTACAGACAACTTTATTAACAAGAAGACCATTCTAATCAAACATAGTACTCTCCAGTATGTCTTTGCAATCACCATTGTCCAGTTAAGATGGTTCCCCCTAGATCCCATTCTTGGTTTGTTAACTATTTTCTGCAGGTTCCTGAGTAAGGCCTCTCTTTGAAATAAAGGAATTGTGAAGAAATTTTGTATGACTCCAATTCCATAGAAAATTTCCGTCTCCCTCATGGAATTTTTGTTCCATAAGAAGGAGAAAGACGCTAAATTATTTTTTTTTCTTTTTCTGATTATAAGGACATGCTCACTTGGAATTTTTGTCCCATGGAAAAAAGAAAGACGGTAAATTATTTCTTTCTTTTTCTGATTATAAGGACATGTTCACGTGCATGCAGACTACACTTGTACCCTCACAAGTGTGCTTCTTTCTAACACATGCTAAAAAATTTAGAAACCTAACGATAGATATGTAACTCTTACTGAATTTTTCTTTGGCCAAAATAAACTCTATGATATATGGGGCGCCCAACCAGCCACCCTTTCCACCGAAACCTAAAACAAACAGTGATCGCAGAACACTTTCCAGTGGAAAGTCTATAGGAAGGATTAGGAATATATGCGACTGTGGCAGTCGATCGAGGCTTTTCCTCGTCTTTGGTACCTTGTTCTCAGTGGACGGTGACTGATCGATTAGGATAAACTCGCTACCACCGTCCATCTTGTTAACTAGGCTTGAGTTCGATGACGGCGCATGACGCACGGGATGGCATCACGTACCCACACGGCGCGCGTCACACTCGCACGCTGGTTAACTAGTTTCAAGGCGAGGAAAAAGAGAAGAAAAAGAAATCACATAAAACAAGATAAATTATTATCGTATAATTAATTAAGTATTAATTTTAAAAAATAGATTAATATGTTTTTTAAAGTAACTTTTATATAATTTTTTTAAAAAAACACACCGTTTAATAGTTCAGGAAACGTGCTAACTAAAAATGAGAAAAACTTTTTCTAACAGGCTGATTCGAACACAGCCTTAACTTCCAGGAGGTGCATGCATGTGAAGAGCAAGTACAATAAAATAATATAAATATACTATAAGACTTATCACATTAGATTTATAATAAATATAAATTTAAGGAGAGAAAAGAAACAGCCTTTAAATTTATAGCCAACTATAACAAGAATTTAAAAAACTTTATGACAGGATGAGGTATTTTAGGTATTAATTATGTAATATATATTTCTAATTGATTATTATATAAAGGGGTTATAAAATTAATTACGAATAATATAACACAAAATAGAGCCATCAATTAGCTATACTTGCTCTAAGCGCGTTACGCACACGGGGCCTACGGTCCCTCTCGATCGATGGCGCGGCGCGCGCGTGTCGCCACCAAGCGTCAACCGAAGGAGCTGCACGCAACGAACAACCACCCACCCATCCATCCATCCATCCATCGAGACCGATTGTGGGATATGATCGGATCGGCCGGCACGCCGTGTCCATCCACGGTCCTGTCGGCCAAATAAGTTTCTGACTATCCTGTGCCTCGCGAAAGCTACTACGCACGCAGCATAGCCGCTGCTTTTAACTTCACCAGCGCGCGACGAGGAACATGTGGGCCGGCTACCGATCGATCGAGATAGCGGCATCAGAGTTCAGAGGCGGAGAAACTAAAAAGATGCTCGATCCAATCAACGTCGTTTTTCCTGTCAAGTACCATAATGCTCCACTACCGCGCTTTACTCCTCTTTCCGGAGAACATATATATCCCGTGATTTAGGGTAGTAGTAAATACATAAAGTAACTAAAGGTCATATTTAGTTCGGTCACATGCACGAAGATAATATATTATAGAAGTGGGGAAGCACCAGCGGTTAAGATGGAATTACACCCACTTAGGCTCCAATACTAGTTCCTATAAATATTATATACTCTTTCTGATCATAAATATTTAATGTTTAGGATAAAATTCGATTAAACTTTTAAAATTTTGACCACCAGTTTTATATTAGGATAAATTTATAAATATAATAAGTTTACGATATTATGATAGTTCTTTTCAAGACAGATCTCTATATACCATTTTCTTTTGTCTATACACTAAGTATTTGAGAAATTATTGATGATCGAAATTTTAAAAATTTAATTAAATTTTGTCCAAAACGTCAAACGAGTATACTACTGCAGCTTAAACGTACCACCCTATCAGTGCCGGTTCGTAATGAATCGGCACTGATAGGACAAGGTAGCCATCAGCGCTGGATGTTTAGGTGAACTGACACTGATCAACTGAGCTGAGCCGACTAATCGAGCTGACCGTCTTCTTAAGTCTCCCTCCTTCGATCTCTCTCTCGCTCTCTCCATTGTTCACTCCGGCTCTACTCCTTTCTCCCTTCTCTCCCCTTCTCTCCCCAATCACAGGCAGACGACGACCGGCCTGGCGAACGCTGACGGCGAGGTCCTGGAGCCCACCGACAGCGGTGACAACAGTTGTCGGAGGAGGAAACTCCAACCGCGGGGAGTCTAGGGACCCCCCTTTGAGGTTCGGCCAGGGGAGTGGTTCACAGGACGACTACGGCGTCAGGACGATGACACGCAAGGGAGACACAAGAAGTAGACAGGTTCGGGCCGCGCGGAGGCGTAATACCCTACTCCTGTGTGTATCTGCTGTGTAGGAGATAAATGCGGTTTGTTCTTACAAGATGTTCTTGAGGGGTGCTCAGGAGCTAGCCCTAACTTAGGAACTCAGCCTCTCTGGGAGCTGATCTCAGAAGCTGAACCCCCCTCCTGCTGGCACGGATCCTCCTTTTATAGTCCAAGGGGAGTCCACCGTGCCTAGTACACATGCCAAGAGAAAGTTTTTCTAGGTACGATATGTCTTATCGCACATGTCCGCTTGCTGAGCCACGCTGGAGTTGGTTCGGCACGTCTACTACAGGTGGTTAGGTTGAGAAGATGTGACAGTGCACGCCATCGCTGCCAGAGTGTGGAAAACTGAATTCCTCTTAGTCAAATATTCTCTGACTGCACAGGGAGCAGGCCCACGGGGGGCCATCACGAGCCGTCCACGCGCGGCTGAGTAGGCGACAGGGGCGACACGCCCCATCGCCTCGTCATTAATATAGGTAGTTAGGGTGTTGATCCGCTTGAGTTAGGCTCGTGCCCGGGGCAGAGGGCTCATCGAGCCCTCCCCGCGCTCAAGGTGCCGAGAGCCTCGGGGACCGAGGCTATGAGTCCCGGGCCCGGGAGGCGCGCCCCGGGCCCGGGAATGCCCCAGTAATGCGCCCCGGGAACGCGCCCTGGGACCGAGCCTGTGGGTCCTGGGATCGGGGGGCGAGACCCGGGCCCGGGAATGCCCCCGAGACACAGGGCCCGAGGTGGACGCAGGCGGTCGTGCGACGCGCCAGGGGAAGGTGCACCCGGGCCCGGACAGTGCTCAGGCCTCGGGCACCTAGCTGGAAAACGGCCGCGGCTGGCCGTTACTTGCGCAGAATGTGGGCCCTGGAGGAGCAGACGTAGCTGAAGATCCACACGTACCAGGGGAATGTGGGGCCTCCAGTCTCGATTGGCCGACAGTGGCCCCTAGCCCTGTTGCTTGGCCGGGATCCACTCCCGGTAGGAACAGGGCCACGTCTTGGGGAAACGAGGAGACGCGGGGCCCACCTGACTTGACGGAAGACGAGACGGGTCGACCAACGGTCATGATTGCCCGAGACGAGACGAGGCGAGAGGACACTTCCCACTTATGGCCCGCAAATCGAGGGCTGTAGTGGGGGATTCGAAGCGGCGCTCCACGGGGGCTCCGAGACTATAAATAGCAGCGGGCAGCGGCTGGCTTCTCCCGTTGCCAAATTCAAACTGTCGCCGCCCCTGTTGCTCTTTGTGCCCAGAGCCCCTGTTCGCACGCACTTTTCCCTGCTTTCTTCCTCCTTCAACCACCCTCGCCGCCGCATCCGTGATGCCTCGCGCCGGCCGTGGAGCAAAGCCGCTGGACGGCGGTGCGATCCCGCCATCTCGCGTGTGCGACGACGCCGGGGCGGAGCGGGTGAAGAAGATGATGCTGATCGCCACACAGCGGAGGGCGGCGATCAACGTGTGCCCCGGCGAACCGAAGCCAGCGTCGGAGGAGCCCAACGAAGTGGTGTACTTCGTCGATTACGCCGTCGGCGGGTTAGTTCCGCCGTTTTTCGATTTCTTCCTCCAGGTGCTGGAGGTGTACGAGGTGCAGATGCTGCACTTGACCCCCAACGCCGTAATAGTGTTGGGGATTTTTGCACATTTGTGTGAGATGTTCGTGGGCGTCATGCCCTCGGTGGACCTATTCCGGCGCTACTTCACCATGAGGAGCGCGTCGAAGAACAAGGCCACCGTTCTGCCGGAGTGGGTAGGCTGCGTGTACTTTCACGGCCATCTCGGCATCGAGTTCATCCCGATAGCGCTGAAGAACAAGTGGGACTTGTGGCGCCATAGCTGGGTCTACATCGGCGTCGACGCCAATGATCGGCTCCTGTTTTCGACCGAGGTGGCCCGGAAGGTGAAGAGCTGGACCGAGTCGCTGCCGAAAGACGCACGCTTAGCGCCAGTGGTGGCACGCATCGCCGTCCTAGGGGCGGCCGCGCTGAACGCGTACATGGTCATCGGCGACTTCCTTGGCTGACGACTGGCGCCGCTCAACAGGAGGTCCCGGGCCTGCTGGCTGTATACCGGACCCAAGGACATCACCAGGACCCACCCCGACGACCTGAGCGAGGAGGCGGTGGACCTGTTAATGGCGGCGGCATTGGAAGGAGGGGGCACGGCAGGTCGCGCGCTCCTGGACGGCATCACGCCGCTCTGTGCTGACCGCGGGCGGACGAAGATCCAGGAAAGTCTCCCGCAATTTGATGCTGTGGGGATTGTCGACGTGCGGATCACCCCCAAGATCGTCAAGGCGCTCGACGTCTCGGATGTCGAGGACGTGCCGGCCGAGGAGCCGGTATTGTCAAAGAAAGAGGGGAAGCGGCCGGTGGGGCCCGACCCTAGATTGCCGGTGGGCAAGAAGGCGAAGACTGTTGCCCCGGTGGTCGTTGCCCCGGCCGCTACTTCCTGAAGCTGCGTGGACCCCGGGCGAACCGGGACCGCTGTCGCGATTACTGCGAGTGTGGTGCCGGCGAGCGCCGCTCGGGCCCTGTTCTCGGAACTGAGGCCGGCTACCCGGGCCCCCGGGACCGGGCTAGAGATGGCCCCAGACGTGGGAGGAAGCAAGAGCCCCACCGGCGCGGGGGGCGCTGTTGAGCCGGTGTCGAGAGCGCCAGAAGCCCCGGCCAGCGTCGCCGCCCCGGGCGCGTCGCTAGGGAAGACGGGATCCCGCGGCGGCACTCGGCCTCTATTGAGGCCCAAGCCATGGAGCTTCAAGGGGCCCCAGGCGAAGTAAGTGCCTCCATTCCATTTGGCTCTTCTGCCACTACATCTTCTCTTGCGTTTCTTGTCCTAGCTCTTACCTATCTAGTTTTGGTTTTTATAGGAAGGCTCAGGGGCCGACGATGGCGCCGCCAGTCCCGGGGGCAGGCGGCACCGGGGGCGCGCTGATGGCGCCGCCACGTCTCGCAACGCCCCCGCCCTCGCCAAGTCCGATAGCGAGCATGGGGGCCGCGGCGGCCATGCCGGAGCGGGCCGTCGCGGAGCCGACTGACACCCCTGCTGCTGAAGAAGAGGGGGATGCCAGGGCCAGCCGTCTCCCGCGGGAGGGAGGGGGAGCGGGCCCTGGTACTTTTTGCTGCCCGGCGAACAGGAGCGGCACGCGGACACGCGATGTTACACTCCGCGCTAGAGCAGATGGTGATCGCCGCTGGCCAAGTGCAGGCGGCAGCCCGTCGGGAGTGACGGGAGTCCGCCCGGGTCCGGGCGGATCTCGAGAGCGGGCGAGCAGCGATCGTGATGGCGATGTAGCAGCTCACCGCCCGTACGGTCGCCACCGAGATCTTCGTGGCAACCCGCCAGCTGGAGATCGAGATAGCGGAGAGGCGCGTCGTCCAACTAGAGGCCGCCACCAAATCTGCCGCCGACATGGCCTCCCGTGCCTGGTCCGAGATGGAGGCGCGGGAGAAGGAAATATCCTCCCGGGAGGATCGCGTCCGGGCCCAAGAGGCCGGGCTCACGGCCCGGGAGCATGAGATCGCCGCGCGCGAGGAGGCCGCCAGCTTTTCCTGTGCCGTCGCCTAGGACGGCATGAGCCGCCTCTTGAGTGAGGAGGAGAGGCTGGTGTCCTGGGAAAAGGACCTCGAGGAGCAGGAGGCCACGTTCCAGGAGCGGGAGGCCGACCACAGGCGCGAGGCGAGCAGACGAGGCTGCTGGCCGCCGACACCGACGCCAAGGCCAAGGCCCTCGCAACGCGAGAGGCGGCCGTGGAGGACAAGGAGAACTCCCTCGCCTCGCGCGAGGCGGCGGTCAAGGCCGCCAAGTCCCGGTTGGTGGAGATGGAGCGGGAGGCCGAGGCCTCCCGGAAGCGCGTGGCCGACTTTGAGGCCGTGGCGCGCGGGGCCGTGGCGCTGGTTGCGTCGAGCGGCCCCCCGACTTCGGCGAGTGTAGCAAGCTTGGCCGAGAAGCTGGCCAAGGCGGAAAAGAGGCTGTCCACGGCGCAAAACCACCTCGCCCACCGGAAGAATTTTGACCGCGAGGTCGTAGCCTGTGTGGAGCAGTACTGCCTCAGGGTCCGGAGGTGTCTCGAACGCATTGGCATCCGGGCACCTCTGCGGAAGCCGGCGGGGCCCACCGGCGTTTGCGATGAGGTGGTGGAGCTCGGCGACCTGCTGCGCACACTGGACTTGCTCCCCGAGCAAGTTCACGAAGTCCTGGTGAAGGAAGGAAGAGAACTCACCGCGTGGGTGGCGGAGTATACTCTCGGGTGCTACCGGGCGCGGGACGCCAACTTCTCCCTGGCCCTGGTGCTCGAGGGATTCCCCGCCGAAGGGGAGGAGGAGGCACGGAAAGCCATGGCCGACACCGCCGCAATGGTGGCAGGGTTCTTCGACCGCGGCAAGCACCTCGTGGATCTGATGACCGACGAGGAGTCCGAGGAAGACGGCAGTCCCCTTCAGACACCGCCCGGGACCCGGTCCGACGAAGACGAGTGACCTCCCCCCGCGCGGCGACATCTCCGGGTCTCCGTGCGTGCTTGCGCTTCTGATTTTGCCTATCTTGTTTACATTTTTTTTGCTTATTTCCGGGGCCCGGGAACGCGGAGTACCAGGCGCCATCCGACTCCGAGCGCCAGCAGCCGCGAGCAGCCGTAGCGCCTAAGTCCCCTTTCCGGGCCTGGGGTAGCTGCCTGCCCCGGGAGCTCGGTCCCCAAGGGCAGCGAGCGTGATAGTTGCCCGCCCCGGGAACTCGGTCCCCGACAACCGCGAGCGACTGAGTGCAAGTCTTGCAGAAATGGTTAAGTCCGTCTTCTGGGCCTGGGGGTCCTCCATGCCCCCGAGCGCTACTGGCCCCAGGAGCGCAGCGAGGTCGCCGGCAAGGGCCGTTAGAAGAGAGAGAAAATACGAAAAAACGCCCTGGGTTAGGTATGGCCGAAGTGCTGAGCTCGTGCCCTATGACTCGCCGGGAGCCCCTCGGGAACCGACCTTGACCGTGCGTGGGGGTCACCAGACAGCGGAGCACCCGGCGCTTCGGCGGTGGTCGGGGTGGAACTGGCCAGGCGGAGCACCACTGCCCGCCCCGGGAATCTAGGCTGGCCCGACGGGGGGCACTGCCCGAGACCCCGGGGCATCGACAGTGCCCGGGGTGCAGTCGATGACACGGCCACCCGGCCTCGGCAACCGGGGCAGCGCTAACCCAGCGGCCCTCGCGCCAGGCCCCGGCAAATTCCACTTTGCCCCCGGGGCCGAGGAGAACGAAACATGTGGCCATACAAACGGGGAAAGAATAGAAATTGAGCAATGTTTAAGGTCGGATGAGATTACGTATCTGGATGTTGAAAAGGGTGGTGTGGCTTCCATGACCATGATCCCGGGGCCAGGGGCGCCGCCAGCCCTTGGCCCAGGAATTTGCGCCGGAAATAAATCTGAGATGGGGGCCCCCAGCCAGTGTCCAGGTTTGGAAAGAAAAACGGTGCTGACCCGAGCACCCTACTTAAGCCTGCCGGGGATGGGTCTAATCTGCACACGATGAACTGTGAGGGTACTTGGCTCGTTCCTTTGTCCATCCCATGCTACGAACCGTGACGTCTACCACCTCCCAAGGGCCTCCTCACGGTCATGATCGTGCGGAGGAAAAGATTGCGCATAAGTATTTCGCCCCCTAGCCCTAGAAAAAAAAAACGAGCCCGAAGCCAGCTCGGTGGGACATCACGACCGCCGGGGCCCGGGGTGCCGCGCAGTGGGGCGCACCCACGGCCCCGTGGCATGGACAATGCCCCGGGTTTAGCAGGAGGGGATATGGTAGCTCGTTGGTAGGGAACCGACGGTTATGCGCAAAACCTAGCCGCCGTACGGGCGGGGCCCGATTATGCCCCCAGGGGGAGACTGCCACGAACGCAACACACAGAAAAGGACAAAGAGCACGAGATTGGAAAGGATATTGAAAATGCTGCTTAGGGAAGCGAATGCACATGGTGGCCCCCGGCCAGCGCTGAGATTTGAAGAAATCCAGCGCTGGCCCGAGCACCCCGCAACTTACAGGATGTGTTCACGGATAAAATTTGCAAAGATGCTTGATGTTCCAGGGATTGGGAAGCGGAGTCCCATCCTCTTGGCCCAGTCTTACCGAGCCCAGTCAGGAGACACCGATCACCAGGAAGGGGCCTTCCCACATGGGGGAAAGTTTATTCTTTCCAGCATGTGTGAGGACACGGCGGAGAACTAGGTCCCCGACCTGGAGTGATCGGGCCTGAACCTTACGCTGATGATAGCGCTTGAGGCTCTACTGGTAACGAGCGACGCAGAGCGAGGCGCGCCGCCTGCGTTCTTCGAGGAAGTCGAGGTTGTCGAGCTGCATGCTGTCGTGGTCGAGGTCGAGGTCGTCGCTGTAGCGTTGTACCTGGGGAGAGCCGAAGGTGAGCTCTGATGGCAGAACGGCTTCAGCCCCGTACACCAGGAAGAACGGGGTCTCCCCGGTTGCCCGACTTGGCGTGGTACGATTCGCCCAGAGGACCGCCGGAAGCTCCTCGATCCACTTGACGCCATGTTTTTGGAGGTCATTATAGGACCTTGTCTTGAGGCCCCGCAGGATCTCGACATTCGCCGCTCAACCTACCCGTTGCTAGCAGGGTGGGCAGGAGAGGCGAAGCAGAGCCTGATGCCGACGTCGGAGCAGTATTCCCCGAAGAGCTCGCTCGTAAACTGCGCGCCGTTGTCGGTGATGATGCGATTGGGGATTCCGAAGCGGCTAGTGACTCCCCGGATGAACTTGAGCGCCAAATGCTTGTCGATGTCAATCACGGGGAACGCCTCCGGCCACTTAGTGAATTTGTCGATGGCGACATATAGATGTCGATAACCCCCGACTGCCCGGGGAAAGGGGCCGAGGATGTCGAGTCCCCAAACCGCGAAGGGCCAGGACAGGGGGATCACCTGGAGTGCCTGCGCTGGCTGGTGGCTCTGCATGGCATGGAACTGGCACGCACGGCAGCGTTGGACGAGGCCAAACGCGTCCTGCAAAGCCGTGGACCAATAGAATCCTTGCTGAAAAGCCTTACCGACCAGGGATCGAGATGCGGCGTGACTGCCACATTCCCCTTCACGGATATCGGCGAGGATCTCGACGCCGGAGTTGCGCAGAATGCACTTGAGCAGGACGCCGTTAGCGCCACATCGGTAGAGGTCCCCATCTACCATGACGTAGCGCTTAGATAAGCGAGCCACCCTTTCCGCTTCCGCGTCATCTTCGCGGAGATACGCTCGAAGAAGATATACCCGGATTTCGTCCATCTAGGAAGGCGCCCTGGGTTCGGCCGCAAGGGCCAGATCCTGGGGCTGGGAGTGTGTGTCTATCTCGGGCCCGGGCTTGGGGGTGACCCCCAAGTTCCCGTATAAGGTCGCCGAGGGGGCCTCGAGGGCTTCCTGGAAAACCCCCGAGGGAACCGACGCCCATGAGGACGCCAGCCTTGAAAGCTCGTCGGCGACCGGGTTGCGAGTGCGAGGGACGTGGCGAAGCCTGAGGTCGTTGAAACGGCGCTCGAGCCTCCACACTTCATCCACATACGCGGCCAATTGTGGATCCAGGGTTTGATACTCCTTGGACACCTGGCTGATGACGAGCTCGGAGTCGCCTTGCGCGCACAACCGTCGCACCCCGAGGGCGATCGCGGCCCGGAGGCCAGCGAGAAGGCCCTCATATTCGGCCATGTTGTTGGTGGCTCCGAAGTTGAGGTGGACGACGAAACGGAACTCGTCCCCGGCAGGTGACACGAGGACGGCCCTGGCCCCGGCGCTGGGGCGGGAAGCCCGTCTGGCGCAGGAGCCATCGAAGTTCATTGTCCAGTAGAGGCGCAAATCGGGGGCTAGCTCGGGGACCGGGGATCCGGCGTCCAGCACAGGATCCGGCTCGGGCACCGGCATCCATTCTGTGAGAAAATCCGCCAGGATTTGGCTTTTGATGGCGTGGCGTGCTTGAAAATGGAGGTCGAACTCAGCGAGCTCGACCGCCCACTTGGCGACACGGCCCGTTCCCTCCCGGTTGTGCAATATCTGCCCGAGGGGGAAGGACGTGACCACGGATACCTTGTGCGCCTGGAAGTAGTGGCAAAGCTTCCTGGACGCGATGAGAACCGCGTAGAGCATCTTTTGCGCTTGGGGATAGCGCGATTTGGCATCGCGGAGTACCTCGCTGACGAAGTACACCGGCTTCTGTTGCGTGCTCACCGATCCCGGCCTGACGGGGGCCGGGAGCTCGGGCTCAGCTCCCTCGGGAGGGAGCGAGCTCTCGTGGCCGGGAACAGATATGGGCCTGGGACCCGGGGGCCCGGGCTCGGATATGGAATGAATCGGGATGACTTCCCCGGACCCGCTCTCGCCAAGGCGATGCTGTCCGGGTAATCGCGCCCCGTCTGGTTGCGAAAATGTTGAGGTTGTTTCGGGTGCCGCGTGCCCAGACTCGCACTCGCCTTGGCGAGGCTGCCCGGGCTCGGGCTCCCTAGTGTCGGGCCCGGGCGGCGGATCCCGGGCCGCGCGTTTGTCGGGCAAGGGGCGCTCGACGACGAGCGCCGCGCTCACCACTTGCGGGGTTGCCGCTATGTAGAGCAACAAGGGCTCATCTTGAGCCGGGGCCATGAGGACAGGGGGCGTTGTCAGGTACCTCTTGAGCTCGTCAAGGGCTTGATCGGCCTCGTCCGTCCAAGTGAACTGCCTGGTTTTCTTGAGAAGCTTGAAGAGGGGGAGGGCACGCTCCCCTAGCCTGGAGATGAAGCGGCCTAGTGCGGCCACGCATCCAGTCAGCTTTTGGGCCTCCCGGAGCCACGTCGGGGGGCGCATGTGGTCGATGGCTGCTATCTTTTCCGGGTTCGCCTCAATGCCGCGGTTGGACACGAGAAACCCGAGGAGCTTGCCGGCCGGGACCCCGAAGACGCACTTGTCCGGGTTCAGCTTCATGCTCATGAATCGTAGATTGCTGAACGTCTCAGCCAAGTCGTGGAGCAAAGTGGCGTGGCCACGCGACTTTAGCACCAAATTGTCGATGTAGGCCTCCATGTTGCGACCTAGCTGCGATTTAAATGTTATACGGACGGCACGCTGAAATGTAGGACCAGTATTTTTCAACCCAAAAGGCATGCGAACATAGCAATAAGCCCCCGGGGGGTAATGAAAGAAGTTTTTTCCTCATCCTCCTCCGCCATTCGGATCTGATGATAACCTGAGTAAGCATCAAGAAAACACAAAAGGTCGCACCCCGCCGTGGAGTCGACTATCTGGTCTATACGGGGCAGAGGGAATGGGTCTTTGGGGCAAGCCTTATTGAGGTCGGTGTAGTCTATGCACATGCGTAGCTTCCCGTTGGACTTGGGGATGATGACTGGGTTGGCCAGCCACTCAGGGTGGACGACCTTGCGGAAGAAGCCGGCTGCGAGAAGCTTGTCGATCTCCTCACGGATAAAAGCCTGGCGCTCCAGGGCCTGCCGTCGCACCTTTTGCCGCACCGGACGCGAGCCCGCGCGGACGGCCAAGCGATGCTCAATCACCCCCCTGGGGACCCCGGGCATGTCCGACGCTCGCCAGGCGAAAACGTCGGAGTTTGCCCGAAGGAAGGCGATGAGCGCGCTTTCCTATTTGTCGTCCAGCGAACCGCCAATTTTGACAGTTCGGGACGGGTCATCGCCGAGGGCGACCTCCTTGATGAGCTCTGCGTCGCTGGCGACGATGCGCGGCTTGGGGGCACGGGGGAGCGAGGGCCCCGCGCCGCTCGCCGCATCGGGAACTGCTGGGGCGATGTCGGCCGCGCGCTGCTCGGCGCACGAGAGGGCGGCCTTTACATCCCCAAGAACTGTGATCGGGCCGGCGGGGCCCGGGAGCTTCATGGTTAGGTACGCATAGTGCGTAACCACCATGAATCTCACCAACGCGGGGCGCCCGAGAACGGCGTTGTATGGGAGGTTGCATTCGGCGACATCGAATACGATGCGCTCAGTGCGGAAGTTGCCCCGGTCACCGAAGGTGACGGGCAACGAGACCTGGCCGAGGGGCCAAGTGAGGCCCTTCGTAATCCCAATAATGGGCAACGAGGGTGCGAGATTCATCCCCGGGGCCTTGATCTTCTCGAAGACCTCAGGGGAGAGGATGTTGAGGGTGGCGCCCCCGTCGACGAGGACGCGACCCACCTTGACATTGCATATGGTGGGGGAAACAGCCAGGGCAAGCTGCCCCACCCCGGGTACCCGGGCCGGATGGTCCTTGGGGCCGAAGGTGAACGGGGTGTCCGACCACTTCAGCCTCTGGGCCACCGCTAGGCCCAGGGTCATGGCCAGCAACTCGCGCTTCATGGCCTTGAAGCCATGGCGCGAGGAGTGGGCATGCGCCCCGCCATCGAGGGTGGCCACGACGTTCTCGGGTTCTTGGAACTCGAGAGATCGCTCCAGATCGGGAGCGGGCTTGGCCTGCTGCCGCTCCTGCTGGGACTTCTTGATGCGCTCGGCCAAGTTCTGGACGGCACGGCACTCCGTAAGGTCGTGCCGGTCTGTCTCGTGGACGGAGCACCACTTCCGGCCCGCTACTGGTGGCGGCGGCGCACATGTGGCCTTTTGCCGCCACCGTTACCGTCCCCGCGGGCAATGTCACCCTGGGGGCTGCCCGTAGCAGCCAAGACGAAGTTCTCGGCGGCCTCCTTGTCCTTCTGGCGCTTCCTCCTGTTCCGCCGTGATGCGGAACGTGAGGGCTTGCCGTCCTCTGCTGGGCCCCGGTCAAGGGCCTCAGGCGTGGCTTATTCCACGCTCGGGCCTCCTCCTTGCGGGCGCAGAGGTCGGCGAGGCTAAACAGCTGGGCCGCGGTCTGGATGTCGCGGGTGCCCAGCTTCTCGAGCATGCACTTGTCGCGCACGCCCAAGCGAAACGCGTGAATAACCGCGTGGTGAGCGATGAGGGGGATGGTGTTGCGGACCTAGCTAAAGCGCTGCAGAAAGTGCCTCAGTGACTCATCCCTGCCCTGACGTAGGGCGTGGAGATCCGCCTCGGTCCCAGAGCGTGGGAAAGTGCCCTGGAAGTTCGCCACGAACTAGTGGCAGAGGTCCTCCCACGAGTAGATCGAACCCTCGGGGAGGTTCATCATCCAGGAGCGAGCCTGGGCCTTAAGGGCGACGGGGAAGTAGTTCGCCATCACCTTCTCATCGCCGCCGGCTGCTTGGATGGCGGTGGTGTAGATCTGCAGGTACTCTATGGGGTCGATGGAGCCGTCATATTTCTCCGGCAAGCTAGGCCAGAACTTGGCCGGCCAGCGCACCTGCCGGAGGCCTGGGGAGAGCGCCAGGCAGCCCGAGCCGTACTGAGCGGGCTCGGGCGACGGACGCCGGTTTCCTGCCGGGGGGTTAGAGCTGGAGGCCTGGGCCTCGGGATGCCCGACGACGTTCGTGCGCCGTTCGCGCTGTCGCTCCAATGTGACCCGGGCGTCCTCATGAGTCCACATCCGGTTTAGCCGGTCACGGAGGTCGCTAGGGCCATTCTTGGTCGGGGGCGTGGCACGAGGCGCCGCGCTCTGGCCTTGGTTCTGCTTCAGGGCAGGGGGCTAGCCTGCGTTGGACACCGCGCGGTCGGCGCTCCCGGCCCCTGCACAGCTATCGGCGGCTATCCGGCGATGGGCCGCGCCTACCAGGTCGGCGACTTCGTTGAGCCACCGCCGCTCCCGGCCTCTGCCCTCGGTAAGTGCCGGGGGGTGGCGCAGGAGGGCTTCCGCCACCAGGAGGGCTCCCTACGGCAACGCTGACTAGAAGTTGAGATGGCGGCGTGTCGTGGAGCGGCGCGTCCGTTCGCGCCTTATGAACTAGGCCGCGGCAGACCCAGCGGGGCACTTACCGGCTCCCTCCGCAAGGGAAGGGGCCGAGGCCGCACAACCAGGCCGCTGTGGGGGGAACTCGGCCCGCCGGGCACGCGCCGCACACTCCCAGGAAGACGAGGAGGGGGAACGTGGCGGGCTCGCCACAGGGCTAACATCGCCCGGCGGGGTGAAGCCGCCGGACCCCTCGTTGGAGTCCCGCGGACGATGACCTCCTGCCATGGAGCGTGCCGGCGTTGGGGACGCCGGCGTGTCGCCTGGAAGTGAAACTCCCCCTACCTGGCGCGCCAGCTGTCGGAGGAGGGAACTCCAACCCCCCTTTGAGGTTCGGACAGGGGAGTGGTTCATAGGACGACTGCGGCGTCGGGACGATGACACGCAAGGGAGACAGAAGAAGTAGACAGGTTCGGGCCGCGCAGAGGTGTAATACCCTACTCCTGTGTGTATCTGCTGTGTAGGAGATGAATGCGGTTTGTTCTTACAAGATGTTCTTGAGGGGTGCTCAGGAGCTAGTCCTAACTTAGGAACTCAGCCTCTCTGGGAGCTGATCTCACAAGTTGAACTCCCCTCCTGCTGGCATGGATCCTCCTTTTATAGTCCAAGGGGAGTCCACCATGCCTAGTACACATGCCAAGAGAAAGCTTTTCTAGGTACGATATGTCTTGTCGCACACGTCCGCCTGCTGAGCCACGCCGGAGTTGGTTCGGCACGTCTCCTGCGGGTGGTTAGGTTGAGAAGATGTGACAGCGCACGCCATCGCTGCCAGAGTGTGGAAACTGAAGCCCTCTTAGTCAAATATTCTCTGACTGCACAAGGAGTGGGCCCACGGGGGGCCATCACGAGCCGTCCATGCGCGGCCGAGCAGGCGACAAGGGTGACACACCCCGTCGCCTCGTCATTAATACAAGTAGTTGGAGTGTTGATCCGCTCGAGTCAGGCTCGTGCTCGGGGCAGAGGGCTCATCGAGCCCTCCCCACGCTCTAGGAGCCGAGAGCCTCGGGGACCAAGGCTGTGAGTCCCGGGCCCGGGAGGCGCGCCCTGGGCCCGGGAATGCCCCAGTAATGCGCCCCGGGAACGCGCCCCACGACTGAGCCTGTGGGTCCTGTGACCGGGGGCGAGACCCGGGCCTGGGAATGCCCCCGGCACACGGGGCCCGAGGTGGACGCGGGCGGTCGCGCGACGCGCCCGGGGAAGGTGCACCTGGGCCCAGACAGTGCTCGGGCCCCGGGCACCTAGCTGGAAATCGGCCGCGGCCGGCCGTTACTTGCGCAGAATGTGGGCCCCGGAGGAGCGGACGTGGCCGAAGATCCATGCGTACCAGGGGAATGTGGGGCCCCCAGTCCCGATTCGCCGACAACAGTGGCCTCCCTCCTCTTCCTAGTGGTCGGGCCGCCAGATCCGACTGCTTGGAGGTAGGGGCCAACGGATCTGGCCATCTCCGACCTCACCGCCCTACATCCCTTTGATGCTGACGTTCCCGCACATGGATAGTTGTCGGTCACCGTGCTTGCCTTCCTCGGCCTCCACCTCACCATGGGCCGCCAGATCCGGCCGCTTGGAGATCGGGGGCGCTGAATCTGGCCACTTGGAGGTCCCCATCGACCTCCGACCTCACCTCTATATCCCTCTACTACCAACACCCTCCTCAACATCCCCGGCAGCCTCAGAACCAACGTGGGCTGTAATTTTTTCCTCTTTTTGTGATTGAATCTGTGATGAATATTGTGTCAAGAGATTGATTCTGTGATGAATGTTGTTATGGAATCCAGCTTTGTGATTACTTCGTGATGCATCGGCTTAAATCGAGCCGAGCCATCTCTCTTTTTTTCTTAAATCGTGCAAGCTCATCAGTATCAGTTCTCAATACGGCACTGAAGAGCCCCCACATCAGTGCCCAAAGTCTAGTGCTAGTTGGTGAACCGGTATTGATGAGACTTTTCAATCAACACTAGAAAGGTTTTCAGTAGTAGTGGTATAACCAAAGGGAACATATATAGAGCGTGTTATCACACTCGCTATTCTGTGTACATGTGGTGTGGATGTGTGTTATGTGATAAAAAAGAATAAGGTATTATAAAAGTAGATATTTCACAACTAAAATACACGGTTAGCACAAGTAATTTTTGCATCTCAAAACTTATTCTATTAACGAACACTTAACGAAAATTATCCCTTAAACGGACCCTTAACACAATTAGGCTTGAAAAGAGATTTTGTGCATCAGGATATTGATTGCAAGTTAAAGTAGTTAAAAGGTTTTTATCACCATTGGATCAAATGAATCAACTAGAAGCGAATTGAGTATAGCTCAGTTGATTAAGGTTCTTGTGGTGGAACATGTCTATCTGAATTCAAGTACTAAACTTGACATAGATAATTATATTTTCCTATGATTTAGTCTCAGTTGAGTGCTTTTGTCGGTGAAGTGGGAACCGGGGCTCCAACCACCAGCGGCTCAGGGCGGCCTGGTGCCACGTCATCACACTGCCAAGGGCCATACACACAACTCAAGGCAACCATGAAGCTACACCTAGGGTCCCTCAGGTCCAGGAAGTCAGGCCCCAAGCTCGCAGCTACAAGGGTCAAACTCAAGGCGTATCACGAGCTCGTGGCCACAGTGGTCACGCTTGAAGGATAACGTTGCCCCTACCCCGTGCTTAGCTTCCCTGAGTAGCTCGGTGGAGGCACGGTGGCAGGGGTGTTAATGACGACGAGTGCTGCCTCGCTTCGATTTTCTCGCATCGCTCCAATTAAGGGCGACGGGACGTATATCTACTGGGCATGCGGCGTGGGGGACAAGACGGCTCTGTACTCCACGTCATGCGCTATCATCACACTTTCTTGGTAGGAGGCGTAGGCTGGTAGGCGGTGCGGTTGACTACCACGCCACCCACCCAGACTCACTATGTTTGGAGGCTGACAGGAGGGGCCCATGACTAACGTGGAAAGCCTAATCTTTCCCAGCAAGCACTCGACGGCCACGTCAGAACGCGTGGCGGACGACTACCCTCTCATCTCACTCCGGACCGGCCTCGAGGGGGGCATAGGAGCGTGGCAAGCTGGCCCATCGATCAAAGGACGGCAAAACTTACCATACCTAATTCTGTAATGGCGTACGTGATTTCCATAGCCCGGCAACTGTGGTTTTCCCCTAAAGCTGTAAAGGGAGAACCAAGGCCAAGAGACAGATCAGATGAAAAAAAGAAACAAACTCTGAGAGTCTAAGTCCTGTAAGCGCTTCTCACAACCTATCAAGAAACCAAGAACATAATAGAAGTAAGATATTACACCACCGTGCAGCCTGAACCTGTATAAATCCCTTACTACATTTACTCGCTGATCAACCTACCCCTGCCCGAACTCACAAAGCAGGTTCCACCAGATCTCTGCATACGATATACACACCGCCAACGTTCATAGATAAAACGCTTATCCTTGTTACTTGAGGATTATCCTTGTTACTTGAGAATATGGCTTCCAATCTTATTTACACTTGCTAGGACACACCCATATGAGCGTGTGGACACGAGTATGATGTATGCACACGTCCAACTTCCACTGGCCAAAAAATTAACTAGAGATCTATAGCATAAGGCTAATAATAAATGCTATGGTTACCTCTACGGTCACTACCGCGTTTAATGAACAGTAGTAAAGTTGGGGGATCTTAGACACTATTTGAGGAAGCTTATGGCTTAGGCTTATTAGCCAGCCACAAATAAAACGAGATAAATCATTAGCACATGATTAATTAGGTATTAACTAATATAAATATAAAAATATATTTATTTGATTTTTTAAAAATAAACTTCTACATAGAAAATAAAGTATTTATGAAAAATACGCCGTTTAATAGCTTAAAAATGTACTAACGAAAAACCTACAATAGGTTTAAACCATGAGCTGTTTCAAACAGTGCGCCCCTGCTTTTCATCCAACGGTCATCATAGTGACCGCTAAAGTTGCCGTTGATCTCAACTCGTCAGACTTCGACAGCGCATCAGTATGATGCACGGGGTGGCATCACGCAGCCCGCACGGCGCGTGTGACACACACAGGCCAATCTCGTTAGCTTCCCGGAGGCGCATGCGCGTGGTACGGCCGCCTCGATGGCGGATGCCGGATGGCCCAGCCGATTTGACGGCCAGTGCGTGTGGCCACCAGCGCCATGGACCTTTGCACGCAACGAACAACTACCCGTCGATATATCGGATCAGATAACTACGGCCCCATATGCAATTCGTCTCAAAATAAATTAATTTTTAACATTAAAAAAATAAAAACAAGAGAAAATGAATGTGTTTCTCGCTAAAAGAAAATTATTATAGGTAATTGGATAGATAAGATATACTGAAAAAATAATTTTTTATTTATATATTGAGGATAGAAAAGATGGTAAAAATTAATTTAATTTGAGATAAAATTTAGACTCCAAAAATTAAATTTATTTTGGGATGAAGGAAGTAGATTTCAATCCAATCACCCACCAAGTTTTTCATTTTTGACTATCCTGTTCCTCGCGAAAGCTACGCACGCAGCCAGCCAGCCGCCGCAGCTGCTTTCCACCGGCCGGTGACGTAAATATCCGGGCTAGCTAAGCTATCAACCTATCAGCGACATCAGAGGAGGAGAAAAGAAACGGAACGTAGTAGCTAGGTCGATCCAATCACACCATTTTTCTTGCTAGGTTTTTCATGTAAGAACAATTGAAAAGCGAAAATTTTAGCCTCTTTCTAACCTTAGGATTTTGCTTCGTGATTCGTACTTCGGTGACTCTAGCTCCTTCTCCATCTCTAGTGACCCCCTTCTCTTTCAATTCCGATGACCTCGATGAACGACAGTGCAGTTAAGGTTTAGGTTTTGGGATGGGATGAGAAAGGAGAAAGAGGGGGAAGTTCTCCGGATTTAGAGGGATGACCGTGGGAGGTGGTGGCCTGGCGATGGGTGACAGAACGGGCGGACGGCGAGGTGGCAGCGGTGCCGCTAAAGGCCCTGGGTCGAGAGCCGACAGTGGGCCGGTGTTGGCGGTGGGGGATTCGGGATCCTAACCAGTTAGGAGGTGGGGGCGGCTCCGGTGGCGGGGGAGCTACCGGAGACGGGAAAGACATCAAGGTGGGGACACTCGCCACTGCCAACTTAGGGAGGAGTTTTTTTTTGGGTGGGGAGGGGGGGTGGTAGGCTCGCCAGTAACATTGGTGTCTCCTGGCACCGGCAAGGCCAGGCGGTGACAGCGGAGGAGGCAAATGGATGAGCTCACCCCGCTAATCTCAAAGTAGATCTAATGATTCAAAATTTATATGATATGGGGTGAAATTTTCTATCACATATTGTATATGTAGTCCTATAATATATGCTCCACTACTGAACTTCAGTGTTCTTTCCGGAAAGAGGTATGCTTTCTCTGTATGCAAACATATCTCGTGAACTATATACGCTAGCAAATAAAGTAACTAAAAGTAAGTTTGTTCGGTCGCATGAAGAGATAATGTAGTATAAGTAGCAGATATTATCGCGAGTCACACAGATAATTCAGTAGTGTTCTTGAAGCTCTTTTCTGTATCATGCACCCGATGAAATTAATTGCTACGGCGAAAAAGTTATACGATGGAGGAGCCAACTTGGTTAGGTATTGCGATGGCCAATTAATATGCAGGTACGTGCTGTAACTGTAATCGATCACGCCGCGAAAGTTACAAACCCACAATCGAAGCAAAAAGATTTCATGCGTAAGCACACACTTTTTATGCTTGGCCAGCGTGCAGCGAAGTGGTGCTGTTAGCTAGCTATCCTAGTAGCAATTAACAGCCGATTACTACTTGCGATCCAGATTACTTGTCCTAATTAATCAATCTGATGGACATCCAACCGAACAGACACGGGTTATTTCTTCCTCTTTTCTGCAAGGAGAGGTTAGCACGCGTGCGTCGCTGATTGGCTTGCCATGGCTATAAATTTCGAGGTCGGCTGCCCCTTGCTGTCCACTACCTGATCAAGCCGTGACCACTACAAGCAGCAACTAACTGAAGCTGCTGCCTGCTGGTGAGACACAAGTGAGCAATCGAGCCATGGCGAGGCGTCGCCATGCTTGCTGTCTTCTCCTGCCCCTGCTGCTGCAGCTTCTTCTTGCTGGGGGAAGCTTGGTTGATGACCTTCCTGCAACTCATCAGGTGCCGAGGTTAGTAGGGCCACAGCGGAAGTTACAGCAGATCCCAAACCCAAGGCCTCAGCCGCAACCATTGCCCCAGCCAAACCCAAACCCTCAGCCGCAACCATTGCCCCAGCCAAACCCAAACCCAAGGCCGCAACCATTGCCCCAGCCAAACCCAAACCCTCAGCCGCAACCACTCCCACAGCCACAGCCTCTTCCCCAACCTGACCCAAAACCGCAGCCACAACCACAACCTTTGCCACTACCAGGCCCACAACCTGATCCGAAGCCTCAACCGCAACCACTACCGCAACCTGGCCCGCAACCAAACCCAAACCCGCAACCTTTGCCACAACCTGATCCAAATGCACCGCCACAACCTTTGCCACAGCCAGACCCAAACAACCCCCAGCCTTTACCGCAGCCTGATCCAAACGCACCGCCACAGCCTTTGCCGCAGCCTTTGCCGCAACCAGATCCAAACAATCCACAACCTTTACCACAGCCTGACCCAAACGCACCACCACAGCCTTTGCCACAACCAGACCCAAACAACCCTCAACCTTTACCCCAACCTGACCCAAACAACCCTCAACCTTTACCCCAACCTGACCCAAACGCACCGCCACAACCTTTGCCGCAACCAGACCCAAACAACCCTCAACCTTTACCGCAGCCTGATCCAAATGCGCCACCACAGCCTTTGCCGCAACCAGGCCCGAACACACCTGGACAACAAATTAATGCAAAAATAGGGTCACAACCAGTTTCTGTTGGCGCAGGCAACACTTTTTATCCATATGGTGTAATATACAATCTCATGCCATTGTTTGGCCTATTCCTCTACATGTTTTGAGAGTACGGCGAGGCTTATTCTTGTAGATATGCGTGATGAGTTACCATTTTTAGATTGTATGTACATACACATTGCCATGTTGATAGGTTTGTTATGTTTTCCCCTTTTTTTTTGTTTGAGATGGAGGTTTGCTATGTAGTCTACTGGCTTGTACCATGATATTTTTGTGTATGTTAATACACACATATTTACCTTGTGTACACATCTGATGCATGTGTGTGAAGTCCGTCTTTACCTCCACCTTATCCAACTTGATGGCTACAATGTTCAATCTGTCAGCATCGACATTTCCTTTTCCTAGCTACTATATATGCAGTTCGAGCGAAATAGAAATGGGTAAGCTTTTTCAAGAAGAAAGAAACAAGGGAATAGAAATGGGTAAACTGTCATGGTCAAACCACGTCCTGCAAGGAATTAATGTCATAGCTCATCTGCTAATTGTTTGGCACACTGACGAACTTCGTCAAACGCTGCGGCCTCGTGTATATGAAATTTGCAAGAATACATCCATGTTTGAGAAACCAATGCAAATGAGTTAGTTTTGACGGGCAGATGACAGCATAATAGCCGTAAGCCGGCACGTACAATTGGAAAACCATAAGTCTTATAAAGAAAGGGCCGGTTTACTGTCAACAATCAGCTGGTCACATATTGGTGATTGAAAACGAGACAGCCCCTTTATTAAAACGAAATCACAATCCGAGCATCAATTACTGTTTACAATCCGGCACAGCAGTTTTAAGCCACTTTTTTCTCTACCCTATAACAAAGAGACATTGAAAAATATGCACATATCAACCGCCCGGCAACGTAACTTGTCCGTTGTAAACCACATATATACCATCAGATATTAAATGCACGACGTCATACGACTGTGAAACCAGCTTTGATCTGTTCGATGGACTGCTAGCAATCGATCAAAACGAAGTGATAGAGGTGGTTCACGAAAAGTAGTTTTTTTTTTTTACTTCTTGAGAGTTGAGAAGGTAGCGTGAGGCACCACTATGCCGACTAGGGTAAAAAGCTCCATGGAAAATTTTACTAAATGGATAGCGTGCAAGCTGCAAAGTTGCAAAGGGTTGAGGCAGATCAGATCATGGGAACATAACCGGAAGCCCCTACGAGAAGTAAAGGGATCGGAGAGGAGAATGGCGTTAATCACCACCATCCTGGCCCGGTAGGTTAATAGTAGCACCTTCCACGGCAACTACCTGCCCCGATCGACGTCGTCTTCTCCGTCTCCGTCGCGACGCGTCACCGGTGATCATGGAGATGAGCAATAGCAATAGCAACAGCAGCAGCAGCAAGACGAAGAAGGGCCCCGCGACTGCGACGGCCACCAGGTCCACCGTGTCCTTCTCGTCGTTGGCCGGTACACGTCCTTCTTGCTGGCGTAGCGTCGTGACGACTACGAGACGCCCGTTCGGCTTCGGCCGGCGCCGGAGCGGTTGCTGCAGCGCGACGGCCACCGGCGCTGACGAGCACGTCACACCAGCGACGGCGACGGCCATGCCAGCGTGCGCCTCCACCCACGGGAACCCCCTTGGCTTCGGCAAGAAGGTGGACGCCCACGCTGCGTTGGTCAGGACCCTCGTCGAGCGCAACGATTTCTACTGCCAGGAATGCAACACGCACGGCAAATAGAAGAACACCCTCATCTTTACGGCTCACTTGGTACAACTCCTACTCTAAGAATGGCTTATTTGGTATAGCTCCTACTCTAAGGATGAAGCAAAACTAAGGAGCAACAGAAACACCATTCTACCCTCGCAGTGTAATTTTTAGGATTTTAAAAATGTTTGATACAATTCCAGCTTTACGGGACAATAATTTTGATGTAGGAGCTGTATCAAACCAGCCCTTAATTTCTCTCTTCCTAGCTGCTCTTTTATGTTTTCTGCTAGACAGTGACACGGTGTGTGCGTTTTTCTCTTCTTGTTTCTGGTGGGCAAATTGTCAATTGGTGACTGAAGCTGTATGTGTAATGCATTGATGTATCTGGTGAGAGATGTCAACAAGAAAAATTGGTATATTACCAACCCTAACATTGCAGAAGAAAATTGGCACATTACCAACCTAACCTTTCAGATGGTGAGACCGTATCTGTGTATACACAAACCTCCCACCTGGCGAGTTAAACTCTGTTCCTATCAATGTGGCCTTCTGGAATTAATGCCTGAATGTCTGAAAACAACCATGATTTCAACAAGTCGTCTGCTTGTAATCTAAAGACAACACAAGAAAAGACGAAAGGAAGAGAAGCAATTTTGGTAGATTCTGTGTACTATGGTAAGAGTATTTGGACATGCAACCGGATCCTTAATAAGCTGTCACTTTGAAAAAGCGTTCTCACCACTTCTCCCTGATGTTGATGATGCAGATTTCAGTTCGCACACTGCAAGTGCTAAAAGGATTGTGAAGAGGAATGTTCTGACGGCCTGAAAATAATGCCAAACATGGTGACAGTCTGACAGACATACAGCAGGGGGATTATGTGCCGTTGTCAACTACTTACTCTAATACTCCAATTTATAAAAAAAAACGTGATTACATACTTTGAAGGCATAGCTGATGAAACAACCTAAAGATATCACGAGGGGATCCTAAAGAATGGAGCTAACTTAGTCGCAGTAAGCTTGAATAGGTGAGTTAAAACTTCAGTATTCATTGGACACAAGAATGTTCAGAAGCTATATAGCAGTAGCACAAGAAGGCTTTAAAGGGCATTTCAGTTTCATGAGGAATTAACTTCCTTCTTGTACCACCAAAAACTTGATTTGTTAGAGCAATGGCTCACATCATCTGGAAAATCTCTCAAGCCTCCTACGGCGAATCTCCTCGACCGAGAGCTCCCCGTTCCCCTCAGATTGGAGGTGCTGTCTGCGGGAAAAAGCATGGTCCTCACGCACACTGCTGCACATTTCACAGATATCTGTCGAAGGAGAGTTGTCATAAGTGCAGGCTGAGCATCTCCATATACCTCGACCAGTCTCTCTTGCTGACGGATGGTGCCCAACTCTGCCCCGACTTGCGGTGTAACCCTGAGGACGGCCAGACCTGAAAAGCTTCTGAACAAACCCTACTGGCCAGCTCACAACCTTTCCAATTCCTGAAATCAGAAGAGAAAGCGGGTCTGGCCCAGGGAATGATCGCTTAAGCCAAAGGTAGGTCAGTCCAGCAAGTATTCCACTGAGATGGACAATAAATGATGTCCCAGGAATGAAAGCCTGAATAAGGAGTAATTCAGCCCAGGCAGCATATTTAGCTGGAATAACCATCCCATGAAGAAAGACAAAATCGTCTGACCAGGCATTCAGCACGACCTTCATACCAAATAGTACTCCAGAGAATCCAACAGCATATTGATCATAATAAGCAGCATCATTGCCAAAAAGGAGTAAACCTTTGGACAAAAGTAGTGTGATGCCTTGAGACAGGCCAAGCAATGCAGCAACCATAGAGGCAAACTCAACACTACCCATTGACGTTTCAAGTTGTATGCCCTTCCACAAGAGAGATGTCATGTTGTAGAAGAAGTGAGTTTCGCTCAAGTGGTAGAAAGCTGACAGGAAGAAGCGTGTCAGGTCGCCATACTGCAACAAGCCAACAGTGATAGTCATGGTTAGTCAGGCGGAACCAACAGACACTAATTTCAAAACAGTAAAATAGAAAGGGTAGGAATTCCAATTTGGAACTTACAATTATTCATACAATATTTTAGAGCACATGATGTGCATCCTACTTACAATTATTTTCCAAGAAGACCAACTTACTAGCAAATCTTAGAGAAATAATGCCACATAAGAATATCAAGTCCACTTTAAAAACTAGAAATCTTTTTTAAAATATTTAGATTTGATGTATGAAAATCACATGCATAGGTCTTCCTTGAAAGTATTCTCATTATATTACAACAATTTTATCAAGTTTTTCAAATGTTTTGCAATAGAAATTAGCAGTCAAAGTTGCATTTTGAAGACTATGTCGATGTCCAAAACAATATGTTTTCATTTTCATGACCAGAGAGTATATTTTACTGAAGTAGAAACACATATAGGATGAATTTATCTCAGCGTGAAAACTTGAAGGTCGATTCTTTGTGTGGCTACTAAGAGTAAATGCTGCAACAGGCAGGAAAAGGGGAATTTTTCTCTGTTCATCAGCTGCCCCAGCCTCCACTTGTTTCTTCCCCTTTGGCAATACAAACATTACCACAAAACAACCAGCAACTACACCCAATAGAAGGATGCTATTCCTAAATTTCGTTATATAATTATGCAGTACCTGCTATCAATTTCCCCAAAGCTAAATTCCAGATTAGAAGTGAATTGGCGCGCAGTTACAATCCCACACCCACACTCCTACAGCCCTAGCACGGAGAGAAAAAAAACCTTGGATTTTGACGCGGAGCAATTAGAACCAATCTACAATTCCACACACAGTGTCGCGTCTGGTGGATAATGGGAAGGTGGGAGGAGTACCTGGATGATGAGGTGGGGGTTGAAGGCGACGCGGGTGAGCGAGGGGAGGAGCGCGTCGAGGGAGCCGGGGCGGAGGTACACCAGCGTGTTGGCGGCGATCAGCGCCGCCGTCACGGGCGGCCGGCTGGCCCCCGTGCGGCCGTACTCGAGCAGCACCTGGAGCGCCAGCAGGGGGAGCATCCCGCTCGACCGGCCGCCCCCGCCGCCGGCGCCGGCTCTGCCGTAGAAGCGCCGCCGCCCGCTGCTCATCCCGGCCCCCATCGCGGCCGGAGACTGGCTGGCTGGCTCACTGACAGGTGGGGCTCCGAAGGCCGAAGTCCACACGCCGCGCAATTCCTTTTCCTTGTAAATTCGCTTCTGCTCTCCTAGTTTGCTTTTATTTCTGGACGAGTCGGTTTCTTTTTGTTCACTTCGTTTTTGGTTCTTTCTTCCATCGCAAGGTACGGTTGGAACCTTCCGGAGTATAATTTTAAAGAGAACCTATTCCATACCCATAGCCTTTTATGTATACATACTGGACACACCAACTAACAAATATCATAAAAATTTTCAAAAAAATTATTTTCAATAGTACTATACCTATGTATAAAATCTTATTTTTAAATTTATTTTTTGGTGATGTATATTCTAGAAGTAGATGTATATTTTTTTAGAATTTTTGGTGATATTTGTTAGTTGGTGTGCACGAAAATTTGAAGCTTGTGTGTATACGACATGTTTTCCTTTTAAATTGGAAATATATTAATTTAAAATTTATCCAATAATATAACTATAACACAATGATTGCAAAACCGCCGGGTACGGTATCGGTTATCGGCGGTTTGGTTTGAATAAATTTTATCTAAATTTAAATTTTTTTAAAAAATAAAAAAAATAAAAAAAATTCTAGTTGGTAATACTTGAATTATGGATCACTATGATGAAGAAAGTTAGTGAAAATAACGAAGTTTATATCATATTTTGGAGCTCCATTGAAATTTAAAAAATAAGAGATGGGTTAGAATATAATTTCTACTTTATTTAAGTGTAAAAACGATAGCAAGGGTTATGCAAAAAAAATTGTGCAATATTACATTATTTTTCTACAGATATCCATAATTTTTTCCTGAATTTTCTACAATTTTTTAGAAATTTTACTATACGTTTTATAATTTTTTTCTGCAACTTTTTCTTTTTAGCTTCAACATACCGCAGTTACCGCGGTTTACCGTGCGGTTACCGCACGATAACCGCGACCTTACCGTGAGATCTAAAATTTTCGAATTCAAATTTTTAGAGATGAATTTCGTACGATTTTAGATAATTACCGCAGTAACCGACATACCGTGGGGGACGATAACCCTCTAAAATGATATGGCAAACACTGCTATAACATCCCCACCTACCTCTCTATTTAACAGCCCTTCCTTATTTAAAATTTTCACCTACTTTCCTATCTCAACGAATAACAACCTCCCTTAATTCAACTTAATCTTTAAAAGAAAAACTTCAAATGTCTTTATATTTTTAAGATAGAGGGAGTACGAGAATTGATCCACCTTTGAAACACGTGCTCCTTTTCTTTTCTCAAATCTTACTAATTTATGTTTAATTATATATCCAATAAAACTCTTACTCCCTCCGTTTACAAATATTTGCTACTTTTGACCGTTTGATTTGTTCACGAATACTCGTCACTATACGTTTTCAAATGCACATTTTTCTATTTTATCCGTATTAATTTTCTCCTTCCCATTCTTTCCACTGTTGTGGAAGGTAGTATGGTCATTTCACATGAAAGTAAATGATCACCTAAATTTATGTACTTTGGTCAAAAGTGATGAGTAAACATGAACGGAGAGTACAAAATTCCTACATTTGAGGCGCATATCTTGAACTTACATAAACCTTTGCGTAAGATGTGCTTGTTTAGATTGATGCACAAATAAAACTTATAACAACATTTAACAATAATGTAATTTTATAATTACAGGAGTAGTTTGTGACCGATATCTCTCTCCTTTATTTTTGACTACACACTAAGACTCCCTATTAAGCCACGTGAGAAACAAAATATGGGCCTTTGGACAAATCATAGAAGACAAAGATGGTGTCCGTACATTGCAATGGATCACACCCATACAATTGAAGATGTGCTCGGAGGTTGGATTGAGGATAAAACACTAAATCGTGCAGTAGTTATTTACATGATGTGGAAAGGAGGGAATGGATGCGCTATACGCGCGGTGGGAGGAGAGATGGAAGGAGGATGACTCCACTTTTAAGCAGTAGAGATATTTGACTTCTCACTTTAAAGAATAACGCGGTTGCCATGCACACATACACAGTTGCAAGGTGTTGTTTGATCACTCTTATATAACCAACCACATATGATGTTCACACTATATCTCATGTTTCTTTTTTTTTTTCTAATTTTCAATGCACCACAATGTACAATATTGGTAATGCATATGGTTCTGTGTTCTTGTGGGCAATCTAAAAGGATCGTGAAGTCACCTGGAGGAGGGGGGGGGGGTGAATAGACGTTCTAAAAAAAACTAGCAACGAAATTAAACTTGAACACCGGAACTTTCGATGCAAATCACTAGAGGTTCCGATTGGACTTCTCTGTCTAACAGAAAGGCCTGATCGGAACTTCCGATTTTTGGGGTCAGAACTTTCGATCCCTATGCTAAATCCCTCGAAGAGGATGCAACCAGGGGTTATGCCCACAACACAAGGGTGACCGGAGATAGAAAAACAATAGTAAATGAACATGAACACAACTAGAGCAATTTATGCAAAGAAAATCACAAAGATAATGCAAGAGAGAGTGGGAGACATGATTTTTTCACTGAAGTTTGGACCTCAACGATCATACGTTTCTATTGAGGAACTCCAAAGAGCTAGATCTCTCTCGATTTCAAGCCTCACCAAGTGACCACAAAGATCGAGCTCGGTATGCACTCAAGTTACCCCTTTTACTTTCGAAGCGGAGTAGAATCGTTCACAAACGATCCCGGGCTGTCCACAACAATCAGAGCTCACAGGTGATGCCTAGCCAGTGGAGGAAGACCTCTAGGAGTAATAAGCTCGATGACGAAGCCCCGATGCCGATCACAAAGTGCTCACAAGAACCTAACCTCACAAGCTCTCGAAATCTCAAACCTCCAACCCAAACTCACAAAGATGCTCTAGATCCAAGATGGAGAGGTGTAGAAACCCTAGAAAGCCTAAGGAAGTAGATCTAAAAGATGTGACAGCCACTTGCTCAAAGTGTGAGTAGGGGGAGCTAAATACTCGCATCCACTCGAAACTAGCCGTTACTCACAGATTCGAACATCAACCCTTTCTGCCAGCCAAAAGCCTTGATCGGAATTTCTGATCTCAAACATCGAAACTTCCAATTAGGTCTTTCTGCCAGACAGAGAGCGCTGATCGGAAGCATTTCCAAAATTTAGGCTATGCCACCCTCTTGAGACTCACGGTCACCCCTGAAGGCCCCCACGTCGCTCCCCAAGGGGTGACTCGAGTAGCGACACAGGCTGACGGGCCATTGCCCCACTTTCCTCCCCTCTCCCCCTCACCGCTGCCGGAGCCGGCCATCGGAAATCGAGTGGCAACAAGGATGGCAGTGGTGGGGCCTCTCATTTTGTCCCAAGCTCTCAAAACCACGTGGAGGACGCGCGTCGGATCTAGTGCTAGGGAGGCTGCCGGTGGAGCATGATGGGGCCACGGTCTTTGGCATGGGGGAGGACGATGGCGGCTTGCATGATGGGCCCGTGGTTAAGGGGCCAGCGCTGGAAGTGGACGCGGCCAGCGATGGTGGGGGCAGCTAGATCTGGTGCCCCCAAGGCCAGATTGTCACACTATCACCTAGGAGGTTGGAGTTGATTAAAGATTATAATGTGGGAATACACAATCACCCG
Organism: Oryza meyeriana var. granulata; assembly: GCA_003991445.1. Lineage (NCBI taxonomy): Eukaryota > Viridiplantae > Streptophyta > Magnoliopsida > Poales > Poaceae > Oryza > Oryza meyeriana. The sequence goes on along the minus strand of RYFJ01002834.1, from coordinate 38,216 downwards.
GGAAAAGCCAATGTCGTGGTAGATGCTTTGAGCAAGAAAAGTTACTGCAATACCGCTTGAGCAGAGACGTTGTGCAAGGAAGTGCACTAGGAGTTCGAATGTCTAAATCTGAGCATCGTTGACCCTGTATTTGTGGCAGCCCTAGAGGCCCAGCCCACACTCTTCGATCAAGTTCGCGAGGCACAAGCGAATGATCCAGAGATCAAAGAACTCAAGAAGAACATGAGAGTTGAAAAAGCCCAAGGATTGATGGAAGACGAAAACCGGACAGTCTGGATGAGAGAACGATTGTGTGTCCCAGAAAACAAGGAACTCAAAGACTTAATCCTCCGGGAAACTCATGAGACGCAGTACTCAATTCATCCCTGAAGCACTAAAATATATCAAAACCTCAAGACAAAGTTTTGGTGGCCCAGCATGAGAAGAGAAATCACGGAATTTATGGCGCTTTGTAATGTGTGTCAGCGAGTCAAAAGCAGAACATCAAAGGCTTGCAGGACTTTTACAACCGCTTGGAGTCCTAGAGTGGAAGTGGGAAGAGATCGGAATGGACTTCATCACCGGTTTACCCCGCACATCTTCGGGATACGACTCAATCTGGGTGATCGTGGATCAGCTCACCAAGATTGCCCATTTCATTCCGGTGCATACAACGTACTCGGGCAAGAGGTTAGCAGAACTCTACATGGCCCGCATAATGTGTTTACACGGAGTACCCAAGAGGATTGTATCTGATCGCGGTAGCCATTTCACTTCCAAGTTCTGGCAGAAGTTGCAAGTAGAACTAGGAACCCGACTGAATTTTAGCACAACCTACCATCTCCAAACAGACGGACAGACTGAAAGAGTCAACCAGATATTGGAGGACATGCTAAGGGCTTGTGTGTTGGATTTCGGTGGGACTTGGGATAAGAGTCTGCCCTACGCGGAGTTCTCGTATAACAACAGCTACCAAGCTAGTCTGCAGATGGCCCCATTCGAAGCTCTGTATGGTAGGAAGTGCCGTACACCCCTCTTCTGCAATCAGATAGGCGAACGCCAGGTATTCGGGACCGATGCGCTCAAAGAGGCAGAAGAGAAAGTGGCCATTATCTAGGAGCGATTAAAAACAATTCAGTCAAGACAGAAGAGTTACACCGACAACCGTCATAGAGATCTGAGTTTCGAGGAAGGAGATTATGTGTACCTTCGTGTCACACCACTCTGCGGGGTACACAGGTTCCAAACCAAAGGGAAGTTGGCCCTGCGTTTCGTGGGACCCTACCAAGTGCTAGCTCGTAAAGGCGAAGTTGCATACCAGTTGGACTTCCCAGCTTCAATGGCAGGTATACACGACGTGTTCCACTTGTCACAACTAAAGAAATGTTTGAGGATACCAGCAGAATAGGCCGATTCGGAGCAGATTGAGATCTAGGAAGACCTCATCTATGTGGAAAAGCCAATTCGGTTCTTGGAGATTAGTGAAAGGAACACCCGAAGCCGGGTGATTAGGTTATGCAAGGTACAGTGGAGTCATCATTCAGAGGAAGAAGCCACATGGGAACGAGAGGATGAATTGAAGTCCGTCCATCTGCATCTCTTCACCAGCACATCCGAATCTCGAGGACGAGATTCCATTTAAGGAGGGTAGGTTTGTCGCATCCTGAGTTTCCCCTTAAATAGAGCCACACAAAATATATTAAAGAAGAAGCCTCAAAAAAATTATTTTAAAAGGCCAAGGGAAAAATTAAATAAGTAAAATGTGAAATAATAAATTATCAGGGCTGAGAATATTTTTTCTGTATTCTCTTTGCCAAAATACACTAACAGGATTTTTATGAGAATTTTTAGAGCACTAAAAGTATTTTTAATAAATCAAAACAAATTATCAGAATTAAAATCCTTTTGGAATTCTCTTTTTTTCCTTTTTCTTTCCTTCCTTTTTCTCTTTCTCTTTTTCTTTCTTCCTGTTGGGCCGCGGCCCAGTGCTGTTTCTCGGCCTAACGTAGCCCGTGTGCGCACGCCCCTCCCCGCGGGCCCCGCCCATCAGCCAGCGTTCGCTCGCCCACGCTGTTCCCCTCACCGCTCCCGCTGACCTATGGGACCGACGCTCTACATGTCAGCTTCGTCCCCAACCTCTGGCCTCGTCCGTCGATTTTCTCCCGTTCCCGCTTCCCCGCGTCTCGGCTCTGAGTTCAAACCACGCGGACTGAGTCCCCGCCCGTTTCCCCCACCTTCTCCACCCCTCTCGCCCACGACCGCGGATGAATTGCGCCCACTAGCCGTCATGGCTGCCACTCTCAACCCCGTGAAATTCGGCCAACTTGGCCACGAACTCCCGCAACCGAGTACATATAAACTCTTCTCGTGCTCCGTCCTCACTTCCCCCTTAGTTGCCCACGCCTGTCGAGTACCCAAGCCCCCTCTGCGCCGAGTTTCTGAACCGCCACCGCGCTCCGTCGACTCCGGTTGCATGTCGCTGTCGCTACAGCCGTCGCCGACTACCGCGCTCGTGCTCGCTAGCTTCGCTGCACCCCGCTGTGTCCTGTTCCGCCACCGGTCGCCTCGGATTCCCGCCGGAACTCTATCGTCTCCGTCGCCCCTTTTGGTAAGCCTCTCCGCCAGCGGTCGGCCAAGGATTTCCATCGACCTACTAGGTCTTTTTCTCTCCTAACACGTTCTACACCTCCACCAGTGTAGCGCCCCCTTCTCGGTACCCCTGTACGGTGATACCAGAGAGGAAGCGCCCCGCAGGAGATTGGCGTGAACCAACTCCCACGGAATATATATATATATATATATATATATATATATATATATATATATATATATATATATATATATTATACCCTTATAAGTTGTGACTTTGGGCAAGCCCTGAGCAGCAACCTGCAAACAGAACAGCAGCAGCAGAACGACAGCACAGCGAGAACCCAATCCACAAGCAACGGCTTGGGACTAGGAAAGAAACCCTAATCTTTACTTCAACTTCACTCTTCTTGAATGAGGGGAAAATAAATGGATTGAGTACTTTCGTACTCAGCAAGTCACGGAAAACGTGAGATATGCAGGCTATCAAGGATAGGCTGGGGTTCTTTTCACAGACCTTTTTTTTATTTGAAAACATTTTTGAAAACCTAAGTGTGGGTTGTCTCAAAGTGACTGGAAGGAGGCTCTCGCCTCGATCTTGTCCGCGAATTGCCTTTCAACAACTCGAGTGGACAAAATAGATTTTAATTGATCTCAGGTATTCTTTATACCGCCTGTCGGATCACGACAGCGGTTTAGTGGATCTGCCCTCAAGCAGCTTTCCACTGTATCAATATCTATTACTTTATTTTCAATTTCGTCCGCTCCAGGACGTAATCTCATCTTTCCTCTATTATTTTCCTTTCACCTTCGCCCACTTAGGACGAAAACTCATCTCAACGGCTCCTCGAGCCATTCTTAACTCATCTTGATGGCTCCCCAAGCCATCCTTAAACTCAACTCAAATTGCTTCCACTCGGGAAGCCTAATCTATAATGCCATACGACATCCCGGGTCACACAGCCCCTGTCGGAGGATAAACCCTCGACAGCGGGAAGTCGTGAGACCCCCCCTTTGGAGATTCGGCCAGGGGAGTTGTTTCTCAGGGGAAGTCGACGTCAGACGAATCGCCTGGCGCCCGGGAACAGGGGGCCCGAGCGGGAGGCGGAGAGGTCCGGACCGTCCGATCGCGGTCCGGACCGTCCGAACCTTGAAGATCACACGGAAGAGAGACAGGAGGCGTTTAGACAGGTTCGGGCCGCTCGGAAGCGTAATACCCTACTCCTGTGTGTATGCTCTGTGGCGGTTAATATGGTTTGAGTGTCTTCAGGGTGTTCCCGGCGAGCTCAGGAACTTGGTGCCGAGGAAGGCGAGAGTGTGTGACTGCCGACACTAGACAGAGTATTCTTGCTAATCTTCCTCCTTTTTTCCCTTGCCCTCCCCGTCGGCTTGGATCCTCCTTTATAGAATCGGGGCAATCCACAGTGCCAGGACGGGGAGAGAGGTATTTCCCGGTGAGCTCCTCTGTGTCTTCGTCCGTCTGCGACGCCCACGCCGGAGTTGGAAGAACGTCCTGTCGCCCCTGTCCGCCTGTGACACCCACGCCGGAGTTGGTATGGCACGGCGGGTAGGTCGTCTCGTGGAGCGGCCGCTGCAGGCGGCCAAAGTCTTGCGGATGTGACGGAGCGTACTGTGGCGGCCAGAGCGTGGGGAGTTGAAGCTCATGCGGTCAAAAGTTCTCCGACTGCACGGGAAAGAGGATGGGCGTCAGGGGCGACACGCCCCGTCACTTTGCCGTCAGCTCGCCATTAATGCAGTAGTTGGCGGCTGACCAGCCCGGACTAGCGTGCCATCAATGCGGTAGTTGGCGGCTAACCAGCTCGGGTCGGCCGTGTGCCCGGGCGCCGCACACGCGGGGCGCCGGGGCTGCAGGCTTCCCTCCCGGGGAAAGCACCGGGGAACGTGGGGCCCTCGTTCCCGTTTCGCCGACAGCGGCCCCTGGGCCTGTTGCTCGACCGGGGCCTTATCCGGGCAGGAACAGGGCCATATCTCGGGGAAACGAAAAGGCGCGGGGCCCACCAGGTTTAGCGAGGAACGAGGCGAGACTACCACTTCCGGTCCGCTAATCGAGGGCCATAATGGAGGAGTCGAAGGGGCGCTTCACGGGTTCTTGAAGCTATAAACGGCAGCGGGCAGTAGGCGGCTTTTCCATACTGAGATCGAATCGCCGTCGCTTCGGTTGCTGCTTGCGCCCAGAGCTTAGGTTCCCCATTCGCGCTCACTCCCCCTTGCTCCGTTCGTCCTTCATCCTCTCTCGCCGCTGCATCTACGATGCCACGCGCTGGCCGCGTGGTAAGGCCGCTGGACGGCGGGGCGGTTCCGCCGTCGCGCCTGAACGACGACGCCGGGGTGGCGCGGGTGAAGAGGATGATGCCGGCCACCACACGATGGAGGGCGGCGCCTGAGGTGCGCCCTGGCGAGTCGAGACCGACGCCGAGAGAACCCGACGAAGCGGTGTACTTGATCGATTATGCGGTCGGCGGGTTAGTCCCGCCATTCTCTGACTTCTTCTTCCAGGTGCTGGAGATGTATCAGGTGCAGATGCTGCATTTGACCCCCAATGCCGTGATGGTGCTGGGGGTTTTCGCGCATTTGTGCGAGATGTTTGTGGGCGTCATGCCATCGGTGGACCTCTTCCGGCGCTACTTCACCATGAAAAGTGCGCCGAAGAACAAGGCCACTGACCTACCGGAGCGGGTAGGCTGTGTGTACTTCCACGGCCGCCCTGGCGTTGAGTTTATCCCAATGGCGCTGAAAAACAAATGGGATTTATGGCGCCAGAACTGGGTCTACATCGGAGTCGACGCCAACGACCGGCTCCTGCTCCCGACCGAGGCGGCCCAGAAGGCGAAGAGCTGGACCGAGTCGCCGCCGGAAGACGCGCGGTTAGCGCCAGTGTTGGCGCGCATCGCTAGCCTGGCGACGGCTGGGTTGAATGCGCATATGGTGGTCGGCGATTTCCTCGGCCGGCGACTGGCGCCGCTCAACAGGAGGTCCCGGGCCTGTTGGTTATATACCGGGCCCAAGGACATCACCAGGACCCATCCCGACGACCTGAGCAAGGCGGCGATAGGTCTGCTAATGGCGTGGGCGCTGGAAGGAGGGGGCGCGGCGGACCGCGCGCTCCCTGTTGGCGTGACGCCGCTCTGCATCGACCGCGGGCGGGCAAGAATCCAGAAGGCCCTCCCCCGTTTCGACGCCGTTGGCGTTGTCACCTCGCAGGTCACCCCCAAGACCGTCGAGATACTCGACGTCCCGGGGGAAGAGGATGTGCCGGCCGAAGAGCCGGTGCTGTCGAGGAAGGAGGGGAAGCGGTCCGCGGGTCCCGACGTGGGACTCGCGGCGTCTAAAAGAGCGAAGACCGTTGCTCCGGGGGCCGTTGTTCCGGCCGCTGCCTCCCCAGGCCGCGCGGACCCCGGGCAGACCGGGGCCGTTGTGGCGGTAGCCGCTGGCGAGGCGCCAGTAAGCGCCGCCCGGGTGCAGACCACGGAAACGGGGGCGGTTTCCCGGGCCCCCGGGACCGGGCTGGAGGAGACCCCCGATGCGGGAGGCGGCGTGGAGCAGGCGTCGGGAGAATTGCTAAGGACGACCGGGCCCCGCGGTGGCGATAGGTCACTTCTGAGACCCAAGGCGTGGAGCTTCAAGGGGCCCCGGGCTAAGTAAGTGCTTCAACCCTATTCGGTTTTCCTTGCACAGCTCGTCGCCCGACCTATCTCTTACCTGTCTGGTTCCGGCTCGTACAGGAAGGGCTAGGGGCCGATGACGGCGCCGCCGGCCCCGACCGGGGGCGGTGCTGTGGACGCGCCGACGGCTCCGCCGCATCCCGCCACGCCCCCGCCATCGCCGGGCACGGTGGTGGATATGGAGGTCGCGGCGGCCACGCCGGAGCGGGCCTCCGCGGGACCAAGTGTGGTCCCCGCTGCGGAGGGAAGAGAGGACGCCGGGGCCCCGCCGTATCCCGCGAGGGGGGAGCGGGCCCTGGTCCTTTTTGCTGCGCCGCGACCAGGCGCTGCGCGCAGGCCCGAGACACTGCACGCCGCGCTGGGGCAACTAGTGGTCGCCGCCGGCGAAGTACAGGTGGCGGCCCGCCGCGAGCAGCGCGAGTCCGCTCGGCTCCGGGCGGAGCTCGAGAGGGGGCAGGCGGCGATCACGGTGGCAGCGGAGAGACTCGTCTTCCGTACAATTGCCACTGAAATCCTTGTGTCGACCGCCGTCAGGAAATCGAGGCGGCGGAGGGGCGCATCGCCCAATTGAGAATTGCCGCCAAGATCGCCGCCGACGAGGCCACCCGCGCCCGGTCCGAGGCGAAGGCGCGGGAAAAGGAGATGACTTCCCGGGAGGACCGTCTCCGGGGCGAGGAGGCCGATCTTGCGGCCCGGGAGCGCGAGGTCAGCGCGCGGGAGGTAGCCGTGGCGGTGAATGAGGAGGCCGCCAAGCTTTCCAACGCCATGGCCCAGGACAGCGCCTGGCGCCTCCGGGACCAGGAGAAGAGGCTGGCGACCTGGGAAGAAGGCCTTGCAGCATGGGAGTCCGACCGCCGACGAGAGGCCGAGCAGGCGAAGATGCTGGCCGCCGACCTGGACGCCAAAGCCGAGGCCCTCGGGACACGAGAGGCGATTCTCGAGGAGAAAGAGGACTCCTTGGCTCGGCGGGAGGCGGCGGTGAAGGCTGCCGAGGCCCGGCAGGCGGAGAAGGAGGTCTCCTGGAAACGCACGGGCGACCTTGAGGCCGTGGCGCGCGGGGCCGCCGTGCGGGCCGTGTCAAGCGGCTCCCCGTCATCGGCAGGCGCGGCCAGCTCAACCGAGGAGCTGGCCAGGGCGGAGAGACGGCTGAGATTTGTGCAAGGTAGCCTCGCCCTCCGGAAGAATCTCGACGGCGAGGTTGCAGCTTGCCTGGGGCGGTACAGCTCCGACGTCCGGGGGTGTCTCAAACGCATCGGCGTCCGGGCACCTCCGCAGAGGACCGACCTACCCGGCGGGGTCGGTCGGGCGCTGGTGGAGCTCGGCGACTTGCTGGATACGCTGGACCTGCTCCCCCAGCAAATTCATGAAGTCCTGGAGAAGGAGGGAACAGAGCTTGCCTCGCGGGTGGCGGAGTACGTCCTTGGCTGCTACCGGGCTCGAGACGCGAAGTTTTCCCTGGCCCCGGTGCTGGAGGGATTCCCCGCCGATGGGGAAGAGGAGGCTCGGAAGGCCGTGGCCGATGCTGCTGCGACGGTGGCCAGATTCTTTAACCGGGGGGAACACCCCGAGAATCCAGGGACCGACGATTCCGGCGAAGAGGCCGGGCCCGAGGAGTGACCTCCCCCTGTGCGGCGACGGCTGTGGTCCTCCGCGCATGCTTGTATTTTGACTTCACCTGTTTTGTACAAAGAAAGACATCCGTGTGTGTATATAACAATGTTTGTGTTTTCGCACCTTGGATGATTGCGTCGCCTGCTCCGGGATTTCAGCCAGTTGACTCGGAAGGTCCGATCCGTGAGGGGACGGTCCGAATTTAGGCATTCGGTCGGGATGTCTTGGGGCAACCGCTAGACCGGTCACCGGCCCGGATCTGCTCCCGCCACGTGGGGGATGTTCCGGGGTTGGCCCCGTAGATGCTGCATAGGTTAGGTACGGCCCAAGTGTTAAGCTCGTGCCCTTTGGCTCGCCGGGAGCCTCTTGGAGACCGACCTCGACCGGGCACGGGGTTGCCAGGTAGCGAAACACCCGGCACCTTGGCGGTGGCTGGGGAGGAGCTGGCCGGCCGGGCACCGCTGCCCGCCCCGGGAATCTAAGCTGGCCCGACGGGGGGCGCTGCCCGAGACCCCGGGGCATCGGCAGTGTCCGGGGCACGGTCCACGACCCGGTCACCAGGCCACGGTAACCGGGGCGGCACTAACCCAGCAGCCCATATGCGCGGCTTCGGCAAATCCCACTTGCTCCCGGGGCCGAGGAGAGCGAAACGCGTGGTCGTAGAAAAGAGAAAAGATAGATAGCCGAACAAGCGTAAAGTTGAATGAGGTGCGTATCTGGATGTTGACGAGCATGGTGCGGTTGCGCGGGTACGACCTCGGGGCCGGGAGCACTGTCAGCTCTAAGCTGGGCCTGAGGACCGCCCAGAGACGGAAACGCCTTCCTGGGCATACTCGCTTCGGGCCCCTAGTCCTGGGAACCGGCTGCGCGGGCACGACCTTCCCACTTAGCGCCCCGGGTCCCGGGGGCCTTCTCGGGGTGCTGTACGCCAAGCACCCTTCTTAACCCTTCCGGGGAAGATCTGGTCTGCACACGATGGACCGTGAGAGTATATGGCTCGTCCCCTTGTCTACTCCATGCTACGAGCCGTGGGGTCAACCACTTCCCGAAGGCATCCTCCCGGTCGCGATCGTGCAGAGGAGAGGGTTACGCACAAGCATTTCGCCCCCAACCTCCGGAAACGACCGGTCCCGAAGCTAGCCAGGCAGGGCGTCGGAGCCGCAAGAGCGCGGGGTCGACGATGCCCTGGACCTAGCACATCGGGGCTCGATCACCCGTCGGCAAGGGACTGATGACAATGCGCAGACCCCAACCGCTGCACGGGCGCGGCCCGGGTATACCCCCAAGGGATGGGGCACCCGCGGGTGCAACACACGGAAAAGGACAAAGGGCAAGACTAAAGAGGATATTGAAAAAAGTCGTTTATATGAAATGTACACATATGGGGGCCCCCGGCCAGCGTTGAGTTTTGGAGGGAACCGACGCTGGCCCGAGCTCCCTGCAACTTACGGGATATGTTTATGGATAAAACTTGCGAAGATGTTCGATATTCCAGGGATTGGGAAGCGGGGTCCCATCCTCCTGGCCCAGTCTTACCGAGCCCGGTCGGGAGACACCGATCACCAGGAAGGGGCCTTCCCACATGGGGGAAAGCTTATTCTTTCCGGCACGTGTAAGGACACGGCGGAGGACTAGGTCCCCGACCTGGAGTGATCGGGCCCGAACCTTACGCTGGTGATAGCGCTTAAGGCTCTGCTGGTAACGTGCGACTCGGAGCGAGGCGCGTCGTCTTCGCTCCTCGAGGAAGTCGAGGTTGTCGAGCTGCATGTTGTCGTGGTCGATGTTGTCGCCGTAGCGCTGTACCCGGGGGGAGCCGAAGGTAAGTTCTGACGGCAGAACGGCCTCGGCCCCATATACCAGGAAGAACGGGGTCTCCCCAGTCGCCCGGCTCGGTGTGGTACGATTGGCCCACAAGACCGCTGGGAGCTCGTCGATCCACTTGGCGCCGTGTTTCTTGAGGTCGTTGTAGGACCTTGTCTTGAGGCCCCGTAGGATCTCAGCGTTTGCCCTCTCGGCCTGCCCATTGCTGGCAGGGTGGGCAGGGGAGGCGAAGCAGAGCTTGATGCCGATGTCGGAGCAGTATTCGCCGAAGAGCTCGCTCGTGAACTGCGTGCCGTTGTCGGTGATAATGCGGTTGGGATCCCGAAGCGGCTGGTGATTCCCCGGATAAACTTGAGCGCTGAGTGCTTGTCGATGTCGATTACGGGGAACGCCTCCGGCCACTTCGTGAACTTGTCGATGGCGACATAGAGATGCCGATAACCCCCGACTGCCCGGGGAAAGGGGCCGAGGATATCGAGTCCCCAGACCGCGAAGGCCAGGACAGGGGATCATCTGGAGTGCTTGCGCCGGCTGGTGGCTCTGTTTGGCATGAAACTGGCACGCGCGGCAACGCTGGACGAGGTCGAACGCGTCCTGCAAGGCCGTGGGCCAATAAAATCCCTGCCGGAAAGCCTTACCGACCAGGGATCGAAATGCGGCGTGACTGCCACACTCCCCTTCGTGGATGTCGGCGAGGATCTCGACTCCGGAGTCGCGCGGAACGCACTTGAGCAGGACGCTGTTGGCGCCACGCCGGTAGAGGTCCCCTTCTACCAGGACATAGCGCTTAGACAAGCGAGCGATCCTTTCTGCTTCCACGTCATCTTCAGGGAGATGTGCTCGGAGAAGATATGCCCGGATTTCGTCCATCCAGGAAGGCGCGCTGGGTCCGGCCGCGAGGACCAAGTCCTGGGGCCGGGAGCGCGTGTCAGGCTCAGGCCCGGGCTCAGGGGTTGAGCCCGAGGTCCCGGATAAGCACGCCGAGGAGGTCTCGAGGGCTTCCTGGAAAATCCCCGAGGGGACAGGCGCCCGCGAGGAAGCCAGTCTTGAGAGCTCGTCGGCGGCTAGGTTGCGACTGCGAGGGACGTGGCGAAGCGTGAGGTCGTCGAAACGGCGCTCAAGCCTCCGCACTTCGTCCACGTATGCGGCCAATTGGGGGTCCAGGGTCTGGTACTCCCCGGACACCTGGTTGATGACGAGCTCGGAGTCGCCTTGCGCGCATAGCCGTCACACCCCGAGGGCGATCGCGGCCCGGAGGCCGGCGAGAAGGCCCTCGTACTCAGCCATGTTGTTGGTGGCCCCGAAGTTGAGGTGGACGACGAAGCGGAACTCGTCCCCGGCGGGCGATACGAGGACGATCCCGGCCCCGGCGCTGGGGCGGCAAGCCCGCCGGGCGCAGGAGCCGTCGAAGTTCATTATCCAGTGGAGGCGCAGGTCAGGCGGCAGCTCGGGGGCCGGGAATCCGGCGTCCAGCACAGGGTCCGGCTCAGGCCCCGGGGTCCATTCCGCTAGAAAATCCGCCAGGACTTGGCTTTTGATGGCGTTGCGCGCTTGGAAGCGGAGGTCGAACTCAGCGAGCTCGACCGCCCACTTAGCGACGCGGCCTGTTCCCTCCCGGTTATGCAATATCTGCCCGAGGGGGAAGGATGTGACTACGAATACCTTGTGCGCCTGGAAGTAGTGGCGAAGTTTCCTGGACGCGATGAGAACAGCGTAGAGCATCTTTTGCGCCTGGGGGTAGCGCGATTTGGCGTCACGGAGTACCTCGCTGACGAAGTACACCGGCTTCTGTTGTGTGTTTCCCGAAGCCGGCCCGACAAGGGCCGGGGGTCCGGGCTCAGCTCCCCCGGGAGGGAGCGAGCTCTCGCCTATGGGGACAGGTATGGAGCTGGGACATTGGGGCCCCGGGTGTAATGTTGGGATGGTCCCGGGCGCCCCGTTCCCGGGCTCGCACTCGCCTTGGCGAGGCTGCCCAGGTTCGGGCTCCGCGGTGGCGGGCCCGGGAGGTGAATCCCGGGTGGCCCGCCTGCTTGGCAAGGGGCGCTCGACGACGAGCGCCGCGCTTACCACCTGCGGGGTTGCCGCGATGTAGAGCAACAAAGGCTCGTCTGGTGCCGGTGCCACGAGGACAGGGGGCGTAGTCAGGTACCTCTTGAGCTCATCAAGGGCTTTATCCGCCTCATCCGTCCAGGCGAACTGCCCGGATTTCTTGAGAAGTTTGAATAGGGGGAGGGCGCGCTCCCCAAGCCTGGAGATGAACCGACCTAGTGCGGCCACGCACCCGGTCAGCTTCTGGGCCTCCCGTAGCCTCGTCGGGGGGCGCATGCGGTCGATTGCCGCTATCTTCTCCGGGTTTGCCTCAATGCCGCGGCTGGACACGAGGAACCCGAGGAGCTTGCCGGCCGGGACCCCGAAGACGCACTTGTCCGGGTTCAGCTTCATCCTTGTGCATCGAAGGTTACTGAACGTCTCGGCCAGATCATGGAGCAGAGTGGCGCGGTCGCGCAACTTCAACACCAAATCGTCGACGTAGGCCTCCATGTTGCGACCAAGCTGCGATTCAAATGTTACACGGACAGCACGCTGGAAAGTGGAACAAGCATTCTTCAACCCGAAAGGCATGCACATATAACAGAAGGCCCCCTGGGGGGTAATAAAAGAAGTTTTTTCCTCATCCTCCTCTGCCATGCGGATCTGATGGTATCCTGCATAAGCATCAAGAAAGCACAAGAGGTCGCACCCCGCGGTGGAGTCGACTATCTGGTCTATGCGAGGCAGAGGGAATGGGTCTTTGGGGCAAGCCTTGTTGAGGTCGGTGTAGTCTATGCACATTCGCAGCTTCCCGTTGGATTTGGGGACGACGACTGGGTTGGCCAGCCATTCCGGGTGGATGACCTCGCGGATGAAGCCGGCCAGCAGAAGTTTGTGGATCTCCTCACGGACGAAGGCCTGGCGCTCTGGGGCCTGTCGTCGTACCTTCTGTCGCACCGGGCGCGAGCCCGCGCGGATGGCCAAGCGGTGCTCAATCACCCCCCTGGGGACCCCGGGCATGTCCGACGGTTGCCAGGCGAAGACGTCGGTGTTTGCCCGGAGGAAGGCGATGAGCGCGCTTTCCTATTTGTCGTCCAGCGAACCGCCAATCTTGACGGTCCGGGACGGGTCGTCGCCAAGGACTACCTCCTTGACTAGCTCCGCATCGGTGGCGACGATGCGCGGCTTGGGGGCGCGGCGCGGCGCAGCGAAGGCCCCGCGCCCCCCGCCACGTCAGGAGCTGCAGGGGCGATGTCGGCCGCACGCTGCTCGGCGCACGAGAGGGCGGCTTTCACGTCCCCAAGAACTGTGATCGGGCCCGAGGGGCCTGGGAGCTTCATGGTTAGGTACGCGTAGTGCGTAACAGCCATAAACTTCACCAACGCGGGGCGTCCAAGGACCGCGTTGTATGGGAGGTTGCACTCGGCAACGTCGAAAATGACGTGCTCGGTGCGGAAGTTGCCACGGTCACCGAAGGTGACGGGCAAAGAGACCTGCCCGAGGGGCCAAGCGAGGCCCTTCGTAATCCCGATAATGGGCGACGAGGGCGAGAGATTCATCCCTGGGGCCTTGATCTTCTCAAAGACCTCGGGGGAAAGGATGTTGAGGGCGGCGCCCCCGTCGACGAGGACGCGGCCCACCTTCACGTTGCATATGATGGGGGAGACCGCGAGGGCGAGTTGTCCCTCCCCTGGTACCCGGGCTGGATGGTCCGCGGGGCCGAAGGTGATCGTACTGTCCGACCACTTCAGCCTCCGGGACGCCGCTGGCCCCGGGGTTGCGGCTAACAGCTCGCGCTTCATGGCCTTGAAGCCACGGCGCGAGGAGTGAGCGTGTGCCCCGCCGTCGAGGGTGGCGATGACATTCTCGGGTTCTTGGAACTCGAGAGGCTGCTCTGGATTGGGGGCGGGCTTGTCCTGCTGCCGCTCCAATTGGAACTTCTTAGTGCGCTCGGCCAGGTTCTGGACGGCGCGGCACTCGGTGAGGTCGTGGCGGTCCGTCTCGTGGACGGAGCACCATTTCCGGCCCGCAGCCGGTGGCGCACGCTCAGCCTTTTGCCTTTTGCTGCCGTAGTCGTCTTGGCGGGCGGTGTGGCCCCGGGGGCCGCCAGACGCCGCCAAGGCGAAGTTCTCGGCGTCCTCCTTGCCCTTCTGGCGCTTCCGCCTGTCCCGCCGCGCCGCGGAACGTGAGGCCGCGGCCTCTTCCACCGAGCCCTCGGCGAGGATCTCGGGACGCGGCTTGTTCCACGCCCGGGCTTCCTCCTTGCGGGCGCAGTGGTCGGCAAGACTGAACAGTTCCGCCGTGGTTTGGACGTCGCGGGTGCCCATCTTTTCGAGCATGCGCTGGTCGCGCACGCCCGAACGAAACGCGTGGATAACCGCGTGGGGGCGATGTGAGGGATTGTGTTGCGTACCTGGCTGAAACGCTGTAGGAAATGCCTCAGCACCTCACCCCTACTTTGACGTAGGGCGTGGAGGTCCGCTTCTGTCCCAGGGCGCGGGAAGGTGCCCTGGAAATTTGCCACAAACTGGTGGCAAAGGTTCTCCCACGAGCGGATGGATCCCTCGGGGAGGCTCATCATCCAGGAGCGAGCCTGGGCCTTGAGGGCGACGGGGAAATAGTTCACCATCACCGTCTCATCCCCGCCCGCCGCACGGATGGCGGTGGCGTATATCTGCAAGAACTCCGTGGGATCCACGGAGCCATCGTACTTCTCCGGCAAGTTGGGCCGGAACATAGCCGGCCAGCGAACCTGCCGCAGGCCTGGGGAGAGCGCCAGGCAACCCGAGCAGCCGTACTGGGTGGGCTCTGGCGACGAATAGCGGTTTCCCACTAGTGGTTCGGAGCTGGAGGCCGGGGCCTCGGAATGCCTGGCGGCGTCCTTGCGCCGCTCACGCTGGCGCTCCATTGTGACCCGGGCGTCCTCGTTGGCCCGGGTCCGGTCGAGCCGGTTGCGGAGGTCGCCCGTGCCCCGAGATTTGTTCTGGCCCGAGGCGGTCGGCCGGCTCGCGCTAGAGGTCGCGCGGTCGGAAGTCCCAGTGCTTGTATGGCCGCCGGCGGTGACCCGGCGGTGGGCGGTGCCTACCAAGTCGGCGATCTCGTTAATCCACCGCCGCCCCCGGCCTCCATCCCCGGCAAATGTCGGGGGGTGTCGCAGGAGGGCTTCCGCCGCCAAGAGGGCTTCCTGCGGTGTCGCCGAATGGAAGTGGAGGCTGCGACGTGCCGTGGGACGGCGCCTTTGTTCGCGCCCTATGGATGAGGCGGCGGCGGACCCGGCGGGGCACTTGCCGGCCCCCTCCGCGAGGGAAGGGGCCGAGGCCGCACCACCAGGCCGCCGCGGGGCGCGCTTTGCCCGCCGGGTACGCGCCGCGCGCCCCCAAGAAGGCGAAGAGGGAGGAGGTGGCGGGCTTGCCTCTGGGCTAACGTTGCCCAGCAGGGTGTAGTCGCCGGACTCCTCGTCAGAATCCCGCGGACGATGGCCTCCAGCCATGAAGGGCGTCGGTGTCGGGAACGTCGGCGTCCGACCTGAGGAAGAAAACTCCCCCTACCTGGCGCGCCAGCTGTCGGAGGATAAACCCTCGACGGCGGGAAGTCGTGAGACCCCCCCTTTGGAGATTCGGCCAGGGGAGTTGTTTCTCAGGGGAAGTCGACGTCAGACGAATCGCCTGGCGCCCGGGAACAGGGGGCCCGAGCGGGAGGCGGAGAGGTCCGGACCGTCCGATCGCGGTCCGGACCGTCCGAACCTTGAAGATCACACGGAAGAGAGACAGGAGGCGTTTAGACAAGTTCGGGCCGCTCGGAAGCGTAATACCCTACTCCTGTGTGTATGCTCTGTGGCGGTTAATATGGTTTGAGTGTCTTCAGGGTGTTCCCGGCGAGCTCAGGAACTTGGTGCCGAGGAAGGCGAGAGTGTGTGACTGCCGACACTAGACAGAGTATTCTTGCTAATCTTCCTCCTTTTTTCCCTTGCCCTCCCCGTCGGCTTGGATCCTCCTTTATAGAATCGGGGCAGTCCACAGTGCCAGGACGGGGAGAGAGGTATTTCCCGGTGAGCTCCTCTGTGTCTTCGTCCGTCTGCGACGCCCACGCCGGAGTTGGAAGAACGTCCTGTCGCCCCTGTCCGCCTGCGACACCCACGCCGGAGTTGGTATGGCACGGCGGGTAGGTCGTCTCGTGGAGCGGCCGCTGCAGGCGGCCAAAGTCTTGCGGATGTGACGGAGCGTACTGTGGCGGCCAGAGCGTGGGGAGTTGAAGCTCATGCGGTCAAAAGTTCTCCGACTGCACGGGAAAGAGGATGGGCGTCAGGGGCGACACGCCCCGTCACTTTGCCGTCAGCTCGCCATTAATGCAGTAGTTGGCGGCTGACCAGCCCGGACTAGCGTGCCATCAATGCGGTAGTTGGCGGCTAACCAGCTCGGGTCGGCCGTGTGCCCGGGCGCCGCACACGCGGGGCGCTGGGGCTGCAGGCTTCCCTCCCGGGGAAAGCACCGGGGAACGTGGGGCCCTCGTTCCCGTTTTGCCGACAGCCCCGTTTCAGACCACTCAGGTCATCCATCAGCTACTAAGGCCGATTCTGGTAACGATTCCCATACCACAAATCACTTTCACAAAACCTTGGCAAACAAATCTACGCTAGAGGAATCACCTCACATTGCCCGTAACCGTGGGCACGGCTGTTCGAACAGTTCGTATACCTTTGCAAAGGGTGCATGCTTTACCCACACAACACGAGCTTACTCCCACACTGATCAGGTGGGGAGGTTCGCGACAAAGCCTTTCCAAAGCCTTCCCAGGATAGCACGTTGCCCTATAAATGGGTGCTCACTCTTAACCAAGTACCAGGAACTCATTTTCTGTACTTAGGGACAGGGGTATATTGCCCTCTTGGCACCCAGCCAGTCCCACATTTATTAGCAATCGAAAACTATCCTGGGAACACTAGTTACTCAACCAGGGGTGTCCTATTCCACTCGTGTGGTCGCACTTGTGAGATGCTCGGATGAAATTCCCCAAGGAATCGGTCCTTATATGCGAATACGAAGTGCTACCACACAGGCAATCACTTTGCACCACGGAAACTTTCGCAAATAAATTTTGTTTCGCAAATCTGCCGACATCGCATGTCGGGTTTTTAAACCACTTTGGAACCCTATTTTCCCCAAATCGACAAACAATTGTGCTGGGGGGAACCATTGGAATCCATGCTCAGAGAGCACGGTTGCCGAGGTACCACGAGGTGGAGCGACAAGGAATAGGGTTCAAAGACCTACAGGGTTTATGCATCTACCGGGCAGGTCCGTCGGTTTGACACGCAAACTGAGGCCGTTTAATTTATCGTGCACACTAGCAATGCAATTTTGCAAACAAAATATTTTAAATTTAGGAGCAATATGGTCAAGGAGTGACTTGCCTCAGACTTCGTCTTCAAACTTCGCGAAAATCCGACGTCCGACGAATTTCTGAAGCGTCGACTACGCGCGAAACGAGAGAAAAACACACAAAACCCTAGAAATAATATACTATTATCAGTAAATAATAGTGCCATGAGGTAGATCTCATTTTTATAAAAATTTAGAGACTTGAACGGGCTCAATCGGAGTTACGGTTTGGAAGATATGATTTTTTGGAAATTTTGAGGATTTCTAAAAAAGAAAATGGATTAAATGAATTATTGAGAAAAGAATTATTTTGGGAATAGGGCTGACAGGTGGAGTCCATGTGTAGGTGGCAGAGGAGAGAGAAAGGGAGCAGGGCTGGCCCACTTGTCATTGGCACAGGGAGAGAAAGAGACATGGACCACATGTCTTAGGAAGAGAGAGAAAGAGGTAGAGTAGTTCACTGTGTATGGGATTTAAATGGGCCCACTTGTAAGTGTCACACAGAGAGATGATGGGGGCCCACATGGCAATGTAGGGAGAGGAATAGGAGTAGGCCCACATGTCAATGGCTTAGATTTAAAGGGGTCCAATGCAATGTAAAGATGGAGGGAGTTACTGTGTAGTATACTGGTGGGACCCATATGTAAGAGATGTAATAAGGTTAAGGTATTGGGCCCATCTATCATAGGAGCATATTTTTAAAAGGGGAATTAATCGGGTTTTTAATTTTAGGTGGGCCCACATGTTAGGACACCGAGAGAAAACAGTGGGGCGAGGCCCACAGGTCAGAGGGGAGTGAGAGAGAGAGGAGGGTTGTCGGATTGGATATAGGAACAGCTGGCAGTGATCGACGGCTAGCGGCGGCCGGGGGCTCGCCGGCAATGGGCGGCGAGGGGGAGGAAACGGACTACGGGAATGGGATGAGGGGAGCGTGGCGAGTGTGATGAACGGTTCGGATTGATGGATGGAGGCTCGAGGGCGGCCGGCGGCGGGAGACAGAGGGTGGCGGCGAGGGGCGGTCGTCGCCGGCGACCCAGGGAGTGGAGGAGGGCTCGGGATGGGCTCGGATGGATGCGGTGTCCCGCGGGAAGGAGAACGGAGGAAGGAATCAACCTCTTACCACACGGAACGGCGAGCTCCGAAGCACGGCAATGGCGGCAGCGGTGGTGCCTGATTTGGGGCTTTTCCCCACGGCGGCGCTCGGGTGCAATTGAGGGTACGGGCGGAGCCGCGAGGCACTGGGGAACTCGGCAGTGAAGTTGGTTCGATTGATTGTCTTCGGGACTGCCAGATTGAAGTGGGTACAGAGAGGATTTTGGTGGCGGTGGAGAGAGAAATTGGCAGAGGGAGCAGCTCTGAGGGGAGGAGGCGATGGCGAGGTTCTCGGGCCTATTTATAGGCGGAGGAGCGGCACAAAAGGACAAGGAAGAGAGGAGGTGGAAGCTTGGATAAGGCTATGGTAGTGGCATAGGGCTCAGGACGGCGGGGCGCGGCGCTGCCGAACCTCTGTGGCCGACGTCACGCTCTGTTGCCGAGGAGATAAGGGGAGATGGGACGGGACGGAGAGGCGGAGTTGACCTTGAATCCTGTCGGGGCATATGAGTATGGGCGCGGCGTGGTCGGCTCGAGAGGGAAAAAGAGAGAGTTCGAGAGAGAGAGAGAGAGAGAGAAGAGAGGAGACCGAGAGCGGCGAGGAGACGACGATGGCGCCGACTGACCGCGGGGCTCGAGGTGATGATGGCGCGCCACGCGACAGGCCGGTTCGGCGTGGGATAGAGAGAGAGAGAGCAGAGAGAGAGAGGTCGGGAGAAACTGAGAAGAATCGAGAGAGGGAGAGAGAAGCAAAGAGAAGATCGGAGGAAGAAGACGGTTCCGACGAGCAGGGCCCCGCTTGCCAGCACAGGCGCGTACGTGCGTCGGTGTCCACACGCAGGTACTGACGGGCGGGCCCAAGGCCGAGGCGCGTGTCGCGCTTGTGAGTGGCCGTGCGCGGAGCGCTCCTGGCCGATTGGGTCCACTCGCCAGGGCGCGCAGAGGGAGGCAGGGGCCGCGGCTGGGCTGAGATGGGGAAGAGGATGGCCCGAAGGAACAGTGATTCTTGGTATTTTCTCAGGGATTTATTTAGGAGGATTTTTGAAGATTTCCAATGAGGATTTTCATCCAAAATTTGATATTTTGGATCACAAAAATTATAGAGATTTTTGAGGAGGAATTTGTATTGCTGTGGCTGGGATATTTGTTTGGATATATATATATATATATATATATATATATATATATATATATATATATATATATGGAAGAATCGGATAGGGATTTTTTTTTGGAGAACTGAAAGGGTACATGGGATTTTATGCTTGATTTCTCGGAGAATAAATTCAAGATAATTTTTGCAGAGAGACTCGGATTTATATATATGCATATATATACACATATATATATTTGAAGGGAGGTCTAGGAAGAGTGTTTTTAAGGGACAATTTGGGATTTGAGGATTTTAGGAATATATAAATATCTAGCAACTTTTGGGAAGGGAGTTTTCAATGGAACCTGAATTTTAAGAAGGGCAAAAATAAAGAGATTTTGATGAAGGGCTTTAAAGGCGACTTTCGAAGGGTTTCATTGAAGGGCTTCGAATTGCAAAATTCGAACCGGAGTATAGAGAATTTTCAGGAGGTATTTCGATGTTGAATTTTCCGAGGAATTTTGAGAGAGACAGTCGAATTGCAAAATTTGAGTCTCGGATTTTAGGAGGAAGTTTGGAGCTGAGGATTTAGGTTTTCAAGGGAGGCTATGATCTGAGATCTACGGCACTTAATCCTTAAGCACACACAAAGAGTCAAAAAATTTTGAAATTAGGGTTTTTACGAAAATAGTTTTTTTAACGGCCCGGAAATCGGGGCGTTACAACCAGGTCCTCCTAAACCTCGTTTGCACCTCTGTCGTCGCTTTGCTTTGCCGGAACGCCATTGCCGTCAGCTACCCGAACCTCGCCGCAACCAAACCCCTATGATCGCTATCGTCTGCCGCTCTCCGTCGGTCGCCGCACCTCGGTGAGTACTCGGCCGCATTCCTCACCTCCTCCGCCGCTCGCCGCTGCCCTCTGTCGCGACGGATGGTCGCCGGTGGGGCTCATTCCCGACTTGGTCTGAGCCGTCCGATCTGTCTCGGCAAATCGGGACTGCTCGTGTGCATATGTCCATGGTTGCATGAGCGTGGACTGCATCCACCGTGCGCCGTACTCTCTTGCGCCACTGACCCATGGGTCTCGCTTGTCGGCGCCGGTTCCCCATGATCCGCTGACGCATTAAATCCTTTTTAATGTGTAATAAATCATTTACAAATTGTTTTTGCATAGGAAAATCATAGTAAAACTTCTAAAATTTATAACTAATTCATTCGAACTCCAATTAATCCCATCCAAATTTCATGAAATCCAGAAAAATACCAAGAATCCATTAAAAATACTTTCAACCCCTGTTTCCATGTCCTCATGTACTGTTTTTAATTGTTTGTGCGTTATTTGCTATAGAAACTGACGCCGTTGATTCTCCTGTTTACTATGAAGTTGTTGCCGAAGTCACCGGGCCAGAGCAAGGCAAGTCGCATCGTTTTCTCGATTATTTTGTGCACATTTATTGCAAACTATTTATTTTAAATTAATAAACATGCATTGTTTCATCATTTCATGTGGAAAGGGTGACCTATACAAATGCAATTTAATTGCTTTGACTTTATTCCACCTGTACACCTTTATAGCTGGGTAATAATATGACTAGAGGCTATTGTTAAGATGCTTAGTCTTGCTTAGAAACCTTTAGCTCACATGGGGATTTAAATACTTTAATTTACATTTATGGGTTGACTCGATGTCGGAAAATGAAACTTTGGATATGTTGAGGTTAAATTACTAAAATTTGACTTGAATGGTGGGCTGTGGGTACATGGTTTTGTTGGTTGCACCCATGGCAATTAAGGACCGGTTCGCGGGACCCCCTTGGGCAAATACTCGTACATTCCACAAGCCAGTGTGGGCAACGGCTGGGCTTGTAGTGTTTCTTCTCCCTCTCCTATGCACCGTTGGTGAGAATGGGCGTGATGGAGTTGGGTCGGCTCAGGGTCAGGTTGATCGGCTTCCGGATCCATTGTGGTGCAAGGGGGGTAGCCTAGCTGATGTGGGGTATCCTGGCGGCCGGTGCAACCTCAGCATGGTGTGGATGGTTAGGGAGAGGTTGCGTGAACGGTCCTGTTACAGCCTCTCACGGAGCATCATGGTGATACGCCGGCCCACGGGGACGTGTGTGGGGCTGTGTCTTATGGGTACAGTTGTACACCTTTGATCAGAGTAAATCTATTCAAATAGCCGCGTCCGTGGATATGGGCGATTGGTCAAGACTCACTGTGATTAGTCTCACCCTTACTTAATTAACTTGACTTAATAGAACTAGTATAGTTCAGGTGGGTGGTTGGGCTTGGTTAACGTGGTGTAACGTTGATCAGTGGAGGATTAATATTGTTCAATTAATGAACCTTTTATTATTTGCGATTGCTTTTACATAAATAAACCCTGAGCCTATCTTTGTCTTTCGTGCATTGTGTATACTTGTGGGTGCGATTTGTTGAGTATTGTGGGTGGTACTCAGTCTTGCTCCTTTTCCCCCTCTCAGTAGTGGAGTACATGTCCGATGAGGATCAGCAAGAGGACTAGGCTGGCTCTGCTGTTAAGATGCCTGTGGAATGGAAGCTTTCACTTGGCTAGTTGTATATAGACTTTATTTGTTTTACCGCTGTATTTATGTAAGACTGTTTTATTCTATTTGTAAGACGCACTCTGTATGGCAACTGGGTATTGTGTATCCTGGCTTTCCTGGACAGGGGTTTAATACACAGAAATGTTTAGAATTCTGGTTATGAATTTTTGGGCGTTACACAGATCCAGCCTCTCCCTGGCTGGATCCGGTGACAGGTGGAGGCTCGCTGCAAGTTTGATGGAAGGTCATGATGGGCAGGGAGCATGGAGGCTGCCAGAGAGGCTGTAGTCGCCGGAGGGGCGGCACGGCCATAGAGGGTATTAGCTGGAGCAGAGGAGGCCATGGTGGGGACGAGGTAGGCAGAACAGAAGAGGCCCTGGTTGGCGGCGAGGTGCTAAGGTTGAGGTGGCCGCTCCTCAGCCGCCGAAGAGAAGTGGCGGCAAGGTGGTGCCCTAACGGTGAGTTGGAGCCCTCACAACGAGGAGAAAGTTGTTGTAGAATAAACTTCAACATTAATCAGTTGGTAGTTATAGATAGTCAAGATATAATCACATTATGCCACATCAGTTTTTGTAAGGAGTTTGTAAAAAAATGTGTGTGTCAATGCGTACCATTTTCCTACTTGTAATGTGTTGAAAGTTTCCAAATAGGAGTTTGTACCATTTTCCCACTTGCAAACTTGATCGTCAGTAATCACGTGCCTTTTTCCTGCGTGCAAGCAGCGCCATACATAAAGCCAAGCGGACAGAACACCCTATATATTTCTGTGCCCCGGCAGCAGCCGCAAAACATAGGTACTTATTCCGCAGCGCAGCGCCAGCCGATCGATCGATTATTCGATCATGGTCAGCGGCGGTGAGCAGACGGTGTGCGTGACCGGCGCCGGTGGCTTCATTGCGTCGTGGCTGGTGAAGGAGCTCCTCCAGCGTGGCTACGTCGTGAGGTGCACTGCGAGAGACCCCAGTGAGTCCGTCTGGTCCACGACAATTATACGTCTGATACGGTTGAGTTACGGTGGATAAATGTAAAAATATAAGTAAAGTAATTAGAAATAATTTATGAGTAAAATTTTTATATTTATATTATTCACGGTTTAAAAGATAATACTGAAAAATAGACTATAATAAAAACAATCTTAAAAATAACTGCATTTAACTACCTAGCTATCTAATTTTGAACATTGGAATTTAATACTTCTAATACAAGCATTCTTTTCTTTGTGTATATGACCATTTTTTGGTTTGTTTTCTTGTTAATTACAAAGAGGATCGGAAGAATGCTCATCTGCATGCTCTAGTTGGAGCCAAAGAAAGGTTGTCAGTCTACAAAGCTGACGTGTTGGACTACGACAGCCTTCGTGCTGCGTTCAACTTATGTGATGGAGTTTTCCATGTGGCATCACCACTTTCAGATGATACTGTCGGTTTTCGAATTTCCATATAATCCGAGCCTATTCGTATCTTTTTTTATATCGCACCAATTGGCATCGTTTCAGATACTAGCTAAATTAACCAAGTCATTTGAAATTAACCTAGAAACTTGTGGCAACTGCTGTCGAGGGAACAAAGAATGTCATCAATGCTGCTGCAGACATGGGCATCAGGCGTGTGGTGTTTACTTCGTCTTACGGTGCTGTCCATATGAACCCTAACCGGAGCCCTGATCAGATTCTTGATGAGACTTGTTGGAGCGACCTTGAGTTCTGCAAACAAACACAGGTCTCATCCACATCCACTCATACAACTAATGGACTACTCCTACTTACGAACCATAATGTTTAGTATTCCACGGAGTGCATGCATGCAACTAAAAGATCATAATTCAATTTGCAACTGAAAGATCATAATTCATTGTCTATGTAACTAACAATGATAATATAATGCAGAACTGGTACTGCTACGCAAAGATGGTCGCGGAGAAGTCCGCAATGGAGGAGGCCTCAAAGAGAGGGGTGCAGCTGCTGGTAGTCGTGCCATCGATCACAATAGGCGAGATGCTGCAGCCGACTCTGAATGCAAGCTCACGGTGGGTGGCCGTCTACATGAAGGGCGCCAAGAAGGTTTGCCCGAACGCTGTCGCCGCGTTCGTCGATGTGCGCGACGTCGTCTGTGCTCACGCGCTGGTGTACGAACACCCTGACGCGCATGGCCGCTAGCTCTGCGTCGGCAGCGTGCTGCACAGGTATGAGTTTGTTCAGATGCTCAAGGAGCTCTTCCCCCAGTACCCTATCACCGCAAGGTAACTACTGCAGATATCCCCATTATTTTTCATAACATTCACTCGTACAATTCTTTGCTCTAACAAATTAAATAATCATCCTACTTCTGGAACTCAGATTTTTAAATGCTCTTGTTATTTTGTTAACTAATCCAGGTGTGCAGATGACAAGCCAATGGTGAAACCTTACAAGTTCTCTGTACAAAGGCTGGAGGCTTTGGGCATGCACTTCACTCCCCTCAGAGAGAGCTTGTACAAGACAGTGACAAGCCTACAAGACAAGGGTCACCTACCAGTAATCTCACACCGTTCTGCCCTGTGATGAGATATAAAGGGGGGCCAAGGGTTTGAATAAATTTCGATGTAGAAGTACTTGTTTGTGTTTGTGTTGTGAGACGAATGGATGGAGCTGATCAAGAATACCTCGAATTCTTCTCAGTCAGATACATCAGGAAGAGGTCAATGTAACATCATGAAAGCTTGAATAATGTAAAGCATAAATAAATAAATAAATATATATATATATATATATATATATATATATATATATATATATAATCCTCTGAATTCTCGTGTGTGAGATTAATGCTATCTTTTTAATAACAAAACTAGATGTCTTATTTGTCCATGTGTTGTGACTTGTGAGATTAATTTTATCTTTTACATAACATAACTAGATGTCTTATATGCCCTTTCAATTTTCCATAAAACTACTGCATTGTGTAATTTCTAGTGAAGTTCAACATATTCACTCAAAATTCCTGAATTGGAGAACAACTAGGAAGTCCTGACAGAACTAATTATGCCCTCTGATTCCATATATAGGTCATTTTTACACTTGTGCCAAATTAGAAAAACAACACAAATAAATTTATTACTGCATGTTTATACTTACCAGTGTAATAAATATGAAAACCACTCAAGGCAAATAACTACACAAACTAGGAAAACAACACAAATATCTACACGAGACCCGTCAAGGCAAAACTAGTCTAACCATCTAATAACTCGTCATGACAAAAAAATGACGCTGGTCTTGCAAGTCCTGAAATCAAGAGAAAACTGATATAACCATTCAATAATTGCCAAGACCAAAAAAAACACCGCTAGCCTACATGGGACCAATCCAAGAGAAACTGCTAGTCAACAAAAAAAAACATGGTTGTTCTACATGAGACTAGTCAAGACAAAATTGATCTAAGCATCTAATAACCGGTCATGACAAAAGACATTGTTGGTCTGCACGAGACCATTTAAGGCAAAACCGTACTAACCATCCAATAATTGGTCATGACCAAAAGCACCAATGGTCTGAGTGAAACCAGTTGGGCTGAAATCACTCTAACCATCCAAAAATGGTTGAGACAAAAAAGCCACCGATCTATATATGGAACTACCCAAGACAAAAATGGTCTAACCATCCAATAACAATAGAGACCAAAAAATATCACTTGGTTTACATAAGACCAGTCAAAGCGAAAGTGGTCAAACCATCCAAATTAGTGATGACCAAAAATACCACTAGTCTACACGAGACTAGTTTGGAAAAATTTAGTGCGTGTAACCATTCAATAATGATCGATAGAAAAAAAACACCGCTAATTTATGCTAGACAGTTAAGTGAAATTGGTCTAACCATCCAATCACTAGTCATAACTGAAAACACCACTGGTCTATTGGAGACCACTTAAGGCAAGAGTAGTCTATCCATCCGTTAATGGTAGAGAAAGAAAAAAAAAACATCGCTGGTCTATGCGAGTCAAGTTGAGGCAAAAGTGGTCATGAAGACCATTAAACACGACGACCAGTTTAGGTGAAAGTGGTCTAACTAACCAATAATGATCGAGAAAAAAAACACTTATGGTCTATGCTAGACCAGTAAGACAAAAGTGGTCTAACAATTCAAACTAGTCACGATAAAAAAAGGCCAGCGATCTATGTGAGAATAATAAGCGAAAGTGACTTGACCATCCAATAAGGGTTGAGAAAAAAAATTTTACTTGTTTATGTAGGATCAATTAACACGAAAAGTGGCCTAACCATCTAATAATTGGTCATGATCTAAAGCGCTAGTCTAGTATGGGAACAATAAAGGTAAAAGTGGACTAACCATCCAATAATAGTTCATAAAAAAAATATCGCTGATCTACGCGAAACACGTCAGGGCAAAAGTGTTCCAACCATCCAAATTGATCGTGGCCGAGAGCCTAACCATCCACATTGCTCATGACCTATAACACCACTGGTCTATGCTAAACCAATCATAGCAACAATTGTTCGCAGATATAAACTAGTATTTTCTATTCTCACGCTCTTGACCACAAGATCTGACAATGAGTCATTGCTTAATACTACCGTGTGACTTGTTAAGCGTCGGTCGTCCTTAAATGATTTTGCTCATTGCTTAAAGACAATGAACAATAAAAAACATCGGTACATCTTATAACTCTTTTCTACTCGGATTATCTGCTCATTAACTACATTTATTAGTAGACAGTAGGGACCTAGGGAAGTATATGATTTCTATAATCTGCAAAACTTTTCAGTTATCTAAACCGTGGTCGAACAAATAAAGGATTTAATCTTGGATTAATCATACAAACCAGTGAAAAGGTGAAACCTACATACTTTTGAGTACGTCTAAAGATCACAGGAACTAACTCAGGCCGAGCGTCTATTGCCACCGAGCGGCCTATCAAACTACGGCTGCTCGCAAAGTATACTGATTGATCCCTCAATTGGTCTTAACGCAAAAAGTGTTAAAATTACATCTCTAAGTTGTTTGAGGATAGTTATGAACGAATCAGATCTCATCTTACATATGTTACTTAACTGTTTTAATATGATTAAGGCTATTTAGGCTCCGTTCGAAAGTTAGAGAAGAGAGAGAAAACTCTCTCGTTTTTCATGAGGACGCTTTTCAAACTGGTAAACGGTATGTTTTTTTAAAAAATTTCTATATAAAAATTACTCTAAAAATCAAATAAATTTATTTTTCAAGTTTGTAATAATTAAAATCTAATTAATTATACGCTAATGATTTACCTTATTTTGCATAATATTCTTCTTCTTTCTTTTTCTCCACCTTCAACCACTCCCTTATATCTTTGTCTGTTGCCCCTGGGAGACCTCTTGAGGGCTAGTTATGTTTTTTAGTGCTCAATTTATAAATAGAATAATCAGTCCGATATCCATAGTTATCTAAATATATTTAAGATCAAGTAGAACAGAATCTAGTCGGAAGTTATCTACGGGTGACTATTCTATCTCGACCAGCTGAAGCCCAACTCAGCAACTTCAAAACTAAGACTCCTATTGGTCATAACATGCTCACTCGTTGTAATTATATCCCGACTAGATGAGAGTTGGATCAACAACTCCAAAAATCAATCACATTGACTAAGGGTGCATTTGTTTCTATACATTGGATGAGCTACTCCTTCGATTTCCGTTAGTAACCTTTTCAAACTACTAAACAGTGTGTTTTGTGTAAAAACTTTTTATATAGAAGTCGTTTAAAAATTAAATAATTCTATTTTTTTAAGTTTGTAATAATTAAAACTTAGCTAATCATGCGCTAATGGCTTATCTCACTACCACATACCCCCTCATCAGCCGGTTGTTTTATTTGGGCAGGCGCGAGGCGAGGCAGGGGGCAGAAGGCGTCATCAGTGCCGGGTATTAGACCGGTCAGAATATAGTATTGTGTGGTAGTGTCTCGTTTTACGTGTGCCAAAAATCTCAGAGTAACACCTAGTTCTGAACGACGCTAAAAAAACCATGCTTCAACTTAATTAAGATATCAAACAATTCTCTAGAAATATTCGGGAGTCCAATTGAAAGCTGTCTACACTATAGTTGAGGCCTAAGGCCCTGTTCGGCAGCGCTTATCGATGCGGCTTAAATAAGCCGACGAAAAATTCGGCAGCTGCGAACGCGCGACGAGCTGTGTCCCGCTCCGCGCGTGGGAACGTAACGGTTGTGTCGCCGTGACGCGCCGTCTCCTGGCCGTCTGGAGCGTGAGGGGCAATGGCTGTGCCACCGCCAGCCGCAACTCCCCCACAGCAGTGCTCACAGATCCGGGAAGGACAAGTCCGAGTCGATAAACAAACCTGCATAACCATACCCGACCCAAGAATATAGTGATAGGATGGATCTTTACAGTACAACTATCTTTAGTATCAGAATCTTACAAGTAGGTTGGAAATACGGATATATCCCGAGTTCACAACGATACATTACCAAAAGAGCGGAAGCCGAAACTAGCCCAAAGCCACAAGCACAACTCGGGAACTAAGCCAAAATCCTAGAACTCTTCGAATCCTGCCTACTTATGGAAGAACTCCTCATTGGCGGGATCCATCTCTTCTTCTTGAAGCACTAGGGTGGGGTAGATTATAGAGAGCAAGAGTGAGTACTAGCGTACTTAGCAAGTCATGGGAATTTAAGTATTTAATGCAAGTTTCAAATAAAGGCTGGTTATTTTGCCATTCAGTTTTGTTTTGAAGATCTTTGAATAAGCTAAGTGGGTGCTTTTCAACAACCGGAGCGAGGTGGAGCCTCGCTCGGTCTGAGTGAAGTGTTTCATCATTGATTCAATGCAACTCTCCAAGTTGGCCTCCCGAGGTTTGGCTCCACGAGCTGATTCACAATGACTAGGCCCATGGCCCTACTGTCCATGACAGCTTCACCTCAATTTGGAAAATAGAATTCCCATTCCACGACATTCTTTTCACAAGCAGTAGTTAAACAAAACTACACTAAGGAATTGCCTCACATCCGCCCATGACCATAGGCACAGCTGTCTGAATGCAGATGGGGTACACTTTACCCATACGACGTGACTTACTCACCCAGCTCATGCGGAATAGCCATGACTAGTGGCTAGAGGTTTTCGCAACAAGGCATTTCTGGAGTCAGCACCAGGTTACCTCATGCTAGCTGGAAGGGTCCAAAACAACCGACAGAGTATGTTCGAAACCATGTTGTGCCAGGAACTCAGGAGGCATCCCCAACACTCTCCTAGTGATCCATAGTTCAATGGCATGCAAAGCATCCCTAGACGACTAGTTACTTAGCCAGAGGCTTCGCATTTTATCCATGTGGATGTACTGTTGTATGTTTGGATGAAATTTCAAAGGAATCGGTCCTTAGCTGTGAATACGGTAGGCTCACCCTTTAGGCATGGTTCCTGTACCGCGAGTTTTGTAAACTCATTTTGTTTTTAAGGCACCGACCTAGGTGTCAGGTTTTCCAAAGGTTTTGCAAAAATCCAAATTTTGTCCATCTTGATCATTTTAAATTTGAGAAGGATCACCAGTACTATGCACGTAGGCATAGATACCAAGATCCAAATAAGGGAGGTGACAAGGGCGTTCAGGGTATCACAATTGTCAAGGAGAATCTAATGCAACAAGCTAGGCAGGCCAGTCGGTTATCTTGCAAACCATGATCGAGACTTTCCAGTGCAATCTAAGTAATTCAATTTTGCAATTAAAGTACTTAGTTCTGCAAATATAGGCGTAACATATTCTAAGGTGACTTGCTTTGCTCAAACCCTTGAGCTTCTCCTTCGAAATCCGCGTCCTGAGATTCCTCTGACTCCGAAGCTACACGTGAAATGAAGAAACTTAACACAAGGACAAAAATAAAAGCCCTATTAGTGACCTCTAAGCGTGTCATCGGATAGATCTCATTTTTAAAGAAATTTTCGAGGTGGAAGGGTGTCAATCGGATGAATGGTTGAGGAGATATGAATTTTGGAAGGTTTATTGAATTTCTGGACGAAGGAAAAAGAATTTCAGAATTTAAGAAAGGGATTTTTGGGTTTAATTCCTCCCGGGCCGCTCACAAGCAGAGCCCATCTATCGGCCGGGAGAGAGAGAAGGCACGGACTCCAGCCTACTAGGCCTGAGGTGCTGGCTCAGCCTAGCTAGACGGTGAGCGGGAGAGGCCATGGGAAGAAGGCGGCATGGGCCGTTGCGGTAACCGCGGCCCAGATGAGTAGCGCGAGAGTGTGGACAGCGATGTAACACCCTGAATTTCGGACAAATAAATTGTAACACAAAAATACTATCCATCAAAAACTTTTTAATTAAAGTGCATCATCCTGATATTTCTCATTTATTCTTTTGTACTTAATACCAAATAATTATAATAAAACCTCCCTAATAACTAATTATGGGTTTATTCACGAATAATATTGAGGCGAAAGAGAAATCATTAAGGATATAAAAGAATTTCCAAATAGTCGATAACCCAAAATGGAGTTGAATTTAATTTGGTGAATCAATTCTAAAATAAATTGTGCTACTCAAAAATTCCCTAAGAAATCTATTCTTAAATTTTAATATTGGAAAAATCCATATTTTTGCAGTTAAGCCCTCCTCTTTTTCTCTTTCTCTCTCTCTCTCTTTCCTTGTCATCTCTCTCTCTCTCTCTTTCCTGTCATCAGCGAGGGCGCCCTTTCGCTATTCGGCAAAATGCCAACACGGGCCGCGATCCCATCCGCTGCCCGGTTTGGTGCAAGCCTAGAACGCTGGACGCTGCGCCAGCCGCGCCAACCTCGCCTCGACCTCGGAGATCCATGGGCGAGGTACATCGGGACTTCGCGTCCCTGCGCCGTCCCGTTCACCAGCGCCGTCACGTCGGTTATCACTGCCGAGCCCGCCGCCCTGTCCCGTCGGTCCGCCACCGCGTCCACTGGGCCATCGCCTCACCAAACTGCCCCGTGACCGGGGAGAGGCTGCATAGGGCAACTACCTCGGACCGCCTCGAGACCCCATATCGCGCCGTCACCTCACCGTGCCGCAGGTGATCGTGTAAAAGATAGCATGTAATCTCTATATTTGGTGCCTAGGACATGTATAGTAAGTCCCCTAATCAC
Source organism: Oryza meyeriana var. granulata (assembly GCA_003991445.1). Lineage (NCBI taxonomy): Eukaryota > Viridiplantae > Streptophyta > Magnoliopsida > Poales > Poaceae > Oryza > Oryza meyeriana. The sequence goes on along the minus strand of RYFJ01002834.1, from coordinate 7,270 downwards.
CTCTCATTCTTTGTAATCTTCGATAGCTTAGGCTATTTAATTGAAATTCGGCCCACACTGTTTGTGTGTGAGCTGAGCCATTCTCCTCTCTTTCTCGTTACGCTTGCATGGTATCAGAGCAGGATTGATCCTGCCTGCATTGTTTTTCTCCCTTCCGCTGCATCCATGGCGTCCACACAGCCCACCGCCTCCGGCGACGCTCCTCCCTCTACCCCAGACGCTGCTGCCAACCTCGTCTTGGCACTCGCCGCTGCCCATGCCGCGGCAGCCGCCGGTCGGAACGACGACCTCCTCGCGGCCCTCGCCCAGGCACAGGCGGCACAAGGTGCCCTCGCGGCATCATCTATGGCACACGTCCCGGGCGCCTCCTCGGCCCTAGTCGCCCCGCCACCCACGCAAGACACCGCGACCCCGGCACCTCCTCCGCTCACCGGCGCGGCGCCAGCACTCTCCTTCCCGATGACCGGCGCCCTTAGCATTCCCAGCGTCAAGACGCACGTGCCTGTCGTTCTCGACATGAAGTCCTCGAACTACACCAAGTGGAGAACCTTCTTCGTCGCCTTCCTTGGGAAGTTCGGCCTGCTTGGCCACATCCTCGATCCTCCCCCTCCTGACGCCGCTGCCGGCTTATGGGGACAAGAGGACTTCGCTGTCCGCACCGCCCTGTATTGCTCGATCTCCTCGGACATCCTCGACATCGTCATGGAGCCGATGCAGTCCACTCGTGACCTTTGGGTCGCCACCGAGGGCATCTTCCGCAACAACCGCGAAACAAGGATCATATATCAAGAAACGGAGTTTCAGAGTCTTGTTCAAGGCAACATGTCTATGACGGACTACTGTCGGCGCCTCAAGAACCTCGCCGACTCCTTGCGCAACCTCGGCCAGCCCATCTCCGACCGCACTCTCGTCCTCAACCTCATTCGCAGCCTCAGTCCTCGCTTCGCCACCCAAGCGGAGCTGCTGCCCCTTCAAGTCCCGTTCCCGACCTTCGCACGTGCTCGCTCGGCGCTCCTTCTAGCGGAGATGCGTCGGCCCGCCATCAACGCCGCCCCCGACGGCGACACCGTCCTCTTCGCTGCTGCTCCGCCCGGCCAAGGCACCTCCACGAACAAAGGGAAGAATGGCAAGGGTAAGGGAAAAGGGAAGCACGGCGGCGGCAGCGGTGGCGGTAGCAGCGGCGGCGGGGACGGCGGCGGCGGAGGTGGCTTGGGGAACAGCCGAGGCACCGCTGGCTCTGGCGGCCAGAAACAGACGCTGGCACCACCTCCTGGTCCGTGGGTGATGATGGCCCCCTGGGCCTCCGCTCCGTGGGCCGGCCCACAGCCGTGGGCAGCCTCTTGGCGGCCTACTGGTGGTCCAGGCCTTCTTGGGCCGCGGCCTGTCCTGCCAGCCCAGCATGCTTTCCACATGCAGCAGACCTCCCCGGCCTCGGTGGCTGGCTCAGATGCGTCAGCCCAGCACGCCTGGGATCAAGCTAGCTTTGTTGCTGCTCTGAATAATCTGCACACACAAGGATAGCCCAACGGCGGATGGGTGATGGATACCGGTGCCACTTCTCACATGGCTTCTTCCGACGGTATACTCCTCTCTTCCCGACCTCCTTCCACGCCCATGTCTGTCACCGTCGGTAACGGTTCCTCCATTCCAGTTTCTCGCATTGGTCATACCTCTCTTTCTACTGCCCCCTCTTCGTATGCCCTTAACAATGTCCTCATTGTTCCCTCTCTTATACAAAATCTTATTTCCGTCCGTAAATTTACTCGTGACAATTTTTGTTCCATCGAATTTGACTTCTATGGTTTCTCTATTAAGGATCCGCGTTCGGGGACCGTGATTCTTCGCTTCAATAGCTCTAGAGACCTCTACACCATCCCGGCCTCCATAATCTCCGCCCGTCCACATGCTCTTCTATCGACCACGTCGTCTCCCATGGTGTGGCACCGCCGTTTAGGCCATCCTGGCCGGGACGCCCTTTTTCATCTTCAGAAGCACTTCGCCATCCCTACTGATGCTTCCGCTTCCAACTGTCATGCTTGTCGTTTAGGCAAACTTGTTAGGCTTCCTTTTGCTCGCTCTCATAGTGTTTCCACTGCTCCCTTTCAGTTATTACACTGTGATTTATGGACATCTCCTATTTTGAGCAATTCCGGTTTTCGCTACTACCTCATCCTCGTCGACGACTACTCACATTATTTTTGGACTTTTTCCCTTCGCCGCAAATCGGATGTCTTCTCTGTTTTTCATACTTTTGTTCCCTATGTCCACACCCAATTCCAACTTCCTCTTCAATGCTTCCAAACCGATAACGGCCATGAGTTCCTCAACTCCGCTGTTCTCTCGTTTTTTAACACCCACGGCATCCTCCTTCGCTCCTCCTGCTCTTACACTTCGCAACAAAACGGTAAAGCTGAACGGTCCATTCGCACAACCAATGATGTCATTCGTTGCCTCCTACTCCAAGCCTCTATGCCTCCCTCCTATTGGGCTAAGGCCCTTTCCGCTGCCACATACCTCCTCACCCAACGGCCTTCCCAACCCATTGGCTTCCTCACTCCCTTTGAAAAGCTTTTTGGTACCACCGCGGACTTATCCCACCTCCGTATCTTTGGTTGTTTGTGCTACCCGAACCTTTCCGCCACCGCCCCTCACAAGCTTGCCCCTCGGTCCACCGCATGTGTCTTCCTTGGCTATCCTAGCTCACAAAAGGGCTACCGTTGTCTTGACCGCTCCACTAACCGCGTCATTACATCTCGACATGTCGTCTTCGACGAGACAGTTTTTCCTTTTCCTACAGACACATCGGTGTCCCCCTCCGCGCTGGACTTCCTGATCGACGACATTGAGCCGCCAACCCAGCGCGGCGCCCCTGCATCTGCCGTGTGTGCTTCGGTCTCGCGTGGTGTCACAGACTTGGCCACGTGCGGCCTAGCCTCTAGCGCTGCCGCGTCTGCCACGCGCGGCCCCGCTTGGCCGACCTCGCCCGAGATGACTCCCGGGCCCGAGACGACTCCCGCCGGGCTTGAGCCGCCTCCTGGGCCCGAGCCGACTCCCTAGGCCCGAGCCGACTCCCGCAGGGCCTGAGCCGACTCCCCGGGTCTGAGCTAACTCCCGGGCCTGTGCTGACTCCTGGGGTGTCGGCCTCACCCGCTGGGGCGTCCCCCGTGCAGGCCAGGGCCTCTTCATCCCCTGCCAGGCCAGCCCCCGCGGCTGTCGCTCGACCGGCGCCTGGACCTCATCACATGCTCACGCGTGCCAAAGCCGGTATTGTTCAACCACTTAACCAGCTTAATCTCTCTGCATCGTGTTCCTCTGCCGCATCTCCTCTCCCCAAGACCTACCGCATGGCTCTCCAGGACCCCAACTGGCTCCAGGCCATGCGCGACGAGTACGATGCCCTCATCCACAACAACACGTGGTCCCTTGTACCACGCCCCTCCGGCGCCAACATCGTCTCCGGCAAGTGGGTCTACAGGCACAAGTTCCATGCAGACGGCTCCCTCACCCGCCACAAGGCTCGTTGGGTCGTTTGCGGGTTCTCGCAACAGCCTGGCATCGACTACGACGAGACCTTCAGTCCCGTTGTCAAGCCGGCTACCATCAGGCTCGTCCTCAGCATCGCCGCTGGCAAATCTTGGCCCATCCATCAGCTTGACGTCAAGAACGCCTTTCTCCACGGCAACCTCGACGAGACAATCTACTGCCAACAACCGTCTGGCTTCGTCGATCCCGACCACCCCGACTACGTCTGCTACCTCCACAAGTCCCTGTACGGCCTCAAGCAGGCGCCCCGCGCGTGGTACCACCGCTTCACCACCTACGTCTGCTCCATCAGCTTCACTCCGTTCGTCTCTGACACATCGTTGTTCGTCTACCGGCATGGTGCCGACGTCGCTTATCTTCTACTCTACGTCGATGACATCGTCTTGACGGCTTCTTCCTCGAGTCTTCTCCACCGACTCTCGGCGCGTCTTCATGCCGAGTTTGCCATGACGGACCTCGGCGAACTTCACCCCTTCCTTGGCATCTCCGTCAAGAGGACCGCGCTCGGCCTTCATCTCTCCCAACGGCAATACGCCACCGAGCTTCTCCAACGTGCCAGCATGGCCGAGTGCCACCCCACGGCCACCCCCGTCGACATCAAGTCCAAGCTCTCCGCCACTGACGGTGTCCCTCTTCGTGACGCAGAGGCGACGGCGTACCACAGCCTCGCCGGAGCGCTACAGTATCTCACCCTCACCAGGCCGGATCTCGCCTATGCAGTTCAGGAAGTGTGCCTTCACATGCACGCTCCCCGTGACGTTCACATGGCTCTGATCAAACGCACCCTACGCTATGTCAAGAGCTCGTTGGACCATGGCTTCTTCATCCAGGCATCCACTTCCTCTTCGTTCACGGCCTACACCGATGCCGACTGGGCCGGCTGCCCCGACTCCCGACGCTCTACTTCGGGCTACTGTGTCTTCTTCGGTGACAACTTGGTCTCATGGTCTTCCAAGCGACAGGCCACCGTCTCCCGTTCCAGCGCCGAGGCGGAGTACCGAGCTGTTGCTCACGCGGTTGCCGAGACTTGCTGGCTCCGCCAACTTCTTGGGGAGCTTCACGTGCCTCTCTCCTCCGCCACGGTGGTTTTTTGCGACAATGTCAGCGCCGTCTACTTGTCCGCCAACCCAGTGCAGCACAAGTGCACGAAGCACATCGAGATCGACATCCACTTTGTTCGTGAAAAAGTAGCACTTGGCCAAGTCCGCGTTCTCCACGTGCCCTCCTCGCACCAGTTCGCCGACATCATGACCAAGGGGCTACCAATTCAACTCTTCGAGGATTTCCGGTCCAGTCTCTGCGTTTGGGAACCTCCGCTGTGACTGCGGGGGGTGTAAAAGATAGCAGTAATCTCTATATTTGGTTGCCTAGGAATGTATAGTAAGTCCCCTAATCACCTCTCATTCTTTGTAATCTTCCATAGCTTAGGCTATTTAATTGAAATTCGGCCCGCACTGTTTGTGTGTGAGCTGAGCCATTCTCCTCTCTTTCTCGTTACGCTTGCAGATCGAACTCCTGCGAAGTGAGGACTCGCGATGCCGCCTGACACCGTCGCCAAAGGAGGAGTTGCCCGTGGAGATCAAGTGTGACGCCCAGGAGCTCAGGACACCAAGAAGGAGGCCCGAACCGATGCCCCGAGCAGAAGCACTCCGTTGAGCACCTCGGGTTTGCCGCCGCCGCGCGTAGTTGTTCTTCATTGTCCGGCCATGATTCGGTAAGCCCTCGTGCCCGTAGCATCCTTTGAGATCCTAGTAGTTAGTACCAGGCCCAATTTGGCCGATTGTGCCCCATCGTGTCGCTAGCCCACGCGCAATGTCACCGCGTTGAGCTCTCCATGGGCATGCCACCCCGAGGTTCTCCACTTTTAATTTTTCGCCGGTAATCGAGTCTCTAGCCCTCATAGAAGCTTACCCTAAAAACCGCCTCGCCTGTTCGCCCTAATTTCCATTCACGGGGTTCGAAATGAGATCAGAGCCGTTTCACCCCCCACCGCGTCGTGCGCTGCCTTGGGCCGCCATCACCGGCGGAGGGTCGCCGGAGTACCCTGGCCCCTCCTCGGCCGTGGCCGAGCTGTTTCCAACTCTGGCCAGGCCGTGCGTCGCCACGCCTCGCACTGCCTCTCGGTGGGCGAGAGGTAGACGACGAACAGGCCCTGCTATGGCTGACAGCTAGGGCCCACTTTGAGTTAATCACGTCATTAGAGTACAGTAATCCCCCACTAATCCCTCTCTAATATCACTGACATGTGGGCCACCTGGTGATTAAAAATCTAATTAAAACCCGTTTATAACTTTGTGTCGCTGACAAGTGGGCCCCGTCGGGTTTAAGTGACGTCTCTGACCCAAGTCAAAGGGATCGGTCCCACATGTCAGAGACTCATGGTATTTCCTTAGGAAAAATAATTAATGAGAAATAAAACCCTAGGCCGGTTCTGCATGTCATTCTCGGTGCCTCCATGGCCCGGGCCGAGTACTGTTGGGCCGTTTAGTTACACAAGTAACATTTCACAATTAATTAGAATTAATTCAAATTTGAGTCTTTAAAAGCTTATATCTCACAAACTGTAACTCCTATTCAAATGAAACTTGAACCTAAATTCATCTAAAATCAAGATCTACTTGTTGATATAAAGTTTGCATTTAGTTTATTTTAATTGGAATTTTGGTGGTTTTATTTGATTTCAAATTGAATTCAAAAAATCCTTTGCCCGTAATCTAGATTCCGAAGGAGCCGCTGAGTTGACTGAAGTACCGGAAGATCAAGAGCTTGAGTAAGGCACAAGGCAAGTTACCACTACCCCATGATCATGTTAAACCCATTTTTGTGAAAATGCTTTGTTTACAAATAAAGTTGCATGGTATGAATGAAATATCCTAAATTGCTATGAGCCTACCTTTGAATATTGAATATCATGCTACCTTGTACCCTTATACGTATGATTCCTTAGTCCATTATGATAACTGCTTAGCTATGCTAAACTAGATTCATTTAATCATGTTTTATCAATGCTATTTGCTTGGGCAATCGCCTTAGGGAAGGTGATTGGATATCGGCATGTGGAAGGATGAGCGCCACATTGCCATGTTGTTGATGAAATGGATTGTGAAAGAAAACCAACAAAACATTTTGAACCAGGGTGGCAAGGTGGAATTGGGTGATATCCGGGAAAAGTTAGTGCCACCCTAGTCAACTAAGGATAGAGCCTTGAAGCTATGCATGAAACAAACAGAGTACGACCGTACTTCTCACATGGGTATGGACCTAGCAAAGTAGTTAGCTAAGTGGAGGCGGTACCCAAGCCGTGGTAGATTCCTGGAAGAGAAGAAGATGAAGACAACGGACATAATTTTCCGACCTTGGCGACCACAACAAACTTAAAGATAAAGAATACACCTCTCCCCCTGGGGAACGCTAGAACTCCTCTCATTGCTGGAAACTGTGTACGCCCAAAGCACATGAGGACCAATGTTCATGGAGCAGGTACTGCCAAAGCGAGGTTAACGAAATGCTTTGCCGTGACGCGTCTCATTAGTTGGGACTACGCTAATTCGTTAGGCAAAGTCACGGAGTACAAGTAAAGCGTACAGCCACTACAGTGTGAATAAACCAATCTATTTGAATAGCCATGCCCACGGTCTATTGAGCACTGGGACATGTGATACCACTGGCAGGGGATCCAAAAGGCTGTCGGGCGGGGAATCAGAATGATGGGGGTCCTTCATTTCCG
>RYFJ01002833.1:0-67969 GCA_003991445.1 Oryza meyeriana var. granulata | reverse complement strand
AAAGAGAGAGATTTATTGTTAGCTAGATTACCTCTAGGACTTTGCTTAGCCATGCTTAGCAAAACATATATGAATACAATTTCTGGCGTAACATTAAACTTTGATTATAATATTTAGTTCATATGAAATGATGATTCCACTTACGACTGTGGTCGTCGAGGTAAATTAAATTGGGTCCCTACAAAAACTTGATTAAAAGGTGGGTTGTGAGCACCAGGGTTGTGTTTGTTGCTAGCGGTGCTCGTGACAGTTAAGGACCGGTTCGCGGACTACTTGTTGCGAAGCAACACTCATGCTAACCACAAGCTAGAATGTGTAATAGCAGAAGCTAAAGTGTAGCCTGTTCAACCGGAGGCCCCACGGTGTGTTGTGGCTGTGTCAATAAGGCCACTATGCCTACGTCAATAAGTCCATGTCTTGGGCGTTGGATCGTTTCCCTATTGGGGGCCTGATCAGCTCCTGCCGAAAACTGGTGGTTCAACGGGTGGTACTCTTGTTTTGTGGGTTACATGGAGGGTCCTTGTCACAAACTCCTTTCCGAGGTATCATGGTGATATTAAGACGCATAGTGATGTGTTGTGGAGTTGTGTCTTGTGGGTAAATTGGTATACCTCTGGCCAGAGTAAAACTATTCGAATAGCCGTGCCCACGGTTAAGGGCGGGCCTAGCAATGTTTCTGTGATTAGTCCCACATTACTTAAATTTGACTGTTGGATGGTGGAAATATGTTTAGCTCTAGGTTGGAGTGGTTGGGCCTATACCGTTTTGGTGAGCGGTATAGTGTTGATCAATATTGCTTAATAATAAATGCTTTATTACCCTCTTAAATGTTTTGGTTAAATGCTTTTAATGCAAATTGAGCCATATTATGCCCTCCTTGTTATCCTGTGCACTTGCATATTTGTTTGTATGGCTTCCCGGAGTATTTCATGTATCACTTGCAATCAACAATCATCATTCAGAGAGTACTTCAGCAAGGAGGATTACTTGGAGGATTGAGCGGAGCCTGGTGCGGGTCTACCACTCTTGCCATAGGCCACGTCAACTGGTGTCGCTCCACGCCAGCCATGGCTGACTGGTCGCCACCGTTGGGCCCTTGCCGTCGAGCGTGCGGTGAAGGGCGGTGATGGAGGCACAGATGTGTAGGCGAGCCAATGGTCACTTTCTCCCATCGCTGGGAACCTCCTCGGTTGAGGTTGCTCTAGATCCAGTAAAAACAGAGTGAGGAAGAGATGAATGGTTTGAAACGGTGGTATGAGCGTATGACGATTTACTATGGGTTTAAATACTCTTGCGGTTACTGTGGGAAAATAATTACTGCCGTATATATGGGAGGACGTGGGCTGAGGGTTGGGAGTGCGCTGGGCGTGAGGGTTCGGGGTTTGTGAGGCACGCTACATCACTTAGACAGTACATAGCACGTTCTATAGTAGTTCTCTACAAAGAGAAGAGAGATACGAAAGTGTTTTCGGTGATAAATTTACCAATGGCATTTTTCACATATCAAATCTTAATTTTTTACATTTAACATTGACTCAGTGAGTTTAGATTTCAACATTTGATTGCATACATTAAAATGTCATCTATTTGAGAACCGAATATATATATATATATATATATATATATATATATATATATATATATATATTATATTATATTATGTTTTTAATAATTGAAACAAAGCAAGACAGAATGTATTTTTTTCAAATAGTTGCCCTGTCACATTGCCTGTCCTTTGGCGCAAAATTTTTTCCAATTGATTAAGAAAAAAAAGCAGAGAAGAAACAGCTCAAGTATCTAAAGAGTAAAAAAAACACTAAAACCGATGTAATTTTAACAACCCACCATAATCCCAAGCGGAGACTTGATGCAGCCTTCACTGAATAACAAGAATAATTATCAAAAACTTGCAAATAGTCAGTGAATCAGTTTATAAAATGAAATGATAACGGACCGAAATGTAAGGTAACAGATGTTAATGTGATAGCTAGTTTCAGTCATAAAAGTAAAAAACCACCTCATCCATTTCGTATGTTCTTGGACCAAAAATTTTTACTGTTTGGCCCTTGTAACGCTCTGAAAATCATCTTAATTAAAAATTATCGCGGCTAAAAGAAAATATAAGAATATACTAGAAAAATGTTTGTTTGAGAAAAGAGTTTGAATAAATTTTGAAAATTTCCAATATTAAAAATCCCGAGTTTTAAATCTTTAAATAAATACTTGGATGCTTTTATATTCCAGGGGTTTTGTCGAAGTATTTTAAGCGTTTGAGTACTTATAATATTAAATTCTTCGTGTTTCGTGGTGGCATTTACTTCTGGTAAATTCCCCGTGATTTAATAAACTCTCTGAAATTTTCTCGGATTTTTGGAGCTACAGAATTAATTTTAATGCTATAAAGATCACTAAAGTAATTAAATAAATATAAATAAATTTCTTTCCTTTCCCTGTCCGGGTCGTTCCTAATTCAGTCCTTTGAAATCTCCCCGTTCAACGTGAACTCTGACTCCCTTTTCTTCTAGGGTTTTGTGTCGTTCCCAGAACCTAAAGTCACCTCGAAAACCTAATTCGGAGTTACCGGATTTATTCATCTTTGAAACTCTAGAACTCTTTTGGAGTCCCAATCTGAGATCCTCTGTATTCGAAATATCTATATTTCCCTTTGAGATAAATCCCAGATATTCCCTTAAACCCCTTTTCTGTCAAAATAAATACAAATCCCCAATCGTCTGAGATTTCTCCAAATTCCAGTCCTAATAAAACACCCTTGTCAATGCCCTAATCCCAAAATATTTTATTCGGAATATTTCCATTTCCCACTTCCCAGAAAATCTCCTTCAGTTCCCAACCCGAAGGATAATCCGATATTTTATTCCCCAAATATTTCTCGAATATTCTGATATTTTATTCCCCAAATATTCCTCGAGAAAATATTCTTCATTCTCTAAATCCCACAAAATATTCCGTCTCCCGGACCCCACTATATATATTTTGTTCTCTAATTACTTCCAAATACTGTTCGATTCCTAATATATATATTTATACCTATGTATATATACGTATGTATATATGTATGAATGTATATATCCGCACATTCTGAGTTTTCGCCCTATTTCAGTCCTTATAAAATATTCTCCTCAACTCCTTGATCCCCAGAAGATTTATACTATTCTGGATACCTCTGCAATCGATCGATAAAATATCCGTCGCTTTCTGAGTCCCGCCAAATATTCTCCTTGTCGAATTCCCTAGAAATCCCCAAAATTCTAATTTTTGCGAAATTAGAGTTTTGCCGGAAAACCCCTTTATTTTTCCCCCATCTTTTTTCCTCATTTTTCCTTTTAGCTTCCCTTTCTTTCTTTTTCTTTCTCCTGCGTAACTGTGCATCTCCTTCCTTTGGTTCTCTGGACCTCTCTCTCACTCAGATGGCCAGCCCGCGCCTGCTTGCGCCGCGCCGCTCCAGCCCCGGCCTGCTCGCCCTCAGCCTGCTGGCCTGTCGCCGCCACCGGCGTTGCTAGCCCTGGCCTAGTGCCTGCCGCCACCATCCGTCGCCTCCCCGGGCTCGGCCTGCCTTGGCCCACGCTGCGCCTGTCGCCGCCGCCGCCGCCACGAAACTCGGTGCCGCCACCCGGCCGAGGTCGGGCTCCCGAGCCGCCACACCTGGCTGCCCTATCTCCTCCCTCCCCTATAAATAGCAGCCGCCGTCATCTTCCTCCCGTTTCCCCCGTGCGCGCCGTCGCTCTGCATCTAGCCGCCGCCCCACACCCGCCGCCGCGCTGCGGCAAGTCGACACCGGCCGCCGCCCCTGCTCCACCGCCTCCACGCTGCACCGTGCATGCCGTCGCCCAGTGAGCCGCGCTGCCAGCGCCGGTCTGCCGTCGCCATCTTCGTCTCTGCCGCTCGCCGGCTGCCTCAGACGCTGCCTCCTCCCGTCGCCGGTGAGCATTCGGACCGAAGCCGTCCTTCTTTGATTCATCGCTGCCATCATTCTTTTCCAATCGGCATCGTCGCCCATCCTCCTCTGCCTCCTGTTCGTCGTCGCTGTTGCCAGGTAGTCGTTGTCGTCGTCTATCGCCTGTGCGCCGTTCTCTCCAGTGCCGACGTCGCTGCCCTGCCGCCCTCTGTCTTTCCCCCATCTGCCGCCGTCACTTGGAGCCGTGCTGCCTCGGTGAGCCCCGAAGCCACTGCCCTCCTCCTCGTGCCCCTGCCTCCCAAGAGCGCCGCCGTCCTGCTTTGATCCCCTACGCACCGTGCGGCCGCCCTGCTCTGCTCCGTGTCTGCCGCTGCATCCCTACCGTCATCGTCGTCTCCTCCCCGGCGCTGCCGCTCGTTGTACCCTGCCCTAGGCCGCCACCCCTGTTCCCGTGCGCTGCTGTCGTCTGGTCGTTGAACGCCGCCATCCCGAGCCGTCGTCGCCTCACCTGCCGCTGGCGAGCCTGCATGCCGGACTTGCACGCCGCATCCCCTCCTCTCCACTCCAGGCAGACGACACCATTGCATTGCCCCGTCCCTCGTCAGTCTCGGCTCGCCAACGCATCGCCGTCGTGGCACCGTCAATCGCCGTCATCGTTGAACTCCCCGGCCATCGCCGATGTGTCTCCCGTGCTACGCTTTGGATGGCCGAGCTTGATTGGCTCCACGGCGTGCCACTGCTGCATGGACCCCGGCTAATATGTCTTCAAGCCATCCCGGTCGTCAATCCTTTGAGACCTAATTCGGGCCATCCAATCCACATAAAATTCTAAGCCGATCCTAGTCATCGGGTTGTCTAGATCGAGTCTCTATCGTTGGATCCATATGTCGCAATCCGGTACCACGTCAGCCCTAGCCACCTCAGCTGCCACTTTGGTTGCCACCTCATCCCCTTCGGCCACATGTTATCCACCTCAACATTCCATCGGTCCCTCCTATTTCTAAATCCATGAACCAAGTCCACCATACGCCTGGTCACTGACCATGGACCCCACATGTCAGCACTTATCCAAAATAATTATTCTAATCCAAAAATCCAGAGAATATTCCCGAGAATATTCTTTTCTAATTCTTTTCGGATTTACTCTAAATCCAATATTCCAGAGGCCGTATCTTTTCCGTTTGAACTCCGATTCGACCCGTTCTTCTTCCTAAATTTATCTAAAATCATAATTTATTTGTTTATGTATTTTTATGTATTGTTTATTTGGAGTTTCTTAGGGTTTTCATCGTTTTATCTGTAGTTACGTATATCATCGTTTCGGAAGATCGCGGAGTCTGCGGAAGAGTTCGGAAGATTATTTGAAGACTTTTGCAATTGCAAGACAAGTCACATGACAATCTCCTTAAGCATGTTGATCCCGTTTGTGAAATCTATTTTATTTTAAAGTTATTGCATAAAATGCTTTAGACTGACATTATTACGGGTAATTATTTAATAGCCAATATTCCTTGATATTTATGGCCATTTTGGTTATTGCTATCTATACCTTGATACCTTGGGTGAATAATACTGACTAGCTGGATGTTTAAATATTTATCTGGCTAGGTTATTTAGGAGTTGCTTAGCCATGCCTAGGGACTATAGTGACATTTTATGTGGGGAAAGTTAATGAATCACTTATCAATAATTAATGGATACTGGCTATATTTTCACGATAGTGAGTCGTTGTTGATTAATTAACTATGTCAACTAAAACTTGATTGATGGTGGGTTGTGAGCACCAGGGTTGGAATGTTGCTAGCGGTGCTCATGACAGTTAAGGACCGGTTCACGGACTACTTGTTGCGAAGCATTATCCGTGCTAACCACAAGCTAGTATGGGATAGCAGGAGTTTGAAGTGTGCCGAGTTCAATAGGAGGCACCAGGGCGTGTTTGTGGCTGGAATAAGTCCACACATGGCAGTGACAATAAGACCATGCTTCGGGCGTCGGACCGTTTCGCGGGAAGGCATTGATCACCCCTATCGGAGACCGGAGGTTCGGCGGGAGGCTCTCCTATTGTGCGAGTTACATGGATAATCCTGTCACTACTCCTTTCCGAGATACCGTGGTGGTATTTAGGGGCACAGTGATGTGCTGTGGAGTTGTGTCTTGTGGGTAAATTGGTACACCTCTGGCCAGAGTAAAACTGTTCGAATAGCCGTGCCCACGGTTAAGGGCGAGCCTAGCAATGTTTTCTGTGATTAGTCCCACACTACTCATTAATGGAAATAAATGATGGAAACTTGATAGCTCCTGTTTGGAGAGTTATGGTTTGGGCTTGAACTGCGTTGAAGCGTTGTTCAGAGATGGATTTAATGCTGATAATAAATTAAACTATATGGTTTTCAATGATTTTAAGTGTAAATGTTTTAAATGCTGTTTTATGCAAATAAGCCATATTATGCCTTTCCTTTGGTATCCTATTGCACTACATTGCATTCCCTAGTGTGGCTTGTTGAGTACGGTGGGTGGTACTCAGTCTTGCATTATTGCAATCTTTAGAGTGAAGCTTTGCGAGGAGGAGAAGTTGGTGTTTGGCTTATACCCCAGTTGAGCTGCTTGTGGCTTGGAGCTGAAGCTACGCTAGTTGCCGTTCCGCTGCTATTTCTTCTGTGTGAGGACTAAGTGCCTCTGTTATAAGTATTTATCGTTATTTTGTATTTGGTTATGTTTATCAAATTGTCGATTTGTGTACCTCGGCTGATTCCTGGACGAGGATTTATTGCACAAATTAGCTTTGGAAATTCTGGTGAATTTCTTGGCGTGACAGCCCTTATACAAAACTAATTTCAAAAATAGATCCCATCAAAACTATTTCCAGGAATGCATTGGGAGCTCAGCGCTAGGCCCGATGGCACTGAGCACCCGTAGATCAGCGCCAGGATCGCTGGCGTTGACCCCCTTGCCCCCATGGCCAGGGGCTAGCTGGAAGCCGACATGGCAAGGGGCCAATGGGGCTGGCGTTGAGGTCGGGGACTTAACCCCGGCCACTACCCGGCCCCCACATCCCTTCCTTTTCTTTCTCTTCTTCCTCTAGTGCTCGATAGCCCAACTCTCTCTCCTCCTCTCTCTAATCTCTTCAAATCTTCACAAAATCGAAGCTCTTTGAAGGGGATTTTGCAGGGAGAACAACGGGAAAGGTAAACTCCCCCAAATCCCTCTCCTCCCCCCCCCCCCTTTTTTACAAATTTGATGAATGTAGGCGAAACCCTAGTTTCCAATTTGTGCCAAAATATTTCAATTTAGTTGGTGTAGTTTGAATAGATGTATTGGATAATATTGTATGATAATGTATGAATGCAATGTAGTTGTTGGAGGTGGACTAGATGTACTATTTTATAGGTTGTTTATTTGGAGGTTAATAGTGTGGTCTTTTTTTTGTAAGGTGTTTATTTTTTATTGTATGACAATATAATTTCGTGGAATAGAAGAGGTGGAATAGACGAAATGTATAATATTGTATGACATATTATGTTGTTCGAGAGTGGGTTTAGCTGAAAATAGAATTCCATATGTAGTTTTACTACCATATCCTAGTTGTTGTATTATATATATATATATATATATATATATATATAGTTTCATATTTGCGGTTAAATGTACTAACAAGTTGTTTCTTAAATTTTTTTTGGCCGTACACTATAGATGGATAGAGTGGTCCTTGTGCATTATGGTGGTAGTGTGACTGAGTTAAGTAACGGTGGTAGCCATTTTGAGGGGATGACCGTTAAGCCGATTGTATTTCTCGGTAGGCCTACTTTTGAGGAGCTTGTGTCCTGGATGAAGGAGGTGTTGGGGTGGAGACATGAGCCGTTAGATGTGCAAGATAGATATGATGTGGGAGCCAGGTCAATGTCACATAAGCACATGTTAGAGTTAAATGGGAAGGTGGAATGGTCAGCATATGTTGAGATGGTTATGGGGTCGCAATTCAAGTCGCTCGAAGTTGTCGCATTAAAAGGGCATGAGACGGAATACAACGAGTCCCTAGACCTTAATCAATCTCCACGTGTGGATTCTCCTCTCTTCTATCATGAACCAATGAATGTACCGGTGAAGGACGATACCGAGATGAAGAGTCCGTCGGTTGGGACGATGCCAAATGAGGCAATCTTTTCATATAGTCAACAAATTGGTGGTCGTACATCAAATTCTGTAGATGAGGAGAATGAGGCGAAACAGGATAATGAACAGGTTGAGGACAATGAACAATCAGCTGAGCACAAGCCTATGACAGACAATCAGATAGCTTCTGGCATATGACACTTGTTGCGAGAAGGTATTTATATGCGCAGTGAGTGTGAGGAGATGTTGGGAAATCATGGGTTACCCCCTCTTTACTAGATGAACCATCCGGCAATGAGTCGAACTATGAGGATGAATATGCCTCTGACTCAGAGGATGATCGTCCGGTTGGTGCGATGTCACATGAAGATAGAATGACGTTTGAGAAATATGTTGGTCGCAATCTAGCAATAGTCCAATTTGAGGATCTCAGCAATGCAGATCAAGCAATTGCGGATAGTGGACCAGAGTATGACGATGGCATTGATGCAATGGGAGAAGAGCCTAGGAAGGGGCTAGAATTCCGATGTATGGATGGGTTGAAGATATGGCTGCAACAATACTCTATCCATGTGCATCGTCCGTTCTGGGTGAAGAACTCCAATGTGGCAGTGAGGTACACAGTGGCTTTGCATAGATGAATCGTGCAAATGGGAGGTCTGCGCACGGAAGAGCATTGGCGATAGATGGAAGATATCCGGGTTAGGTGAGGAGCACTCATGTTGTAGCGCAGAGGCATCAGGAAAGCACTTGCAGCTGACATCTCGTTTCATTGGCAATAAGTTGCAGCATTTTTTCCGGGCTGAACCAACAATTTCTATCAGCGCAGTGGTAGAGGCCGTACAGTTTATTTTTCGCTACCGTCCGTCGTATGGCAAAGCCTAGCGAGTCAAGCAGGTGGCTATGAAAGTTATATATGGGGAATGGGATGGGGCGTATGTCCGGTTGCCTACTTTGTTCGATGCCATCAAGAGTAAGAACCCTTCAATGTACTATATAGTGGAGCCTCATCTCGAGAAGTCTGTACTGGTGAATGGTGCAGCAAGACATGTTTTTGGCCGTGCTTTATGGATTTTTGTTTAGTGCGTGGAAGCCTTCAAGCATTTACGGCCTATGCTTGCAATAGATGGGACCTTCCTAACCGGAAAGTTCAAGGGCATATTGTTAACTACGATAGGGATCAATGTAGGTTACCAGCTAGTCCCCTTAGCCTTTTCTCTAGTTGAGAAGGAGAATACTTCAAATTGGAAGTGGTTTATCCTTACTCTTAGGTGGCGTCTGATCGGCCCTAACAAGGAGGTTTGCATAATTTTTGACAGACATTTTGGCATTCTCAACTTGTGGAGGCCATGGGCCTCGGGTACCTCATCACAAGCATATGGGCCACTCGGATAGAGGATGGGCCGAGTCTTGTAGTTAGAGATATAGTAGCACCCGGTAGGCTTTGCCTTGTATAATAAAGAATGTACAGTCTTAGCCGGGTAAGATCTATCTCTAAGAAGGAAATCCCTTGGCCGTATCCAGTTAGGATTTCTATCCTGTACCCCGGCCCCCCAGTATATAAGAGGAGGCAGGGCGCCCCTTGAGGGCAGAGAACAACACAGAAGATCATTGATTGACATAACCCCTCAGAGGAATAACACCACAACTGGACGTAGGGTATTACCTCACATCGAGGGCCTAAACTAGTATAAAATCTCCTTGCATTCCTCTGCAATCCACCGAGTTTTCCCTTACCGAGTAGCCCTATAGTTCTATTGCCGGTGTAAAACATTGACAGTTAGTGCGCCAGGTATGGGGCTCCGGCGAGTTTCACATCTACAAGCTCGATGGATCCAGCAACCAGAATCGACGGCGACAAGTTCTCCCCTGGAGACATAATTTCTTTCGGAAGCCTCGATTTCATTGCCGACCAGATTGGCAACCTTACCTTGGCCGAAGCAGATCCAATCCAACCGATCGAGGAGCCAGCCGATGTTGCACCAGTCGGCCCACAGGACGCCGCAATCTCTTTCAACGATCTACTGTGGCAGTCCTTCACTTCGCTGAGCATTGGGACAACTCTCTCCTTCGGCATCCGACTTGCGCTAGGCCTTGAGCCAGCCTAGGTTGGGCCAAGAACGGGAGAGATCGTCAACTTCCCACACGGATTCGGTAACGCTGTGGATCTACATCCCGCGCAGCAGACCCGATCTCCTGCGATTCAGTTTGGACACGGCCAAGCGCCGTTTCAGATTGTATCTAGAGAGGTCGGAGTCGTTCTTACTCTGATAAACTACTCAGAGTCCGACTCCAAGTCGGATAACGGTTCGAACGCTAGTTCGGACTCCAGTCTGGCGAGTTTCCTCCTTCCCCGTGAGATCTTCATGGCTTCAACACCACCACCCGAGGTGCGCCGACTACAAGAGGAGCAACAGGAGGAGGCGCGCCGACTGCGACAATAGGAGGAGGCTGACCGCGAGGCTCACAATGACGGGCTACGCAAGGCTGGGCAAGCAGCTCAGCAGCAGATTCTCCAGACTAAAGTCGGCGATCACGACGTCTTCGTCACGCCACAACAGAATGTCGTGGCCGCCGCAACCTTGCTGGACACGCTCCAGCTTGGGCCTGATCACAAGGCCACCCCAACTATCGCCAGGATCAAGGCGATGATTACGGCTGCTGCCTGCCAACAACAACAACAGCAGTCGGGTGATACCATAGTACCGACTAACCGGTCGGGATCTCCAGCGGCGGGTTCATCTACATCAACACGGCGCCGGGCGGCCGGCTCAAGTCAGCCATGCGAGGAGTCTAGGCAAACGTCACTCGGCAATACCAACAATGACAACCGGTGGCGTCACTAGTATGACCGCCGGCCCAACCAAGATCTCCGAGAATGCCTACAACACGACCTCCGCCATACCATCAACGCCCGGCGCCACGAACGACATGAAGACGAGCGCCACCGACTGGAGGACGAAAACGAGCGCTTCGGTCTCCATCACGAGCGGTTTAATCGCCGTGGTCGAAGCCCAAGCCCTCACGAAGACGAAGGCATTCCAGCTTTCACCCGGGAGCTACAGGACGTCGATTGGCCGACTGGCTTTAAGCCCACAGGAATTGAAAAGTATGGCGGCAAAACAAATCCCGATGTGGAGGCCATGGGCCCCGGGTACCTCATCACCTACATATGGGCCACTCGGATAGAGGATGGACCGAATCATGTAATTAGAGACAAGATAGCACCCGACAGGCTTTACCTTGTGCGATAAGGAATAGCAGTCTTAGTCGGATAAGTTTCTATCTCTAAGAAGGACATCCCTTGGCCCTATCCGGCTAGGATCCTTATCATGTACCCCTATCCCCTAGTATATAAAGGGAGGCAGGGCGCCCCATGAGGGCACGGGAAGATCATCGATCAATATAACCAATCAGAGGAATAACACCACAACTGGACGTAGGGTATTACCTCACATCGAGGGCCTGAACCAGTATAAAATCTCTTTGCGTTCCTCTGCAATCCACCGAGTTTCCCCTTGCCGAGTAGCCCTATAGTTCTATTGCCGGTGTAAAACATCGACAGTTGACGCGCCAGGTAGGGGCTCCGGCGAGTTTCGCATCCAAGATCTTGATGGATCCAACAAGAGGAGTCGACGGCCACAAGTTCTCCCCCGGAGACGTAATTTCCTTCGGAAGCCTCGACTTCATCGCCAACCAGATCAGCAATCTAACCTTGGCCGAAGCAGATCCAATCCAACCGGCCGAGGAACCAGCCGACTCCGTGCTAGTCGGCCCACCAGATGCGGCGACAATTATCATTAAGCTGCAGCACCAACTCTCTGCGTCGACGAACCACGGGACAACTCTATCTACCGGCGTTCAGCCCGAGTCAGGCCTAGAGTCGACTCAGGTCAGGCAAGGAAGGAGGGAGATCCTCAATTTCCCACTCGGATTCGGCAACGTCACACAACCGCATCTCGTGCGGCACTCCCGATCTCCCGCGCTTCAGTTTGGACACGGCCCTGGGCCGTTTCAGATTGGATCTAGGATAATCGGGGCGATTCTTACTCCGCTCAACTACGCGGACTCCGACTCCCAGTCGGACACCAGTTCGAACTCTGGTTCGGACACTAGTTTATCGGGTCTCCTCATCCCCCGCAAAATCTTCATGGCATCAACGCCCCCACAGGAGATTCGCCGAGCACAAGAGGAACAACAAGAGGAGGACCACCGACTAAGACAATAGGAGGAAGCCAACCGCGAGGCTCTCAATGACGGGCTGCGACAGGCTGGGCGAGTCGCCCAATAGTAGATCCTCCAAACCAAAGTCGGCGACCACGACGTCTTCGTCACGCCACAACAGAACGTCGTGGCCACCGCAACCCTGCTGGACACACTCCAGCTCGGGCCTGACTACCAGGCCACCCTAACTATCGCCAAGATCAAGGCGATGATCACAGCTGCCGCCTGTCAGCAGCAACAGCAGTCGGGTGACACAGTTATACTGACCAATCAGTCGGGTTCCCCGGCGGCAGGATCACCTGCGTCAACTCTACGCCGGGCAGCCGGCTCTAGTCGGCCACGCGAGGAGTCCCGACAAACCTTACTCGACGGCACCAACAACAACCGGCGGCACCACCAGTTTGACCACCGACCCAATCAAGACCTCCGAGTCCGACTACAACACGACCTTCGCCATACCATAAAAGCCTGGTGCGAAGAACGCGAAGAAGATGAGCGTCGCAGAATAGAGGACGAAAACGAACGCTTCGGTCTCCACCACGAGCGGTTATGCTGCTCCAGATGGAGCCGGAGCCCTGACGAAGACGAAGGCATTCCCGCTTTCACACGAGAGCTCCAGGAGGTTGACTGGCCGTCGGGCTTCAAGCCTACAGGGATCGAGAAATACGACGGCAAAACCAACCCTGAGTCCTGGCTCACCGTATACACCTTGGCGGTTCGCGTAGCCGGAGGTGATAGTAAAGCCATGGCTAACTACCTCCCAGTCGCTCTGGCCGACTCGGCGAGGACATGGCTATCAGGCCTCCCGAGGCGGTCGATCGGTTCCTGGGGACAACTCAGGGAGCGGTTCATCACTAACTTCCAGGGGACCTACGAGAGGCCATCTTCAGAGCACGATCTTTATCAGCTGCACCAAAAGAAGAACGAGTCTCTGCACGAACTCATCAAGAGGTTTTCCGAGAAGCGCAACCAAATTCCAACCATCAAGGACGAGGCCGTCATCGCTGCCTTCCGCAACGGAGTAAAGGACGCCCGTTCATCGCGAAGTTCACTCGGAAGCCACCATCCACAGTCCGGGCCCTCTTCGACATGGCTAACAAATACGCCGACTCAGCCAAAGCAGTTGCCGAGGCCTTTGACGAAAAGAAGGAGCCCCGACAAAAAGATCAGGAGGAAAAAGTCGACAACGAGCCGTCTCAAAACAAGTCTGGCAGCCGCAAGCGGAAGTTGGACAACGAGGTGGCCAACATGGAGCACACTCGGTCGCGGCCCCAGCGGAATAACGACATGCCGAGCGTACCAAGAGAGGTGATCGAGCACGCCCTCAATGTGAAGACAGATGCCAAGCCAGTCAAGCAATGGCTGCGGCACTTCGCTCAAGACCGCAAGGATGCTATTCGGGAGGAGATCACCAAGCTCCTCGCGGCCGGGTTCATCAAGGAGGTCTATCACCCGGATTGGCTGGCAAACCCAGTTCTGGTCCGGAAGAAAAATGGTAAATGGCACATGTGTGTCGACTACACCGATCTTAACAAGGCGTGCCCCAAGGACCCATTTGGTCTTCCCAGGATAGATCAGGTGGTAGATTCCATGGCCGGGTGCGACCTACTCAGCTTTCTCGACTGCTACTCGGGATACCATCAAATCAGCCTGAGGGAGGAAGACTGTTTAAAGACATCTTTCATCACGCTGTTTGGAGCATACTGCTACATCACAATGCCGTTTGGTCTGAAAAATGCTGGAGCAACCTATCAACGGGCAATTCAGCAGTGTCTGCACACTCAGATCGGGCGCAACGTGGAAGCCTACGTGGACGACGTGGTGATTAAGACCAAGTCCAAAGAAGACCTCATCGCTGACCTAGAAAAAACCTTCCAAAATCTTCAACGATTCCAAAATCCTGGCTCACCGTATATACCCTAGCAGTTCGAGCTGCTGGGGGCGACCACAAAGCCATGGCTAACTACCTCCCAGTCGCGCTAGCCGACTCGGTGAGGACAAGGCTGACAGGGCTCCCGAGGCGGTCGATCGGTTCCTGGGTAGAACTCAGGGAGCAGTTCATCGCCAATTTTCAGGCAACCTACGAGAGGCCATCTTTTGAGCACGATTTGTATCAACTACACCAGAAGAAGAACGAGTCTCTACGTGATTTTATCGAAAGATTCTCCGAGAAGCGCAACAAGATCCCAATGATCAGAGACGAGGCCGTCATCGCCGCCTTCCGCAAGGGAGTAAAGGACGCCCCATTCATCGCGAAATTCACTCGGAAGCCACCATCATCTATCCAGGCTCTTTTCGACATGGCAAACAAGTACGCCGACTCGGCTAAAGCGGTCGCAGAGGCCCCCGACGAGAAGAAGGGGTCCCGACAGAAAGAACAAAAGGCGAAAGCTGACGAGCCATCTCAAAACAAGACCGGCGGCCGCAAGCGGAAGTCGGACAACAAGGTGGGTGTGGAGGCCATGGGCCCCGGGTACCTCATTACCAGTATATGGGCCACTCGGATAGAGGATGGACCAAACCATGTAATTAGAGATAAGATAGCACCCGGCAGGCTTTGCCTTGTATAATAAGGAAGCATAGTCTTAGTCGGATAGGTCTCTATCTCTAAGAAGGAAATCTCTTGGCCGTATCCGGCTGGGATTCTTATCATGTACCCCTGCCCCCTAGTATATAAAGGGAGGCAGGGCGCCCTTCAGGGCAGGAGACAAGATCATCGATCATCAAACACCTCAGAGGAATAACACCTCAACTGGACGTAGGGTATTACCTCACATTAAGGGCCTGAACCAGTATAAATCTTCTGTGTTCCTCTGCAATCCACAGAATTCACCATCGCCGAGTAGCCCTATAGTTTTATTGCCGGTGTAAAGCATCGACAGTTGGTGCGCCAGGTAGGGGCCCCGGCAAATTCTTCATCAACGAATCCGATGGATCTAACAAGTGGAGTCGACCTAGCAGGAGTCCTCTCCCTACACAGCGATGTCAAGCAAGCCTTCACCTGCGACAAGGAGAGTTGCGAATTGGCTCAATCACAAGAGGCGGTAGTCAGGCGCGACAACATCCGGCAAGCCGTCACAGCAGAAGTCGAGCAAGATCCAGTTCCGACCAAGAAAGCAGCGAAGTCAGAAATATCAGTTGACTTGGACACAAAGAAGATCCTCCTAGACCCTTCCGACCCCTCCAAGACTGCCCTAATCAGGACCGGACTCAACCCCATATAGGAAGACGCGCTCGTCACCTTCCTCCAAGCCAACAAGGATATCTTCGCGTGGAAACCGTCCGACATGCCGGGCGTACCAAGGGAGGTGATCGAGCACGCCCTAAATGTGAAGACAGATGCCAAGCCAGTCAAACAACAGCTGCGCCGCTTCGCTCAAGACCGAAAGGATG
This sequence comes from Oryza meyeriana var. granulata, assembly GCA_003991445.1. Taxonomy (NCBI): domain Eukaryota; kingdom Viridiplantae; phylum Streptophyta; class Magnoliopsida; order Poales; family Poaceae; genus Oryza; species Oryza meyeriana. The sequence goes on along the minus strand of RYFJ01002833.1, from coordinate 52,326 downwards.
CTATCCGGGAGGAGATTACAAAGCTTCTCGTAGCCGGGTTCATCAAAGAGGTCTATCACCCGGATTGGCTGGCAAACCCAATTCTAGTCCGGAAGAAAAATGGTAAATGGCGCATGTGCGTCGACTACACTGATCTCAACAAGGCGTGCCCCAAAGACCCGTTTGGTTTACCAAGAATAGACCAGGTGGTGGACTCAATTGCAGGGTGCGACCTTCTCAGCTTTCTCGACTGTTACTCGGGATACCACCAAATCAGCTTGAAAGAGGAGGACTATCTCAAGACATCTTTTATCACGCCGTTTGGAGCGTACTGCTACATCACCATGCCGTTCGGTTTGAAAAACGCTGGAGCAACGTATCAACGGGCAATTCAGCGATGTCTACACACTCAGATCGGGCGCAACGTGGAAGCCTACGTCGACGACGTGGTGATCAAGACTAAGTCCAACAAAGACCTCATCGCTGACCTGGAAGAAACCTTCATCAATCTTCGAAGATTCAAGATGAAGTTGAACCCAGAAAAATGCGCCTTCGGTGTGCCATCCGGCAAGCTACTCGGCTTCATCGTCTCACATCGCGGCATCGAGGCCAACCCTGAGAAAGTCAACGCAATAATGAACATGGCTCCCCGACTAACCAGAAGGACATCCAGAAGCTGATAGGCTACATGGCGGCACTCAGCCGGTTTATTTCCCGACAGGGCGAACGGGGTATGCCCTTTTTCAAATTGTTGAAGAAAGCCGACGACTTCCAGTGGACTCCCGAAGCCCAACAAGCCTTCGAAAACTTCAAGAAATTTCTCACATCACCCCCCGTGTTGGCGTCACCCATGCCCCAAGAACTGCTAATGCTATATCTGGCGACAACTACTCAGGTAGTCAGCACGGTGCTGGTGGTCGAGTGATCTGAACCAGGTCACATCCAAAAAATACAACGGCCAGTTTACTTTGTCAGCGAGGTCCTTGCCGACTCAAAAACGAGATATCCGCAGGTCCAAAAGCTACTTTATGGCCTACTAATCACTGTCCGGAAGCTGGTGCATTATTTTCAAGCACATCAAGTCACGGTGGTCACATCGTTTCCACTCGGGGACGTCCTACACAACCGCGAGGCCACCGGCTGAATCGCTAAATGGGCGTTCGAGTTGATGGCGTTCGACATAACCTTTCAGCCACGGACAACAATCAAATCACAAGCTCTAGCCGACTTCGTGGCCGAGTGGACAGAAGTTCACGTACCTACATCAACAGAAAAGCTAGAGTACTGGACAATGTACTTCGACGGTTCTCTACTGATCGGCAGCGCCGGGGCTGGCGTCGTACTGATGTCGCCCACCGGTGAAAAACAAGTACGTTTTACAGATCCACTTCCTGGCTTCCCACAACGTCGCCGAGTACGAGGCACTTATCCACGGGCTCTGCATTGCTATATCACTCAGCATTTGCCGACTGGTTGTGCGCGGGGACTCTCAACTCATGGTGAACCAAGTCATGAAGGACTGTACATGTCTCGACGACACCATGGCGGCATACTGTCAGGAGGTCCGCAAGCTGGAAAACAACTTCGACAGGCTGGAGACAACACATGTCCTACGACAATACAATGATGCTACAGATGAACTAGCAAACATGGGATCCAAGCGAGAAGCAGTCCCGACTGGAATCTTTGTCGAGCAACTTATAGAGCCATCAGTCAAGAAGAAACAGGCGCCGGAGCAGTCGGGAGGTGAACCTACCCCAGCTACAGACGAGGTGCTGCACATATGTCAAGACTGGCGGACTCCTGTTCTCAAATTCCTTCTGGACGATGAACTCCCAGACGACCGCAATCAGGCCGAACAAGTCAAACGTCGAAGCAAGAGCTTCCTACTAGTCAGAGAAGATCTGTACCGAAGAAGTGCATCCGGTGTCCTCATGCGCTGTGTCACCACCGAGGAGGGCAAGCAGATCCTGTAGTCAATTCACTCGGGCATATGTGGCAACCACGCCGCATCCAGGACGTTAGTCGGCAAGGCTTACCGGCAGGGATTTTTCTGGCCAACAGCAGTAACAGACGCCAAGGACATCGTTCGCACATGCGAAGGCTACCAGTTCTACGCACGACAAACCAATCTCCCAGCCCAAGAACTCCAAACAATCCCTATCTCCTGGCCATTCGCAGTATGGGGGCTTGATATGGTCGGGCCTTTCAAGAAAGCGCCAGGAGGGTTCACACATCTATTCGTCGCAGTTGACAAGTTCACCAAGTGGATTGAGGCTAAACCCACTGCAACAATAACAGCGGCACGAGCAAAGGACTTCATCATGAGTATACTATACCGATTCGGGGTCCCTAACTGCATCATCACCGACAACAATACTCAGTTCACGGGCGGCGTATTCCAAGACTTCTGTGAAGATTTCGGCATCAAGATCTGCTACGCATCTGTGGCACACCCAGGGAGCAACGGACAGGTTGAACGAGCCAACGGTATGGTCTTACAAGGTATCAAGGCCAGGATATTCGACCGACTACAACCATATGCGGGCCGGTGGATACAAGAACTCCCATCTGTTCTTTGGTCTCTCAGAACCACGGTTAGTCGAGCAACAGGGCAATCCCCTTTCTTCCTGGTCTACGGTGCCGAGGCTATGCTACCTACCGAGTTACAGTTCGGCTCTCCGCGAATTCGGGCTTACTCAGAAGACATCTCCAATAATACCTGATTGGTTGAATTAGATCAGTTGGAAGAAGCAAGGGACATCGCAACAATCCAGTCAGTAAGGTATCTACAAAGCCTACGTCGCTACCACAATCGCAATGTCCGTGGCCGCGCCTTTTTGGTCGGGGATCTCGTTTTGAGGAAAATACAAACCACCAAAGACAGGCACAAATTATCCCCAATCTGGGAAGGGCCGTTTATTATAGCCGAGGTCGCGCGGCCAGGCGCCTACCGACTGAAGACCGAAGACGGTGCCCTTATCAGCAACTCATGGAATATAGAACAACTACGTCCTTTCTATACCTGAGTTTTACTTTTTTTCCATGTGTACAGTTCTTTCTCGACTCACTACGCCGCTTGTCCCAACCGAGTAGTGAGTCGGGGGCTGCATGTATCATATGTACTTTGTCAATAATATACGAGCCTACGTTACTTAAGTTATGAAGTTTTATTATGACTCTATTACGTTTGCCCAAGTACAGCTTTCTGGTGAACGATTTTTACTAAGTTCCTATAGACTAACTCGGCGTAGACCATATAGTCGAGTAAAACTAATGACAATTGAGTAACAACTTAGGGCTTGGCGGCATTGCACATATATTTACACATGTACTCACAAAAGTTTCTGCATACCGACTACATGATATATTGCTCTTACAGACCCAGGTCTCGGGTGATTATCTCCGCAGTTGGCCTTGCCTCGGTTATCAGCTCTAGAGCCTCCTCAGGCATCGTCTCCTCGGCAAACCCCTCCCCGATGGCTTCAATGTCTACCCTTGGGTAGATGGATTTGGTCATCGCCAGGGTCTGGGCCACGCCGGCAATAACGCGCTCATCCGAGTACCTCTTCAGGGCACTCGGTGCATCTTCAAGGCGCGCCTGTACCTAGGGGATCCTGGTGCAGCTATTTCCCACGGGGCAAGGATCTATAAGGTCAAGGAGCCCTTTCACCAACTCGATGAGGGTCTCCCGCGACCACTGGACAAGTCTTATCTCCTCTCTGTAAGCCTCAAATTGGGCCTGGGAATTGACTCTTGCAGCTGCCCGGGTTCATCGACGAGTAAACTCATTAGGCAAAACGGCAGACGGAGCAATAAATGGATTGGTTAAAGTCACTGTCAGGGCGGAGGCTTACTTTTATAGTCGGCCTCCCAGTTGGCTGCGGCCTTCTCCAGTTCGTCTTTTTCGTCTTCGAGCTTGGCAGCGGCCTTCTTCAGATCAGCCTTTTCTTGCTCGAACTCGGCATTGGCCTTTGTCAGATTGGCCTCGCTTCTTTCAAGCTCGGCCCTGGCTCTCTCGGCCTCCTCCAGCCGGACTTTTTCCTCTGTTCGGGCCTCTAACTCGGCTTCAAGGGCTGCGCATCAAAATAGTCAAGTACTCAGCATGGCAGTCAGGACGCAACTGGGCAGTCGGGAGACAACATAGCTGGAGGAATCACAACAAGGGCTTGGTCAGGAAGGTTTATGCGGGGAACTTACCTCTGATCTTCTTGGCTTGGTCCCACTTTTCGGTCCTAAGCTGAGCAACGGCATCCCTCAGCCAAGTCTCCCACCCCTCCAACGTGGTCTTCAGCTCCCAAAGTTGGTCCAATTCTTGGAGGTGAGGGGTGACCTCGGTTAGGACCTCGTTCATTTTCTTGGCGCGGTCGACGAGTTTCTAAGAAAAGCAAGTCGGAGCAAAGTCAGTTGTCAGGACGCTACACAAGGAAAACTATCAAAATTCCAGCACAACGAAGATGGTACCTGAATCTCCTGGGAGGCGGTAATCGTGGCCTAGAGCAAGTTCTCAAGCTCCTTTTTCGCCGCGGTCTCGTCATGTTTGTACCTTTTCGTGGTCCCGTCGGGCGACGTCCACCGGAATGTCCTGGCGAATTTACGCGGTGGCGCCTCAATCCTGGGGAGGTTCGGCAATTCAGGCGACGGCGACGGTGATGATGATGAGAATGACCATGGCGGTGACGGAGTCCTGGCCCCCACTTCGGTGGCCCCTACGGCCTCGGGGGCTGACTCGGGAGCTCCAGCAAGGGCTTCAACAACAGGCGTTGGCTCGGGGGCTGGGTCGGCAGCTTCGGCAACCGCCCCTTGGTCGGACGGCGCCGGTGGCCCTGCAGTCGGGACCATCTCGGTCTCTGCGACTGGGATGGCCTCTGGCTCAGCAGGTATGCTCGCAGGGGCCGGCTCAGCTGGGGCAGCCTCAACGATCAGAGCGGCCGGTGCGGTCTCCTTAAGATCGATATCGATGCGTTTCCTACATAACAAGTCAGACATCAAAACACTGCTACAGCCGACAAGAATTCCAGAAGATCCAAAACAGCTCACCTCTTGGAGAACTTAAGTTTCCCACCGGGTGATCCAGGCCCCGGCGGCACGCTGCAACTGGATGTCAAGCCAGTCGGCGTGGTAGTCGGCGGTGGCGTTCTCTCCTGAGTCGGCCTTGTTTGCGGTATGGCCGGCTCGGCTGCTTGGGTACTCGGCGGTGCTTGCCCTAACCGCGTACTCGGTGGCACCACTGACGGGCTCGACCATGTTGAGCTCAGCTCCGCTGGTCCCGGCCTGGGACTTGATGGCCTGGGTGCCGCGCCGGTTGTGTCCCTTATCCTTAGGCTTCCTGCCGCGGCACTCGGCGTCACGGCCCTCTTGCCCCGATACGTGACTAGTCTTTTCCCCGCTCTCTTTGAGTCGGGTTAGGCAGCAGAAGGACTCCTCGGCCTCTTCTTTGACTTGGAGGCCGACAACGGGCGGGAGTCATCGTCAAACTCCTCGCACCACTACAGATGATTCAACAAAGTACATCACACAATGCTGGGCAATCATAGATACAAGTCCACAGGCATTCATTACAGAAGAAAGACAAGGGTTACCTGGGGACGGGGCCGATTGTGGCTATAAGACGCAATGCGGCGTTTCTCATCTTCGGTCTCGACCACCCCGCTAGAGAAATAACTGAACAAGGTTTCGGTCACTTTCTGCTCGTTGGCCGATTCATGGCTAACCCGGTCGGGGTCATATTTTCCCAGGTAATCCTAGCCAAACGCGCCTCTCAGCATCAGTGGCTGGATGCGCCGAGTCAGAAAATGCCTGGCCACCCAAGGTCCGGTCAGGCTAGCTTTCTTGAAGCTATCCAATTTCACCAACAATTGATGCACTTGGCCCATCTCCTCAAAGGTTGGATCTGATGACCAATTTGGTGAAACCACTGGTGGCAAGCCGGTGAATGGACGCAAGGAGGGTGTTAGATCTGAACAATAAAACCACTCCTTGTGCCAACCTTTCAAGGAAGATTTCAGAGGGAGATCGATGTATGTCTTCTTCCTCTCGCTCCTCAACTGAAGACCAACCCTCCCCCCAATCACTTGGATGTTACTCTTGGAGGGCTAGGGTTTAACGTGGAACAAATGCCTAAAGAAGTTGAAGTGGGGTTCCACACCTAGAAAACACTCGCAGAGAGTCACGAATATGGAGATTTGAAGGATCGAGTTGGGATTCAAGTTCACCAACTCCAATCCATAGAAGCCAAGGATGCGGCGGAAGAATGCAGAAGAAGGAAGGAACAAACCCCGGTCGAAAAAAGAGGCAAATACTACGGTTTCGCCGGATCGAGGATTTGGAACCGACTCACCCTTAGCCGGCCACCAATGAATCACCTCCTGGCTTTGCAGCTTCAGTTGATTCTCCAGCAGCTTCACCTTCACCGCGCCGTAATCCGAAGTCGGCCAGGCGTTCTCCGACGCACCCGTAGGATCTGAAGCCTTCGACATGGTTGGGGACGGAGAAGTTTGGAGGAAATGCGATTGGTGGCTTGGAATAGACGAAGAAGATCGGAATCGCCTGAGTTCTAGTGGGGAACAGCGAGCAGCAGCAAACCTTAGCAAAGCGAAAGGCGAAATTTGGGCGCGGAGGCAGAAGACGAAACGATTGGTTGCTTTGGGGATGATGAAGGAATCTTTTTCTCTCTCCCTGTCTTTTATAGAGCTTGTGCCGACTAAATGGGATTGGGCCTACACAGTCGGCACTGAGCTACCAAGATATGAGTTTCTACAGTAGCACGCTCATAGTGGGCTGCTCACGGGCTGTGTTTAAATCGCAGTGCTAGTGCTACCAACAGGAACCGATAAGGTAAATAGATATGCTTCATGAGAGTCTTATTGCTAAACATATATGTTTGGGTATCTGTTTTATCCATTAGGTCTCGAGGATATATCCTTATAGGAATCACAAGCTGGTCTTCATTAAAATTGGGGATGCAGGTATCTTTCTCGAGTATACTTGACCACGCAATGGATTTATTTTCATACAGTGGTACTCGGCCTACATGCTTGGCCACTAGTTGCCATGAGCAATATTATTCCAGCCGACATGACGCTGAAGAGTCTAACTTCCGAGTAGTGCACTACTCGGGAAAGACTATAAATATCTTTTCCAGCTGACATGACGCTGAGGAGTCTAACTCTCGAGTGGGACACCACTCGGGAAAGACTATAAACTCCCTATTCCAGCTGATATGAAGCTGAAGAGTCCTATATACAAGTGGCATGCTACTCGGCAAGACTATAAATCATATTCCGGTTGACATGATACCGAAGAATCTTATACCAGTAGTAATCTACTCGAGAAAGACTACAAGGTTAAAGACCTTTGACTTTATGTTTAATTGTCTTCACAATTAAGCACAAAGTCGGGGGCTACACCTAATAGGTGCACCTATTCAGCGCACACTATTCATACACCAACATGAAGCCCTTCATAGCCTCGTTGCCAGCTGACATGAAGCAGGACTCGGGAAGAAGAAGCACTCGGACAAAGAGTACTCGGGAGCAATACACTCGGGCAATCTTCATCGTGGAGTACGAGCACTCGGCATCAGCTGTGACTCAACTATGAAGGTCTCAGGGGCTACTGTGGAGGCCATGGGCCCCGGGTACCTCATCACAAGCATATGGGCCACTCGGATAGAGGATGGGCCGAGTCTTGTAGTTAGAGATATAGTAGCACCCGGTAGGCTTTGTCTTGTATAATAAGGAATGTACAGTCTTAGCCGGGTAAGATATATCTCTAAGAAAGAAATCTCTTGGCCGTATCCGGCTAGGATTCCTATCCTGTACCCCGGCCCCCTAGTATATAAGGAGAGGCAGGGCGCCCCTTGAGGGCAGAGAACAACACAGAAGATCATTGATCGACATAACCCCTCAGAGGAATAACACCACAACTGGACGTAGGGTATTACCTCACATCGAAGGCCTGAACCAGTATAAAATCTCTTTGCGTTCCTCTGCAATCCACCGAGTTTCCCCTTGCCGAGTAGCCCTATAGTTCTATTGCCAGTGTAAAACATCGACACAACTCGATTGATAATCACATTCCTGGGCACCTTCCAATCCATTACAGATGGTGCATGCGGTATTTCTGAGTTATAATCAATCCTTATGTGTTTATCTAGGTTGGACCGTCGAAAGAACAAACGGATCACTGACTGGAGTGCCCACCATGTGTAGCACAACCAGCACTGGCTTAGATACCACGATAATCATTTCCTCGACGGAACAATGCACAACAAGTGGGAATTTGACCAGTATCTCCATTGGCTACGCTAGAATTACCGGCTTGTGCTCCGTCCGTCGTGGACCTTGAGCGACGTAGCCAACGAGGCATCTGACAAGGAAGTCGCCAACCCATTTGATGCACGTACATGGCAAGGAGATAGGGTGGAGCATGGTCCGGTGCGTGATAGAATGGTAAGTACTCTGTCAACATGTCAAGCTTACATTTGCAAATAAATGGGGTCTTAATTGAGATTTGCATGAAATGTAAGCCCGTGAGGTTCTATGATCCGTTAACGACGCAGAGGTTGCACTTGGCGTTCTGCCAGGTTCAGAGGAGGAGCCATCGACTCTTCGCACCGCTCTCCACGTAATCATCGATTCCTTGTCTATATATCTTCTCTATATATATGTTGTCTATATATCTTGTCTTGCTTATGTTGTCTATATATCTTGTCTTGCTTTTAGGTCCTTCGTGTCCGTTGTCGCCGGTTGGCTGCACGTCTCGGGTGCACAGCAGTGGATGTCTTCGAACCGCAGGGGCTGCATCGGGAATCAGGGTAGTCGTCTAGATTTGCATAGGGACATGACGGCGCCAAGGAGGAGGAGGAGGAAGAGGCCGGTGAGGAGAGCGAAGGAGAGGACATACAGCCTAAGCACGATGAGATAGGTTACTCAGCTTGCGGATGCCCTTGAGGCCTCACAGCCGGATCACCCCCATAGAAAGGTCAAGCACCCCGATAGGTTCACACCTAATCACCCCCATAGAAAGGTCAAGCACCCCGATAGGTTCACACCTGATCTTCGTCGCCAACGCGCAAAGAAATGATTTAATGTAAGCTTGTAGTAGCTATGTCGTTGTGTAATTAGAACTGGACTTTATTAACTATGTCATGTACATGTGTGTTTGTGCTTGTTGGCGTGCCTGCCTGTGTTAACGCTAAGCTGCTTTGGTGAACCGCTCGTTGTGCTTGTTGATTTGGTGAATTACTTATTGTGGTCGTATATGTGTGAACTTTTGTGTGTGGGAGGGAGGAGCTGGGACTATGGACTGAAATATGTCCAGTTTCTGGGTGTGGGGGGGCTAGGATTTTTTTGCAAGTACGAAGGTCACAGACTAGCAGGCACTGCCTACCATAGCTCAGCATCAATTCAGCTGGCGCTGAGACATGAGAGCTCAGCGCCAGAAGAATTGGCGATGAGCTTGGGGACTCCTCGGCACCTGGACAGGCTGCCCTGCCGAGGGACTCGGCCGGGCGCTGAGGTGCCCAAGCTCAGCGCCAAAGGTATTGACGCTGAGATAGGGTACCCTAGCCCCTTGGGAGGCCGGCCTGCCGAGGGCCTCGGCCGAGCGCTGAGGTGCCAAACCTCAACGCCAAATGAATTGGCGTTGAGGTTCCCAAGCTCAGCGCCATGTGTATTGGCACTGAGCTGGGGCACCCAGCCCCCAAGAGGCTGCCCTGCCAAGGGCCTCAGCCGGGCGCTGAGGTGCCAGACCTCAGCGCCAAGGGAATTGGCGCTGAGGTGTATTGGTGCTGAGCTTGGGCACCTGGCCCCCAGGAGGCTGCGCTGCCGAGGGCCTCGGCCAGGCGATGAGGTGCCAGACCTCAGCGCCAATTCACTTGGCGCTAAGGTTCCCAAGCTCAGAGCCAGGTGCTTTGCCGCTGAGCTTAGGCACTCCACCCCCTCCCCCCCCCCCCCTGCTCCCCGAAGGCCACCCTCCCGAGGGCCTCAACCGGGCGCTGAGGTTTGTCTAACCATTAGTGGACATCACTGTGACACGGACTTCAAATGCATATATTTGCTTCATGTTGTCCTATAGTTCGCACTCATAGCAGCTCGCAACATGCAATTTGCAAATTTTGTCAAGCCAAATATCCATTGTAACCCCTCAAAATGACAAATAATATTACTTCTCCAACGAATGGCATGACCACATAACTCTAGTTTGGACATACGACAAATAATATCACTTCTCCAAGGAAATACAAACGGCACGACATATATTATTCTACGATGGTTCCAAACATTGCAAAGCACACTAAATTACTTGTCCGACAATTGGCATGATCACATAATTTATGTTTTTACATGCCTTAGGAAAATTACAATTTCAACCATCGAGTAGCACAACCCTACTGGGTGCATCGGGGGTACTTCCCCTTCCTCCACGCCTCCGGCCCGGCTTCTTTCACACGTTGTGCCCTCTGCCGCTTCCTTTCCCTCTCAGTCTCACGCTCTTCTTTTTCCTTGTGTTCTTTCTCCTCCATCCTCTTCTGCTATTCCTCAGCCCTGCATTCAGCTTCGTACCGTTGTTCAAAATCATCCCTTGCCCACTGCTAACACATGTGAAGATACCGTGCATCGTCGGGGTGGATCTCCATATCTATCTACTCCACAAAGTCACATAGAGGAGGTGGTGGCTTTGGTACATTTACGTATGGGAACGTATTAGCACCTATGGATGAAAGGATTATACATCGGTAGAAAAGAATATACCTCCACCGGCTTCTTCGACTTTCCTTTCTTCCCTTGAGGCTTTGGCTTTTCCAGGAAGTATGTGTAATTACGACACATCCAATATCACTGGCGATACATGAAATCCACCTCGCTAATCACAAATTTGCACTCATTGCCACACCAACACATGGGGCGAGGAACGCCCTCCGGAGGTTGTCGACGAGGTCCATAACCCTTTGCATCCATCGTACAAAACAAAGCACAAGCTATATGAAAAACATAGACTACTTCAAAAATTAAGTAGACATAAAAGCGTTGAAACATAATATGGTATCACTACACAAACCCTAATCCTATATTGCTATCAATAACCCAATTAATAGTAACAAAATAATAAAGAATGCAACATTCAATACGCACCACAGACATCTATTCCAATAGGTTTGCAAAAAGGGCCAATTTGATTCTATTCCTCAACCCTCATTCCTTTCTAGGGTTTGCCCTAAACTCAATAAAAACCTTGCAAAAGGGAACAAATAAGTATAGGAAAATAGGGAGGTTACCTTACTACTCTTCCTCCACGCAAAATCCGGTCCAAAAAGCTTCGCAATGTCTGAGGTTTGATGAGGATTAGAGACGGGAGGAGAGAGAGTCGTGTGGGGGTCTCTGTTCTGAGGAGGAAGAAGAGAAAGAAAATAAAGGGGTGGGGGGCTGGGCGGCGGCCGAGGTTAAGTCCCCGACCTCAGCGCCAACCCCATTTGCGCTAAGGTCAGGGAGGTCAGCGCTGATGTTGGGCGGCGCTGAAAGAAAATAAAGGGGTGGGGGGCTAGGCGGCGGCCGAGGTTAAGTCCCCGACCTCAGCACCAGCCCCATTTGCGCTGAGGTCAGGGAGGTCAGCGTTGATGTTGGGCGGCGCTGACCCCCTGCCACGTCGGCTTCTAGCTAGGCCCCCTGGCCATGGGGGTCGCTGGCCTACAGGGGCTCAGCGCCATCGACCGGTCCATTCCTGGAAATAGTTTTGACGGGGTCTGTTTTCAAAATTAGTTTTGTATAAGGGCCAAACAGTAAAAAATTTTGTTCTTGGACCCTGCTCGGCAAATCTTCGGATTATAATCCAAAGCTGATTTTGAATTTTAGAATTTGATTTTATGTTTTATGCTGCCTAACTCTCATTCCATGATTGCTAAGAACACAAGTAAATGTATCTAAAACTATTTTTAATCAAACTTTAAACTTTAAAATTGTTTTGGCTTAAAAATATGTAGCGAAGGCAAGCAAGGTCCACATGATTACTTCTGAAAGAAGGGTCCGTAACAAGCATAATGGCGAGTCCCTGTTAGGTCACCGCAACATTGATTGATTTATAACGACCTGCCTTGATTATGTCGAAAGCAACAACCTAAACAGATCATGGACCATGACATTCATAACGATCTGCTAAAACCAGATCACTGAAAATTACACTGCACCTCTTATTGAAGATTGGGGGGTCCTGGGGCAATTGGCAAACAAATAATGATGTTTCACCAAAACAATTAATCAAACTTTTACAAAAGGATAGGTGAAAGAATGCCAGATAAGGTAATCCAGACAAGTAATTGGGAACCTAAAGCTGCATTTCAACTGGCATAAAGCACTGAAATTTGCAGGCAAAGCAACACTAGAAGATGTTTAGGGTACAGATCTGTAAGCTACAGATGAGCATGCATCAAATCTTACCATCCACATAAATAACATCAGGAAAGAGAAGAAAAAGAATAAGATAATCTACAAAGAAATGCCTCCAGCAGCTAAAAATTCTTCCAGTGCTCTATAGCTAGTTCTCTCTCCTTTTTAGATGGCCTGGTACCATGGGATTTATAGACATTGCAATGCATTTCCAATATAGCAACAGGATACAATGGCTGCACTCACAATGCTGACCATAAACAGCAGACGGTGGCTGCATTTTCCACTGTTCTTGATATTTCATCAGAAGTTGTGCTGCAAGTACAGGTTTTCCTGTGGTGAGGCTGGGCTAATCTCTTCCTCCAGCGACCGCAATCCATCCCCTATGCTGCTCCCAACGTTCCTTCCATCTGTGGTTGTTCGGCCATCCAAGTCAGCTTCAGATGCTGAGGATTTCCTCCTCTGCGATGAGGTCACACTTGGAAATGTTATCCAAGATGGTGCTCTGTACTCAATCCGCTGATCATCCCCGTCAGCGAGATCATTTTCTGAGCATGAATGGTTAGAGGACCTCTGTGATACCTTCTTGTGCATCCTGCTACTCCCAAGAACAACCTCAGTTGGCAGAATAGGTTGCTCAATGCACGGGCTACCCATCAGCAGTGCAAGAGCACGCTCTAGAGCCGTTGTTACCTTATCCATAGAAGGACGATCTTTGGCTCGCATTCTGACACACTTGCATGCCACAGCAGCGATCTTCTTGAGAGCCTCAAGATCAGAGGGAGGAGATAAGACAGGGTCAAGAATGGCAGAAATGTCTCCAGCTTTGATCAATGGGACTGCCCATTCGACAATATTTCCTTCCTCGAACTGCATGTCAATAGCTTTCCTGCCACTTAGGATCTCTAGAAGAACAACCCCAAAGCTATACACATCTGACTTTGTTGTCAAGTAATGCAGACGGTAGTACTCAGGATCAAGGTAGCCAAGTGTCCCTGCAGGCAGCTCAGATAGTGGGGTACCACTATCTGCCGGGCCCAATATAGATAGTCCAAAGTCAGCGACACGCGCGTTGTGATCCTCATCTATCAATATGTTTGAGGACTTGATGTCTCGGTGAATTACTGGTGGGCAAGCATAGCCATGCAAGTACTCGATTCCTCGAGCAGCCTGGACGGCAATAGTGACCCGCCTGGCCCAATTCAGTCTCTTCTTCAAGTTCGGATCCTTGCCATGAAGATGCTGGTAGAGTGATCCATGAGCCATGAACTCATAAACCAAGAGCCTCTCGCTGCCATCCTCACAGTAACCAAGCAGGTTCAGCAAGTGCGCATGGTTGAGCCTGGAGAGGAGGTCAAGTTCGGTATGGAACTCCTTTGAGCTCTTCTTCACATCTGATGCCTTAATTGCACGCTTCACGGCAACAACTGTACCATCTCTCAGAATGCCCTTGAACACACATGAAAAGCTGCCTTTGCCAACTTGCGAATCCTCTGAGAAGCCCCCCGTTGCTTGCTCTAACTCCTCATACGAGAATTCCTGAGCTCTCCTGATCTTCAAGTCCTCTACATCAGGCTGGATCTTCATGTTGTCCTTCCGGAAAGAATATGCTGTATTCTTTGCCAGCCTCAAATCATTCTTTGAACATTGGCAATGTCGAAGCTTGTGCCGGACATACATGCAAGCAATAATGGTCACACTGAACACCAAGATGATGGCAAATACAATCTCTGCCACAAAAATACGCAGCTGGAAAGCCATGAACTTGCGGTTCTTGGTCCGTTTCTGGGACAAACAGAATGACACGCACTCATCTGAGGCACACTTTGAGCAATCAAACTGGCAAACACGGTCAGCTGTGGCATTGCAGGGCGATAACTCATATGAATCATCTGGGCAACCAACACTGCAGGGCAAGCAGAGTCTAGAATTTGCAGGTTTACATGTCTTGCTACCACTGCCAACTTCACCATGGTTCGCATATTCGTAGTAGCCGTGGCTGCATGAATCAGATACACAAATCCCTGGGGATACCGCCATTGGTAGCGCTAATGGCCCGCTATGCCCCCAGCACATTGGCTTCAGTGATGTCTCAGCAGGCACCCCACAAGTAAAGTAATCCCCAGCCACGACTGCATAAACCCTGAGCCCTTTTGGTGCCTGTGTACTGTTCTGAAGTGTGAAACCCCAGCAAGCCACCTGATGATCTAGACTCCTGATGCCACAAGCATGGAACCGCCCACCGACCACAGAGACCATCGCATCCATTGGCACTATGTTCACATCACCCTCATCAATTGAACTGGATGTTGACATCTGCTGCATCTCCAAGCTCCTGCCCCAGCAGAACACCTGCGCATTCTCTAGCACCCCGCAGACATGGTAACCACCTGCTCCTATAGACTGGAACCGCACATTCCTCGGAGCTAGCCCAATGACGCCACTAACTGATTCATCACCCCAGCAGAAAACCGTCCTGTTCCGTGCAAATAAGCCACAATTGAACACTGAACCGGCTGAAATGGCCGATACAGCTGCAGTGACGGTATGTGTGGCAGTCATGTTGTAACCCCAGCAATCAATCACTGATGTATCTGAATTAGCGCTGTGAAACCCCTTGACAGTTGTTCGTAGGGCACAAAGGTGGTTGTCCCCTGCACTGAGCTCTGAGTACATGGCACCCTCGACCATCGGCTGCGGCACCCCAATCTTGACATAGGAGTTGCTTCCCCAGCAGTAAGGCTGATTGGTGTCAAGCAATAGGCCACAGGCAAACCCATCCCCCGCGGTAAGGCCTATGAATGGGATCCTGCTGGGGGCACCATAAACAACGGAGGCATCGGCGCCGAAGCAGGTGACCAAATGAGAACCATCCGAGTTGAGCCCACAGAACACCGGCCCGTCCTCGCCATAAGACACGGCAATGGATGCCATGGAGCCAAGGCCATAGGCCCAACTTGGCAGCAAGAAGAAGAAGCACAATAATGCTACGACTAGCACATTGTCCATCTCTTGAAACTTGGGGTGGGTGTACACAAAATAAGTGTTCCTGCAAGGTTGCAACTTTTTGGGCTAAGAACCAGCAGAAATCAGGCGAGTCTTATTAAAACCGAAACAAAAAATGTTAACTTTTCTTTTTAAAAAAAATCTCTGTGGGTGCATGCATGCATCATACCAAGCAAGGCAGGGATGGTGGAGTGGCTAGCTAACGTGTCGCATGGAGGTTCAGTCGAAGTACATAATCCCCAATTTTTTGGAGGGATAAACTTGTCCACCTCCTCCTCCTCCACCTTGCAGCAAACAATTCCGCAGCAAGCAAGCAATGTGGATGCAGGGGCGGATCTAACGCGGGACATGGGGGTTCAGTTGAACCCCCCAAACTTTTGGGAACAAAAAAGAACTGTTAAGGCTAACGCAAAATCAAGAGAAAAAACGTCCAGATCTAGAAGAGAACCTAGGGTTAATGCAAATCCCAGAAAACAGTGCGTGGATAGGGAGAGATGAGAAAGAGGATGAGGATGAGGATGCGGCTGCTTAACGGATGGATGGATGCTCACCGGTGAGGATGCAGCGGAAACAGCAGGACGACGGCGCCCCTGCTCCTGCTCGCGGGAGATCGGCGCAGGCGGCGGGCAAGCTCGGGAGGAGACGAGGCGGCGGGGGCATTGAAGAGTGGGAAGGCAGTGTAGGTGGCGACGGTAAAGGAGAGAATTGAATGCGCCTCTCAGGCTCTCAGCTTCTCTTCTGTGTGCGCGCAATGCATGCCCCTATGCGGCGTTCGACTGGATGTCGTCTCGTCGTCCCCCTGCTCAGCGCTGCCGATTACTCAGCCGCACATGGCATTCTAGTCTTTTTTTTTTAACTTTGTATAGATGCGTGAGTAAAAATAGTCTTTAAGAGTGGAGTAAAAACCTATTACGAAATTGATTGCTAATCCACTTACGAAATTTCTATGAAAACTCATCTTTTTAAAACCTGGCACAAATTGAACCTATAAGATATGGAAGAAATTCCTTGACATCTTATATACTATTATGTTATGGTTTTAATTATGAAAACGTTTCGTCGAACACTGTCCACCTCCTCCATTCTCGTCGGGTGGAGGCAGAGACCGGCTTCTTTGCCCCCACGAAAACGCTTTCGTTTGGACGCCACCCACCTCTTCCATTTCCCTATCGGGTAGAGGCAAAGATGGGCTTCTTTAACCTCGCGACATAGCCATGGTTGGCAGAGCGGGAGGGGGCAGGGAAGGCCACCGGCATCCACGTCGACGCCATTGCTCGGAGGAGGGTTGTGCCTCTACCCTCCATGCCTCCCCCCTGCCCCTCGTTTGCTTGAGAGTGGAAGGAATCTTGCTCTTTGCATGGGGAGCCCGGATCCGGCTACTAGAGAGCAGAGGAGAAGATAGATCTAGACCAATAGGCCATTGTTTGAGATTTTTGATAACTCTTGTTTTAATTACTTGTATTTGAGTGTTTCACTCGGATGTTGCATTTGCATATGATGCATATTGTCTTGTTGAAGGCGTGCGCCGTGCCCTCCACCGTCTTGAAGTTGCTTGTTAACAATTTTTTTCTTGATGTTGCCGTTGGTTTTCTTAGATGTTTCACGTATTGGTTTATTTGTGTTGCAATCAATATTCTGAATGTTGCATCTAGTTGTAATATTTTTCACCAAGAGATAAAACATCTGAAAAAATTCTTAACAAGTGATAGAACATCATCCGCCATTTTGGCTAGGATCGGACGTCCGACCGCTAGTCACGTCCTTTTAATTATGGTGCACTTCACTCTAAACCATACATACAGTATAAGAAACAGTTCTAGGAAGATCCTACCTTGGAAGAATATTGAAAAAGATAGTAATATCTTACTGGAGACTGGAGTTCACTCCACCTCGGCATGAAGCAAATGAGGCAAAGCAACTGTACTTATTTATATATGTAGAATCTAAAATACGCTCTTCCATATTAAAAAGAAAAACTACTAAGTTCAAGAAAATGTGAAATTTGGGCTTCCTAGCAGTATAGTTTTGATATTTCTAGTATTTTCTTTTCTAAGGAATTCGTTCATTATAATGCATGTTTGACATAAGCATGTAACATGTTAATTAGTGTTAAATAGTTAAACTCATGTAAAAATTTAAAATTAAATGAAAATGCAACCCTATTATAGATATGGCCAATAGATACAACCATATATTTAGATAAGTTTTCATGTCAGTTTTCATAAATTCGAGTATTCATAGTTAAAAAGAAGAAGAAAATCATATACATACATGAGCCATAAAGGCATATTAACACCCATGAGGTATGGGCAAGATGTATATATCACATTAAAGTTTAGGATATAATATTCTCCATTAAATTTTGCATAATTATATTATCTTTTATAAACAAAACTACTGAAGTAGCCTTATGCATATAGGTTGATATACCATTTAGCACTAATAATTAACCTCATGGCCACTTTGTATGTTACCTTACAGTACGTAGCAATGTAAAACTAAGCAATAGTAGCAACATATATCGACTAGCAATGAGATTCACATTCGGGGTTTATAATACATGTTGCAAATATAATATTAGCAACTAAAATGCAATAAAGCACATGGCACATATTTGGCTATATGGTTGAAGAGGATTGATATGATCTAGATCCTCATCTCAACTATAAACATAGATATGATACCTATTGATTATCATATGGTCTTATAAATAGCTTTGTATTTAGCTATACCACTGTGTGGTTATCCATAGAATCAAACATTAATTATATGAATCCACTAAAAATACTAAATAGACAACCTATTTGTATGAGTTGTTTGTGCCATCATCTAAACATGACGTGAGAAATTAATGTGGATAGCACATGTCTAAACTAATGTTCATGCCTTTAGCAGTAATTCTAAAAGAATAATAATTGACTAGATCGGCATATATAGTTCTCTTTTCATTAATGTAACCATGATAAAGGTTCTTATAAGCATGATTGTCATGTAGGACCCAATATGAGACCTTTTTTTTATGTGAAGCCAACAATGTTTATTGATGAAGGAACATTCCAATTAATTTATTTAGAACGCAATCCTAACATGCGATTGCCCTAAATTTCAGCACAAACTTAATCAATAGCACAAGTGCACATCTGCAAGTTTTAGCACATATGACAATAAAAGTCATATTTTTATTGAAAAATATAAAATCACCAAGAGCACACAAACAATCAAAAGATATAAATTACATCCGTACCTCATGTTCATGTTTTGAAAGATATTGTTTTTCACCTTCTAAAACGTGCCCAGCTGACCTATTGGTGAAAAGCCTGCTAAAACAGACATAGTGAAAATGTACCAATTAAAACAACCGAACCCAAAATGGATCTAACCTTTGTTTGTAGCATTGATCTATTTGCCATGTCATGGTGACAAAGTGCTTTAATTATGATCATGCACAACCTTCACCATGGGACCCATGCAGAGATTTCAACATGTAATCCACAACATCATGTAGAATGTGATAGATGTACAAATCCATAAATAAAGTTATGCTTTCTTGAACGTATGGAAAAATACATATTAAACCTTATGCATACCTGACACTCCAGGGGGATGCAACTAACGAAAAAAAATCTCGTCTTAACCTGTTAAAGGTCTTGGCAATACCTTAAATAGTTGTCCTAATTGTTCCTAGAAATAGTTGGTAGCCATCTGATAAACTTTCAAATAGATTGCACAGCCCTTCCTATCCCTTTGGAAGGAAACAAGAAAGGGGAAGACATATCCTATAGTCCTATACTTTTATATCAATAGAAGGTATTTTTCCTATTTGGCCTTCATAATTATTATTGCATATTCAAGAATAAACTAGCAGCAAATGTTGGAATCTCCCTATGTGAGATATAATGCATACAAAATAATGTCAAAAATAAATACATTTGGATTTTTTTTTTACTTTCTTGTTTTCGTTGAAGGAGATGCATGTAAAAATTTGAAACTTCATTTTCCATAGAGAAAATATAGCATTATAAACATTTTGGCCAGTGTATTCTATGATCAAAGTTGTGTTTGGTTCCATGTAAGATATCTGGCCTACCTAGCTCATATCATTTCATCTTTCATACCTTCCTTTGTTGTAATCTCAATGCTATCATGTTTGTACTACAAGTAAAGAGCATGATACTTTTGACATTGCTTTGGATTTATGGAACGCAAGTCCCATCAATGAAACTATTAACTATATATATAAGAAATCCATGGAAGGCAGGTTTATGAATTGTTACTAACAGATGCACAGTGTAGAGTGGAGTTGAACTCGCTAATTTGTACTACCTCCAGTCGGAAATATTTGGCACCAGTCTTGCTACGATTAGTGACGCACGTACCGGTGTAAAATATTTTTGACCGGATAGAGGGTATGTATCTACTTGTCAGATTCATCTGTACATCTATATACGTACATATGCATATGCTAATTAGGAAATCCATCTAGCGTTGGGTCTACATGGCTACTACCTCGGTCAAAAAAGACTTCATTTTAAGTCTATCTCTCACACATACCAATTCAAAGTTAGAAGACTGGAGTTTCCTCCACTCTAACAAACTCCAATACATTTGTCACAAACTTTAGCAAACTCCAATGTATTTATTCCCCACTTTAATAAACTTGCGTGAAAGATAAAGTCTTGTGGGACAAATGAGATGTAAAAAATTAAAAGGGACAGAGGGAGTATACGTACGTGCACACACGGGGGGCTTTGATGTAGATAGACCATGTCTTGTGTGACAGAGTTCAAAGGTGAAGAGATAGGCAGGAGTGGAGTGAGTGGTAGGCATAACATGCGCGCGTGCGTGTGACCACATAACTCATCAGCATTTTTGGCCTTTTTTTCTCTTCCCTTTTTCCTGTTCAGTTTTGTCTTGTTGTTGCACTGCTGGTGCTTGTGTATATAGGGAGAGCACAAGTTTCACAATTGTGTGCACAACATGCACAGTTGTCACCGCATGCCCTTCGAGGGGTGTCCACCATGGAAAAAAGACCCCCCAACATGAGGCAAAGGGGAAAATGCACAAACTTAATTTAGGTCTTGTAAAATTTGCGGGACACAAACCACAAATCGGGCTCTCAAAAGTCAAATTTGTTTCACCACTAGTAGAAAAATGTTTCATCAATAAATTAAAAATATTTCAAACTATTAAAATGGTGAAGCACAGTTGAATCACGATTGAAACATTTCGCTCTCACACACAGAACATCGAGCTTCAATCATTGAAACATCAGAAGATTCGCAAGAATTGAAAACAAAAATATGAACACCATCAAACTCCCTCAACATTTTGACCCAACACAAGAAACATCCAGATACATTAGCTGAAACATCAAAAAATCACAAAATGTACTAGCTAGACGTGGCTTCTTTCTCTCTCTTGCAATCGGATATGGGCTCTACGACAATGAGTAGGAGGGGACCCGGCTCCAGTGGTAGCGCCGGCGCCGGAGGAAGGCCATGGTGACGAGGAGAGGCTTAAGCGTTGATGGCACTGCTCCCACCACGCCGACGAGCTCCGCGCCAAAGCCACCGTCGCCACTTGGCTAGGAGCTAAAGGTTGACGGTGATGAGGATAGCTTCAGGTTCTTCCTCCTGTGGCTGCTGCACCGATGCTAGAGCAAGATGGTGGTGACAAGGAGGGGCAAGAGGGGCGTTGCTTCCACTACGGTGGCGAGCTCCGTGCCAGAGCCGCCATCGCCGCTTGTCTAGGAGCTTGGGATCAATAGTGAGTAGGATAGCTTTGGGTTCTTCTCTCCTGCATCTACTTTGCTATGGCTACTGATGCTGAGAAGTGGAGGGCTAGAGGTGCCCGATTTTTCCTCCCAGATCGAGTGTCCGGGTGGAAGCATTCTCAAAATTTAGAGTAGAGAGACTCGAGTACTCCACGATGTAGATGGGCATGTGTTGTGGCCCAACCGTGAAGCCCATCCACTATTGGGCCTTGTCTCCTCATCAATTTGTACTAGAACAGAGTGGTGATTTTGTCTTTTTAAGAGGAAAGGAGCAAATGAATTTATCTCACACTAGGAAGGTTGTCCGCACGCATGCATACTTGAAACATAAAGAAGCCCATAGCAACATGCATGTGTATGAATCTATGATATACTAAAGTTTATTAAACACCCTCCAAAGCCCACTGGATGGTAATGTATAATATATTTTAGAGCACTTCTGTGATGATTAGTATACTTGGTTGGCTTAGTAGCGCTATAGAGGATGTTTAATGGACCATGCACTATACCATCCCTTAGTGTTTCTTAGACCCCATGTAAATTTTGTTATATTTTGCCAATATAACACTACTACAAAAACCATTTTTGCCAACACCCCCCCAAGATAACGTAGGTGGACAAAAACTCTAGCGGCCTGCGTTAAGTGAGATGGGGGTACGAGGTCAAGGCTCGCCTGCAAAAAGGAATTAACACAAGCGGAGACTTAAGACACCTGCCTGCAAAAATTGGCTCATTTACATAGGTGGGCACTTAAGAGCTCTGCTTGTGATAATCACATTTACGCATGCAGTCACTTAAGGGGTCCGCCTGCGAAGATTGACACAATTCCACAGGCTATATCTTAGATGGGCCACCTATGTAGTATTGTTTCCACGGGCAGCCCGATAAGTGATCTGCCTGAGTTGTGCCCTTTCATCTTCCCTAGTCCACACCGAAATCGGTACTCGAGCCACTGCTCAGACACCAGTGGCATCCACCATTACCGCCTTTCCCTTTTTTCACTTTAAGTAATAGCTACGAAATGCCACTAGTCCCCCATTCGCACTCCCTGCTCTCTCCACTCTACTCGCCAGCGATGAAGCACTCCCATTCGACGGCGAACTACTACCTTGTCGTGCACACGCCACTGCCACCAGAGCACACAGAGCTCGTGGACGAGGCAGAGAGCGCACCACCCCGCGTAGGTGCACGTGGCGGTAGTCAAGGCCGAGGAGGGTGCAGAGGTTGACGCGGCCGCGGCGCGCGTGGCGGGGAGCTCAACGTCGCGGAGCCACCGCCACGACCACCGGAGTGCGAGGAGCTCAAGGAGGAGGCAGAGAGCACACCGCCCGCGGAGGTGCGCGCGGCGGTCACCAAGGCCGAGGAGGGCGCGGAGATCAACACGGCGCGGCATGCATCACGGTGACCAAACGTCGCGGAGCCACCACCACCTCCACTGGAGCGTGAGGAGCTTGAGGAGGAGGCTGAGAGCACTGCATCGGCCCAAGGCGGTCGAGGACGGGGGTGGAGCAAGTGAGGACGGGGACGGGTGGTGGAGGCCGTGGCAGTGAACCGGCGGTGAAGCGGGCACGGGTGGAGTACTAGCCGTTGGACACATATATAGTAGGAGTAGGTGCATGTTAGGTGTACAGATCTTCACAAGCAGGTTAGGAGTAGGTCCATGAAATATTAGGTTTGCCTTGAGTACGGACGGAATGAATCCTTTCGGTGATCTGAGCTGCTCACATAGCACCTGGCATGTACTTCTAACCATGTACAACCTTCCTAGATCGTTTTGTCATGAACAAATGTACGTTTTATTGGCTATTGTTATACAAGGCCCACAACAACCTGGTATTAATATAGATGTGTTTCTTGAACTTTTGATGGAAGATATGATAGATCTATGTTACAATGGGGTTCGGGTGTGGGATGAATTCGTACAGCAGCGCTTCACGCTCAAAGCCATTATTTTTGTTACCATCAACGACTATCCTGTACTATTTTCCTTATCAGGACAGATCAAAGGCAAGACAGGATGTGTTATCTACTTGAATGGTACCGTGTACAAGTACTTTTCAGGATCTAACAAGTTAGTGTATATGCGGCATCGACAGTTCTTAACCACAAATCACAGATACCGCATGAAGGCTTCATATTTCGACAATAATGAAGGGTCTGGTTCTGCACCAACATTCTGCAATTGGCAAGTAGTGTTCAAAATGACGGAGAACATCAAGGTTCTTTTTGGAAAGTCAAAGAAAAAGAGAAAAAGGCAGAAGAAAAATACCAACGTAGCTGAGGGGCCATTTAAAAAGCATTCGATTTTCTTTAAGTACTTGCCGTACTGGAAAGATTTGAAGGTTTGACATGCCATCGATGTCATGCACCTAGAGAAGAATGTGTTCGATAGCACTATTGGTCTCTTACTGAGCATACCAAGTAAGACAAAAGATGGGTCAGAAAGATCTAGTAAATATGAATATCAGGCCGGAGCCTCATCCTGTGGATGAAGGTAACGGAAAAATCTACCTCCTCCAGCTAGCTACACCTTGACACTTGAGAAGAAAAAAACATTGTGCAAGTGCCTACATGGGGTGAGAGTGCCAACTGGTTTTTCATGAAACATTAAGCAACAAGTTTCCCATGTATTATGTAATCCCATGTATTTAGACTTTATATTAGAATTATCTATGAATTTGTAAAGACTAGAGGGTAATTATGAATTGTCTTTAAATAGCAAACACTCCATTTGGGAGTTTATTTAAATAATTTATAACCCATCACATAGATATTAATTTTAAAATATTGTAGAGACAAGTTTCAATAATATCTAGAATTTATTTGAATTATCTATGAATTTACAAAGACCCTAACCCCTAATTATAAATTCTTTGCAAAAACTATGACAGATAGGTCCTGTTGATATTTCGCAGGCAGTTGCTTAGGAGGCCCGCCTGTGAAAAATCTCTTCGCAGGCGAAAATCTCTTCGCAGGCACAGGCTTAGGAGGCCCGCCTGTGAAAAATCTTTTTGTAGGCGCAGACTTAGGAGGCCCGCCTGTAAAAAGTCTCTTCGCAGGCAGGTGTTTAGGAGGCCCGCCTACAAAAAGTCTCTCAGTAAGCGGGTGCTTAGGAGGCCCACCTGCGAAAATATCCCCCCTTATATTAGATTCGTGCGAGACTTGGAGAATTTCCAAGTCCCGCGATGAACCCTAGAAGTTTTCACATTGCCGGCTGCCAAAATTTTGTGCCACCGCCGGAGCTCTCCACCGCAGCCACATCGAGAAAGGACATCTGTTGCCGAAGCAGCCGCTGTGCCTCGACCGCACCATACCCGCACACAGTCGGCGGATACACCGCTGCTGACCTCCACTAGCACGTGCCTCGACCTACTCTGCTTCGCCCTCAGCCTCAGCTCAGCGTGCACCGACGACTGCCAACGAGAAGCCACCTTGACCTTAGGAGCCACCGCCACCGCCGACCATGTTGTCGACCCAAGGAGCCGCCGCTTCAACCTCAGGAGCTGAAGCCACCTGCCTTGACCTCGGTTGTCCTTAGTCCCCTCCCCATCTAACTCCTATATTGTGTGAATTATGTGGTGAATGCAAGATTGTGGTGAATTTTGGGGTAATGAGGGTTAATTTTGGTGAATTTTGGGGAATTTGGGATAGTTTTGATGAATTCTAGGTGAATTGTGGTGAATTTTGGTAAACTATGACAACAAATTGTGATGAATTAATTTGGGGAATATTGTGAATTATTTTGGCGAATTTTGTGGAACTATGATGAGAAATTGTGATGAATTTTAGGGAATATTGTTTTTTGGCAAAATTTTTTGGGTGAATTTGCATTAGAGTATTGTGAATTATTTTGGTGAATAATTAGGTGAATTATGCTGAATTTGCATTACAGCCCTTGACTTTTGGTCATAGTTTATATAAACCCTATCAACATCAAATTTTGCCCTTAAGTTTATTCTCAATTTTTAACTTTATTTCAATGATCAATAATAAAGGATCAAATTTGAGAATTATTTTTGTGAATTTTGTGGAATGTAAATTACAATTATCATAGGTACTGAAGAACTTCGATCGTTAGAAGTGGTCGTAGTTCCTAAATGTCCATCATCAAGCTCGGAGGGCGCCGAGGAAAACGAATCTTCTTATCAAAGCCCAAGTGATCCTTGTCCAAGTCCGCAAAGGGGCAAAAGGGGCGGGGAGAATGATGATATCTACTCTGAGTACATCCCGCTGGCAAAGGCGGTACATATTTAACCGATTCAACACTACTGACCATAGATGGTATTTAAGTCAGTACTGATTTACGTGTAACGTGTTGTAGAAGAAGGCTCCACGAAGGTCCAAACGAAAAGCCATCCGTGTGCCAAAACCACCTGTCAAGGATGTGGTAGGATCCTCTGGCCCAGAACAAACTGTGGCCCCTAAATACAGAAGGGGAGCACGAAGTAGAAACAAGCTATCAGACGAGACCCACATCCTGACTCAGATCAATCTGAAAGGGGAACCGCTATCACCGGAATCATCCTTGGCTAAATATAGCAATCAATGCGATGCCCTTGTGAGGAAGCATAGTCTGAGTTGAACACGGAGTTCGTGCAGAAGGGCCGGGACCCTTTTAGGGTTTTTGGGAAGATAACATAGGCCCAGTTTGACCAGTTTGTGGCGACAAAGACCTCTAAAGAAGAATTGGAAAAGAGTAACTCGCCGAGGAGGTTGAGGTGGTATTCAAAGACCCCCAACTGCAGAAAGTAGCCCAAGATTTGAAGCAACTCGCCAAGGAACAAAAAACAGGCAAATTTAGACCTAAAAGGAATTTAACTAGCTGACAGTTGCGTTGGGCAACCCGAAGCATTCTAGTGGCGTCCGAGGAATGTCCTTGAAGCTTAGCTGGAAAGAAGGCTTCTCAAAGGACAAGTTGATGCATAGGAAGCATAACCGATATAAAGAAGAGATAGCTAGGAACATCAGGGAACAGGTGAGGAATGAGTGCAAGGCATATCTAGAAGCAACCTTCCACATGACGCGTGATATCCAGGAGCCCCAAATGTTGCCCCCTGCCATATTGCCTAGCAGCATTGGATCAGCGCCAACACTGAGATATCCAGTTGGTGACATAACAGAGGATACACCCTGCTGGCTGAATGTTCAATGCCAGTTGCGAAGGGCAGCACAATACCAAGACGCAGATTTCATTGCACAGATATCCTGGCGGACTATGCCAAGGTAGAAGTGCAAGTTGTGAAGGAAGATTACAAGACGTACCAGATAGACATTCCCACGCTTGAGGGGATCTTGTTTCTCAGAGATGCGGTGGACCAATACATTCTATGGCACCACCGAGATATTATTCTCTGGAACCAAGACAATCGGGAAGAGTCGAGGCTGCCGTCACCGAGACAAGCGCAAGTAGATTCCCCCAAGGTACAGTCCCAAAGGCAACCGTCGTCGCAAGTTCCTTCTGAAGCCGATACAGGAGCAGATAAAGCTAAAGCGCAACAAATAGCAGAACAAGCCGAGGCACCTCCACTCTCAGATCAAGCTAAGGGGCATGTAGAACAAGTTCAAGCTGAGGCACATCCACTATTAGATCAATGTGAGGCCCATGTAGAACAAGTTCAAGCTTAGGCACCTCCACTATTAGATCAGTGTGAGGCCCATGTAGAACAAGTTCAAGCTATCAGAGTGAGGCCCATGTAGAACAAGTTCAAGCTGAGGCGCCTCCACTATTAGATCAGTGTGAGGCCCATGTAAAAGAAGTTCAAGCTTTCCCTAAAAGACCGACATCTCCTGTAGTGCCACAGAAGATAAGAGAACATGATAAGAAGTCAAAAAAACGAGCATAAGGATAGGTGGATGATAAGCGCATTCAAGGGCTAAGGAGGGAAAACGAAGGGGAAAAAAAGGTCGATGATGGTCAATGATGCTAATATCAAGGGCATGAAAGTAAGCTTGTCTAAGGAGTTGGACTTTGCGCCTACGTCCGATGTACTAGAAAAGTTGGAGAATGGCAAAATTTTCCTACCCTGCTGGGTTTTAGACAATGGTCCATGGTAGCTAAGAAGATGGCACAAATGGTACATGAAAGCAAGCCGAAAGGGCCTCAACGCCATAACCATTATACACCCCCCCTGAGATTTTCATGGATGGAGGAGGCATTGTATTTGTTGAATTTAGAGACATTCACGCCTTATACCGTCGGGAAAAACTTGACATCAATCTCGTCACAGTGTGGTGCATGTACGTGTATACATCTGTTCAATTATGTTTGTTCACACATTTGCCAAGTCATGTTATTGTCGAGTACTAATTAGAGATGTTTTTTATAGGATGAATTATATCTTAGCATAGAAGAAGGGAAAACCCCTTGATTTCCTCAATCCGTGTTGCATTTGTAAGCCAAATCACACTTTCAAACTAGACGAAAAGAAAACTAAGGAGCTAATGGACAAGACACCTGAGGAGAGATATGAATACATTAAAAAAACAAAAAGATAAAATGTTGGAGGTAGCCGCATAGATGGGACGCGCAATGCTGTCTATGCAGAACAAGATGTATAATGGCCCCATACAACTTTGGGTAAGTTCGATACCCTCTAGCTACTTCACTTCTACTTAATTGATACTTGGCCAACTAAACAATTTACGCTATTTGTAGCGACCACTTTATTTGTTTTCTCCTATATCCGAAACATGGAGAAGTAGTCATACTGGACCTACTCGACCACTCAGTTGAGTCCTACAACCAAATCCTCCGTGTCTTAGATTAGTAAGCATATCTTTCATGTACTTTCATTCAGGCCCATTTATACAGTTATGACTAATAAAAAATTAATACATTTAATTTGTTATAACAACGCATACAAGCTCTACTATATGAAAGGAGGAGAAATGGTAGTGAAAAGAGACCTGATCTTGGTCCGTAATAAGTAGCCAGTAATATATACTATCCATGTCACAAAAACTTATCTTGTCTGTGTATATGCGTATCTAATTTAATTACATTGTATTTTATGTCTTACAAAGTGTCATAAGCAACAGAAAGGCAACATACTCTGTGGATATTATGTTTGTGAGTAACTAAGAGTAGAAGGGAGGTATTTCAAGAACATTGAAGATGTAAGTTCATTAACTATATATGTCGTTACAATTATTCATATGTAACAGTTGGTAATGCCTTTAATTTTTGCCGTGTTTTCGATGCAGCTGCCTAGAAATCCAAGATCGAAATGAGAGATGGATGATCAATTCATTGAAAATATACAACAGGACATGTGCCACTTTATCCAACATGAGTGTTGTCACAAGTTAGGGCGTTTTTTTGATAAAGAAGGAATTCTCACCATGGACCACAAATATTCAGAACTAATTGATTGGTCAAAAACTGTGATATAATTAAATTCTGTGTAGTGCTGTAAATATTTCATTTATCATATGTATATATGTATGTATAACAATATACGATAATATTTCATTTATTGGACCTCCATCCACACGTACGGAATCGAATCGATCACCAATGTGTGTGTGTGTGTGTGTGTGTGTGTGTATATATATATATATATATATGTATAACAATGCGCTCAATATAATCCTCGGCGATTATGTATATAGGTGGTAAAACTTGAAAATTGGAGGTAAAATATCATTACAGACGGCTATTGTAAGAAGTAAGGACCCATTACCGTAGGCGGGTCTTGTAAGCAGGCCGCCAGCAAAAACCTATTATTGTAGGCGAATGGCTTACAAGGCCCGTGTGAGCACCTCGGTTTTTTGCACTATAAGAGGTAATTGGTACAACAACGCAAAATATCTAGTTGGATGGGATCTCAAGAGAAAGCCAAATAAATGCAGTAACCATCCAACCTCATCGCAGCCTTGTCATACAAACCACCAATTATAATGCAAAACAACCGAAACGCCAGACTAAGAACACGAGAGATATTTGGAGAAATAGTTACACCAGTCCGCACAGTGAGATATGCCCATCAAACCATCGAAGATGGCGACCAAACACGATACATATCTCTGAGGACATGGTCTACGGTTGAACTACTCTCCATGTATCTCAATTGTTCTAAGCCTATACTCATGCAGACTAGACCCAGGAAAATTGCTAATCCACACTTTCATCTCTAGCAATGGTATTCAATAAATGGTTGTACAAATAAGTAAACTAAATTTATTACATCAGAGTTACATAGGTCAAATGACCGAATAATATGATTCAGCGGAAGCTTGTCTACCCATACCACAAGCAATCCGACTAGGGGTAGACCCCTTAAAGAATCAATTCTGAAGAAGTAACGAATTCCCGTAGCGCTCAACCTACAACAAAGATTTATAATTATACAAGCAAGAGTCAGTACATTACTGAATTAATGTACTGGCAAGGACAATCCTATATCGCTACATGTGAGCTCTAAAATCAAGGAGATGGCTATTTGTGGGTTCAGTTTTGCACAAAGCTAATTTTAGTTCACAATCATTTGCAACGGTATTTAAATAAACATTAGAAACATGTATAACAAGTAGGAAAGTGATCAACATAATAATTTTCCTGCTTGCTGCCCTCCACGGCAACAAGCCACCATAAGCATTGTAATAAGCATAATAATTCTCATAAGTCACCAATCCTCATCCCAATTTCATAAACACATTTATAAGCATAAATCTATACTCAATGGACACAACGATGCCGCTCATGACCGTGAGCATGGCTAACCGATTAGTTTTGACACTGCAGAGTTTGTACATCATTACCCACATGATGTGATAGAAGCCATAACGGCTACACCCTAGGTTGGTCAATACCCGTCGGTATCCCACACTCTACACGTTGAGTGCGGCCTAGGGGTCACAACATAGCTTTTACATTACCTAACATTTAGCCTTGCACCAGCACGAGGTGTGTTACTCCACATCGAGGGGCTACCCCGATGCCATGGGTGGCGGGCCCATGCCTTATCCCAGCACCGTGGCGGTAGCCTACTCGGCTCCCCACGAGGCACACAACGTTGTATTGGACAAACTTAGACGCCTATTCCGTTACAGGACATAGGTAGCTCCTCTGAACAGCCCTACGGTCCGTTGTAGGTGGGGGTGAAAACGGGTCGGGTTCGGTCGGATCTCGTCCTTCCCATATCCTAACCCATATTTTGTAATCGGAATCGGGTCGGATACGGATAATGTCGAATACGAATACAAGCACGGGTAATATCGGGTATAAATACAGATCGAATACGTACCAAGACGGATACGTACACTATCGGTTACGAATATTTATACGGATATCAAGTCAAAAACAACAACTAGATATACCACATAGATAATAGCAACTCAACAATTCCATATTTCCATATAAGCGACAGAGCCAAACATTTATACCACATAAACAATAGTCATTCAACAATTCTATATTTATGCGGATATCAACTCAAAGTTCTCACCATAACAATTCTCACAGTACCAAAGTAGTAGCATCAGTACCAAAGTAGTGACATCAAACAATATAAAAATAGTGGGCATCAAGCAGTACAAAAGTAGTAGCATCAGTAGGCATATATATCATTACATATCACCATAACAGTTCTCACAAACAAAAGACACGGCCACGCATATCAGTAAATCACCAACTCCAAGCATCACCAACTCCAAAGCCTCAATCACTATTCGCTGCCTGATCCTAGAAAGAACAGAAAATTCAGATTAATACAATATTTGTAATTATGACACTAGTTGCTCCCTAGATTTCTCAAAATCCAAAATGGAACCAAATGATAATTTATTCAAAGACTGCAGGTCTCAAAGATAGTAGTTTTTTACGCAATAAAGAACACATTAATATTTAACTAACCTCCTCATCCATATCTGTATTAGCACAAACTTTGTCCTCTAGCTTTATATCCAACTCATCAAAAATTGTTGCTATCTTGTCCTTAAATTGACCTGAAATTAAAATTCACAAAATAAGCAACTTAAAAAAATGGGGTGATTATATAAATAACAAAATAAAAATGCACAAATACTTACCTTTTCTAGATGATCTTATCCAGTCCTTGGTGCAAACTAGAGCCTCAATGATCTCAGGATCTAGAGAACTGCGAAAAGGACCAACAACACGACCACCAGCACTAAAAGCCGACTCTGAAGCAACGGTAGAGACTTGAACAGCCATTACGTCACGAGCAAGTGTTGACAAGATAGGAAAATTCACTTGGTTACTCTTCCACCATGACAGTATGTCAAATTGTGAACCTTCACCTGTTGGATCAACCCAACGAATTGGCTTCTCTTTCATGTAGACCTCCAATTCATTTATATCCACTTCTTTAGTCCTAGCTGCATCATCATACAAGAATTCCTCAATATCATCAAGACCCAAATCAGTTTTACCATGTGACTGAGAATTTTCACTTGGTCCTGCAGTAGTAGGATTCGAACTTTTAGTTGCAATACAACTCTTGTAAGCCTGGAACAATTTGTTGACAGCATCCAAGACACGCTTAAGTTCATCTTCACACTTCTCAGGGTAGATCTTATTTAGAAAATATTTCACTAGCTTTTGCTTATATCTAGGATCAAGAAAGCAAGCCACAGCAAGAGCTAGATTGGACTTGTCCCAATACTTATCATATTTGGTTTGCATGGCCGCGGCCATAGAAGCAATAGAGACATCAGCACTTGCACACCATTCTCGAAGTGCTAACTTAATCTCACAAAACTTCCACCAAAATAAGTTTGCCGTTGGATATAGACAACCAGAAAATAACACAGTGGCATCATTGAATTTCTCTAAACACTTGCAAAGTGATTCAGCCATATCCCATTCATCAGCACTTGAAGCATACCTTTCATATCTTCCCTCATCTAAGAACAAAAGCCTTTCAAAAGCCTTCTTGTAGTAAATAGCTTGTTTCAACATATTATATGTGGAGTTCCACCTTGTAGGCACATCAAATGGAAGCCCAGATTTGTTATCCAAGTCACATTCTACTGCACATTTTTGAAATTCCTCCCATTGTAATGTAGAATTCTTCACAATACCAATAGTAGCCCTAATATTCTCGACTGTATATGCAATTATTTTCAATCCATCTTGAGCAACAAGATTTAATATGTGACATAAACATCTCACATGAAAGAAAGCACCTTCACATATCAATGGGGGGACCTTACTAATGTTATAAAGCTTATGAAGCTCTGTCACAACTTCCCTAGCACATTTATCATTTGATGAAGCATTGTCTAGTGTGAGAGCAAATAAACTTTTCTCAATATTCATAGATATTACTCCCTTGACAAATGCATTTGCTAGCTTAGTTCCTGTATGCTTCCCATCAATATGAATGAACTTGAGTATTCTCTTTTGCATCAACCAATTTTCATCAATCCAATGAGCAGTGATGCACATATAAGCTTTATTCTGATTTGATGTCCACATATCCATAGTTGTAGAAATTCTATTAGAAACTTATTTCAGTTCATCATACAATACTCTCTTTTTAGCTTCAAACAACTGTAGTATCTCTTTCCTAGTGGTAATGCGAGACTTGAATGCAAAACTAGGGCGAAGAGACTTGATGAATTCAACAAAAAAACTCATGCTCAACCATACAAAATGGATATTCATGCATAATAAGAGCTATATAGAACTTTTCCAAGCTTGCTTCCGGATCATACCTGAAAGTCTGAACTTCACCCTTCAACTCAAGTTCTTGCTGACCTTGTTTCAATGAGTGAATGCGGTTCAAATGATTCCATAAGTGCTTTGTGCCATTTACTGTCTCTGCACCAAACACTCTACCACATTTTTTGCATTTTGCTTTAAGTTGCTTTTCTATCACACCAGTAGCTTTATTCTTGGCATTGTCAGTGTACTTACTAAAATATTCCCAAACCTTCGAGGTACACTTCTTCTGCCTCTTTACTGCAGGTTCAACTTCTCCTGTGAATGCCCCATCATCTTCATCAGGAATAACAACAGGTTCTGTACCTCCACCTCCAGTGACTGTGACTGTGGTTGCCTCATGTGGTACTGATACCAATGCATTTGATGCCGACCTTTTTGGCGCTGACGCCGAGTGACCAGTACCAACAGCCGTGGTACCAGCCGGAGATGCACCTGTGCTAGCACAAGCACTATTGCTTGCATCACCACTAGCCATATTTATCCTACAACCAAACATCAAAAGTGAAATGAGCATATCAAATTACGATTGATAGTAATTTTCCCTGCAGCTATCAAATAATACAGATTGTTATTAATCAATGAAACTCTCTGCTTGTCCACAAATTATGATTAATTTATAACTGTTTTACTATACATTTCTTTTTAGGAACTGTTGCAGGACATAGCAGAAAAACAGGCGAAGGGAGACGGTGACAATGTAACATCTATTCATGAAGACAAAATTAACCAGAGTGGTATAGTTTTGGTAGCATACAAAGATGAGTGGTCATGCTTGCAGTTGCAAGAACGCATATCAAAAGGCTCGCATTAGGTAATAGTTGAAGTCTAATACTCTAATGTAGCTAGCAACCTACAATAAATCAGCATCTTGAATGCAAGTTTTATATATTCTACGAACCAGATGAGCCAGAACCAGATAAGAGTGCAGAACCTGATGAGCCAGTAACTTGAGAATAGAAATTCTACGGAACTTACTGCTCGCGTCTGCTCGCAGTAACTTGAGATGAGCCAGTAGATGAGCCAGACTGGCCGCGGCTGCTCGCGTCGGCGCCTTGCGTCGGGCGACGGCGGCGTGCGAGGGGCGCCGTGGGCCGCAGCCGCGAGCGGCGGTGCGACAGGCGACGGCGGCGCCTCACGTCGGGCGACGGCGACGGTGGTGCGATGGGCGACGGCGGGGCAGTGCGATGGGCGACGGTAGCGCCTCGCGTCGGGCGACGGTGGGCCTCCGGGCGGTGCGATTGGCGACGGCGACGCCTCGCGTCGGTGACGGCGGGCAGTGCGATGGGCGACGGCGGTGGACGGGCCTGGCGGCTGTGCGACGAGCGTCAACAATCCGAGGCTGTCTCCTCCTGCGTCTCTGCCTGTACTGTAGCGGGTGTAGCTAGGGTTGGTTTTGCTATCCCGGGTTATACGCGGATACTTTACCGGATATTACCCGCATAATACACCGGATACTCCGTATCCACCGGATAGTGTCCTCCCGAACCCGATCTCGTATCCGCCATAAAATACTAGAATCCGAATCCGATATCCGCGTAAGCAACCGGATACCCGAATTGTTGACCCGAAAATGTTCCATATTAAAATGGTCAGGCGGGCGGGCGGGAAATACCCGACCCGTTTTCACCCCTAGTTGTAGGCACTGCCCATACTACTCAGCCTACCAAAATGCAAGGCTAAACATTAGGTAACTTAATCCACTATGGCTATCCCATACTAGCACATGTGGTTGTACTATTTAACATGAGAATATGACACTGAGTTCAGTCCTTAATCGACTCAGGCGAACACTTCCCCTATCGGTGTGCAACTACTCTATATGCACACCACTTGCCGCCCAAGTCTAAAAACATGTTTCTTTCCATTTTGGTTCACAAATAGCCAGAGGCTTCACCTCTGTCCAGAAGTTGTAAAATTCCCACTTTAACAAGTATAAGGTGACCATTATATTTATTAGCATGTTTCTAATCATGGCTAAGCATATGAAAGCATAATAAGCAAGTATAAACCCATTTGAGCACAAGTGAAGTGCTCTAACCATCACTAGGGCTACAAACAGTAAGGAGTACAAGGTTTCAAGGTGGATAATGCAACAAATAGGTCATAGCTACCAATTACCACAATTTAAATATCGTTATTCACAAATACGCATGCAATTTTACAAACAACACATTTCATTCCCCAAAACATAGGATTCAATTTGTTCAAGGAGGAGGGGAGAATACTTGCCTCACTCTTGAATACTCGGATACCAACTATCTCACTTCTTCACCGATATCGAATTCGTTCTCTAGAAAGAAAATAACGTACGACCGAATAAATAGAAAATAATACGAAAACTCCAAAATGCTCTAATATGCATGAGATTTGTACCTTAGGTTGCTACTGTTATAAAGTGAACTTAGGTGAAGGAATTTCTATTTTATCATTTACGGTTTGGGAGTTATGAATTTTACATCTTCTATGTACATAATACGGTATTTGTACCTTATATAGATTTTAGAGATACTCTATGAGATGTTTGCTAAGTGTGAACTTTAGATAGTGGGTAGGTATTGGTTTTGGACGATTTTTAGTGAAAGAAGTTCTATTTTGTTATTTTGCATTTCGGAGATATAAATTTTAGAAGACTTATACACAAATACGTCTAGTTACAAAATAATATTAAATATCCAAATTACTTTTAAAATGTGTGGAACCTACGCAGTGGTTTGGTACTGGTCCTTGATGAGTTTTGGTGAAGAAGTTTCTATTTTATCAACTTCCAATTTGGTGATATTAATTTTATAATTTTTAAGCTTCTATACGGTATCTATACATAGAATTTGATATATATGTGTTTTAGGACTAAGTCTTTATGAGATATAACTTTATATATTTAGAGAAGGATGTGCTGTGAACTTATTGCCATTTGGGTGTAACTCATTTAGAGTTAAAATAAAGTTTCTATGATTTTTAGAAATTATTCTCCCTTTATATCCTATAAAAAATATTTACCTATTTTAGAAACCCTAAAGGTGTATTATGTACCAATGTTTGTTAATTCTTTGTTTCCAGAATTGAAAGCAAAATGTTTTGAAGCTAACAAATTTGGTTTTATATTATTTGGAGCTAATATGAATTTCCTATGAATTTTGGAAGTCAATACATATTATGTATTCTAATTTATGTATTTACCTATTACAAGTTTTATATAAGTATCTTTCATATAAATGAAATTTGGTTTTAGTTCACTGCAGTAAAGATCAATATTTCAAGAATTTACCAAACCTTAATTTATAGTAATGAGAAATAGTTAAATTTATATATAAGGTTCATGTGTTTTATGATTTTTATTATTTTTAAGGAATTTTAGGTACTAATTTCCCCAGATTTTATTCTACAGGAATAAAACTCATAATTTTGTGATTCCAGAAAAATTTTATTCACCCAATTTGGAGTTAAATGGATTAGATATGAATTTCTGAAGTTTGCATATTTTTCAGTGAAATAATAAAGCCATTTAGTATTTTCTTTTATTTTTTTCGGATTTTTAATCAGTCGGGTCCACCGGTCAGTGAGTGGCATTTTGCAAAAACGTACTCGGGCTTTCCGGAAATTTAACCCGCGATCCCTGGCCACGTGTGAGAGGATTTTTCATTAAGAGTACTCGGATTTTTGTTTATTTGCGTATAGGTCCTCAGGTCCACATGTCATAGAGTGTATATTTTACTATATAACCTTACAAGTTTTAATCTCTTTTAATCGGGTCCTCCACGCTCTAACGACATGGGCCCTGTCTATCAGCGGGACAGAGCAGGGGAGAAGTAGATCGGCAACGCCGGCGAACTTCTCGCCGTCGTCGCTGGTGAATGGTGGCGTTTCAAGCGGCGTGGCCAAAACAGAAGATGAAGCCCATTATCTTGCGCATCTATCGGTGACCGGATCGTGGCTGGGGATGACCGGAATCGACGGCAAAGGCGGCGCAAGCGGCGGAGTGGTTCGGGGTCGCGGTGCATGTTCCTCTACGGGCTTGGATTTGCTATTTTGATGCATGCATAGGATATTAAAGGACTCCAGGAAGCTCACCGTGCAATATCCCAAGGCAGAGGAGGGCTGGACAGTGGCAGTGACGGAGAGAATGGCTCAGCGGCGGTGGATCCTCACGGTTTCACGGCGGTGGGCAGCTCCGGCTAAGCTGCAGCCAAGGCAGAGTGTCTACCATGTTAGAGGCTCCCTAGAGATGTGTCATGTGCAAGGTATTGAACTGAAACCTACCAGGGATGGCGGAATTGTCGGCGAGGTCTTCGGTCAGAGTTGGGGAAGATGGAGGCCGATCTCGAGCTTCACGGCTTCACAGCTTCATTCCTTTAGTCGGCTGGCTCCTAGAGGCAAGGCGACGACGTTGGCGCGAGGACTTGGTCTGCGACATCCTGGACTAGCCGGAACAGCGAAGGTGTCACGACGGCGGTCCAACGGAGCAGAGGCAGTGCACGACGGCTCTGACCAGCAAACCTAGGGCCATAAAGTGCGAAAATGGAATGATAAGGAGATGTATATCGCGTTCCCGTGGTTGAGAGAGGGTGGAGCTCACCAGAGTTAGCTCGAGCTTGATCGAACACTATCGGCAGCAGGGAGGATGAGGTTGCCGGCGGTGATCCTTGGGGATTCCGTGAGTTTTCTCGGTGGGAACGTGAAGAGGATGAGGAGGAGACTCGGCTAGCGTGTTTTGAGGTGAATTGGTCGAGGTCCTCTAGAGTTGAGCTGGGCTGGTGTGCTGGAGCAGAGGGAGAGTAGGAGAACGGAGGAGAGGACACGTCTGCTGTGCATGTTGAGGTGTGCCCACTCCTACAATGGCATGGGTGGGTCCCACTTTGCAAGAAGTATTTTGTCACATATTTTGGGCTAGGTCTAGATACCAAATAGTGGGTCCATGTAGTTAGTTCCTAGGGAAAGTGAGGAGGATGGCTAGAGGTTTGGGTAAAACACACTGTCCCATGCTGTGGTGAGGCTTACAAGTGGGCCAGGGTCTTGTGGGTCCCACATGGAAGTGAAATTGAGAGAAGAATCCTCTAGAGACTGTCTTGTGAGCTGTCCAACATGCAGTCTTTGTATTATTGTTTCACTAGGTTAATGAGGAGCATAAATTATGGGAAAATTATTCGAGGGAGAGAAAGATGTGTTTAACCTGCTGACCAAATTTCGTGGTTAGAAGTGGTCTGGCTTGTCTTTGGTGAAATTGCAAAGTAGGGGTAATGATCCAGTTTTTCTGCAGTCCAAAATATTCCCTAGTCCCTTGCTCTTATCATTTTATGTGATTTCTTTGGGAATTAAATTGAGCCAAAATTACTGGTGGGAGGCTTCTTGTTGACACACCTGTTGGTAGAATTTCACTGCCTAATTAATCTTCATTTTTATTTGGTGAATTTTAGAATTATACCCATTCATTTTTAGCTAGCTCCCTAGTCTAGCTGATTTGAGGGATTTTATTGAAGTACTTACTGAAGTGATAAAATCATGGAAAATTTACAGGGGTCAATTTATGTTGTATAGGGCTTATGGAAATTTTTCCATTATTTTATGTTAGACCTATTCTCCTTAGAAATTATTTAGGCTATATAAATTCATATGCATCCTATTATGAAAATGAACAAACAATCACTTCTATCTTATTATTTTCCTAGGTTAAACTTTTATAATTTCGTTCCAAACTTGGAAGAAAACCTACGTCATTTTGTGAACCTTTTTAATCAAGTTTTTTTTTTGAAATCGAAAACTTGATTTCGCTGCTAAATTCTCCTAGGAGAAATCCTGGTATGTTACAGCCCGCCTGCGGTAATAGGTTTTCGCAGGCGGACTGCTTACAAGGCCCGTGTCGATGTTTTACACCGGCAATAAATATATATGGCTACTTGTCAGACCGAAACTCGATGGATTGCAAAGGAACATGAAAGATTTATACTGGTTCAGGCCCTCGAGATGAGGTAATACCCTACATCCAGTTGTGGTGTATTTCCTTTGAGGATGTATAATGGTGATTCTGATGTACCTCTGTGAACTTGCCCTCAAGGGGCGCCCTGCCTCCCCTTATATACTGGGGGACAGGGTTAAAAAGTAGGAGTCCTGGTCGGATTATGACCAAGGAATCTCCTTCTAGAGATATAACGTGCCTAACTAGGACTTTATTTTCCCTGTCGTACAAGGTTAAGTCTGCCGAGTCCTACTATATCCCTAATTACAAGACTAGGCCCATCCTCTATCCGAGTGGCCCATATGCTTGTCATGAGGTACCCGGGGCCCATGGCCTCCATAGCAGCCCCTGAGACCTTCATAGTTGAGTCACAGCTGATGCCGAGTGCTCATCCTCCACGGTGAAGATTTTCCGAGTGCATTGCTCCCGAGTACTCTTTGTCCAAGTGCTTCTTCTTCCCGAGTCTTGCTTCATGTCAGCTGGCAGTGAGGCTATGAAGGGCTCCATGTAGAAATATGAATAGTGTGCGCTGAATAGGAGCACCTATTAGGTGTAGCCCCCAACTTTGTGCTTAATTGTGAAACAATTAATTATAAAGTCAAAGATCTTTAACCTTATAGTCTTTCTCGAGTAGTATACTACCGGTATATGAGACTCTTCAGCATCATATTAGCTGGAATGATTTTTATAGTCTTTCCTGACTAGTATGTCACTCGGAAATTAGACTCTTCAGCGTCGTATCAGCTGGAAGATTGTTTGCTCATGGCAATCGTTGGCTAAGCATATAAGCCGAGTACCATTTCATAGATTTTAACCCAATATGTGGTCAGGTGTACTTGAGAGATACCTGCATCTCCAATTTTAATGGAGAGCCGCTGTCGATCCTTATAAGGATATATCCTCAATACTTGGTAAATAATACAGATACCTGAATGTATACACCCGGCTGTAGGCTTAGCATGAAGCATATCTGATTATTTAATCGGTTTCTGTGAGTAGCACTAGCACTGTGATTTTAACACAGCCAGCGAGAGGCCCAGATGGAGCGTGCTACTGTAGAAACTCATATCTTTGGCCTACTACCAAATAAGCCGGCTTAGACCAACCTACCCAGCGCAGTCCTATAAAATTGGCATCTCTCATGTCAGGATGGGTACTTCAGCCAGAGGATTCCTTGTCTGCAAGCCTTTCCGACTTATGTTCTGGATGCAGCATGGTTGCCACAGATGCCTGAGTAGGTATATTGTAGAATCTGCTTGCCCTCCTCAGGTGTGACGCCGTGCATGAGAACTCCGGATGCGCTTTAATGATATAGGTCTTCTCTGACTTCAGTGAAGCCAAAAAAGGCACCCGAACCTTGCATTAACATAGGATTCAGCTGGCGACCCTCATGGGGCGTACCCTACCCAACAGAATTATGGCCAAACAAGGTACCCGAATCTCGTAGGATTCGGCTGGCGACCCTCATGGGGTGTACCCAACTTGGCGAAATTGTAGCCGAATAAGGTACCTGAATCTCGTATGATTTAGCTGGCGACCCTCATGGGGCGTACCCAACTCAGCGGAGTAGTACCCAAACTCCGACTGGTGCCAGAGGTCGGTTGTTAGCCGAATATGGTACCCGAACCTAGCATTAGCATAGGATTCGGCTGTCGACCCTCATGGAGTGTACCTTACCCAACCGAGTGGTACCCAAACTCCGACTGGCGCCGGAGGTCAGTTATTAGCAGAATAAGGTACCCGAACCTTGCATTAGCATAGCATTCGGCTGGCGACCCTCATGGGGCTACCTCACCTAGCGGAATGGTGCCCGAGCTCCGACTGGTGCCGGAGGTCGGTTATTAGCCGAATAAAATACCCGAACCTTGCATTAGCATAGGATTCGGCTGGCGACCCTCATGGGGCATACCTCACCCAATTGAGTGGTACCCAAACTCCGACTGGTGCCGGAGGTCGGTTATTAACCCACATGGAGCGTAGCCAGGGAATATGACGTCCCGACTGGCATAAGTACTCGGTCAGTAGCCCTCATGGAGCATTCCGAGTGATTCTTGGCAGACTGGTCCAGCACCCGAGCATAGGAGATAGGCTCGTAGCCCTGAGTTCCTGTCACGCGCATCCAGAATTGGCCATACATTATAAACATATCGGATGAGTAGCATCTAATGATGAAAACAATCACCCGAAGAAAATTTATGTATTTTACAATATATGTAAATACATGTTCTTCCTCTTATTGATATTAATTTCCCCGAGTAGTTGACCCCTTACGTTTAAGCACTCTGCCCGACTAGTCATAGCCCCCTAGTGTCGGGAGTTGGCTCATGGCTCTTTTCCAGACACGCGTTTTGGGTAACTTGAGTTCATCTTTCATGGAGCAAAGTGTCACGGATCGGAATTTATGCTACTCGAGTACTTTTGCAATCATTAAGAGCAAAAACAGATAAATGTGCAACTTGTACACCTTTTAGGTGTAAGCGGCTACAGTATTGGCGAGGCCAAGTGAAGAAATATTTATCAGGAAGCGACTTAGCTGTTCGGTATTTGGGATTGGGGATGCCATCCTTGCGTTTGGGCTTTTGAGCCCCCGAGCATGTCACTTGTTGTTCTGATAATCTTCAATTGTAGGAGGTCAAAGACGTTTGTGACCGACTGCCACAATGAAGTCGTCCGACTTGCGTTTGCGGTTCCCAGCCTTAGTCAGGGCCGCATCATCAGTGTCCTTTTGCTTCTTCTGTCAGGGTGCCTTCTTGTCATCGAGGGCCTCAGCAACAGCATCAACCGAGTCGGCGTACTTGTTTGCCATGTCGAATAGAGCCTTGACAGAGCTGGTAGGCTTCTGAGTGAATTTAGCGATGAACGAGGTGTCTTTGACTCCTATTCAAAAGGCGGCGATGACGATCTCGTCCTTGATCTTCGGGATTGAGTTCTTCTTCTCAGAAAACCTCTTGATGACATGAAGAGACTCGTTCTTCCTTTGATGCAACTGATATAGGTCGTACTGGGAAGATGGCCTCTCGTATGTTCCCTAGAAGTTGGCGATGAAGCGTTCCCGGAGTTCACTCCAGGAGCCGATTGATTGCATGAGAAGTCCCGTTAACCATGTCCTCGCTGAGTTGGCTAGAGCAACTGGGAGTTAGTTAGCCATGGCTTTGTGATCTCCTCCGGCTGCTCGGATCGCTAGAGTGTAGACCGTGAGCCAGGACTTGGGGTCGGTCTTCCCGTCGTATTTTTCAATTCTAGTCGGCTTGAAACCTAATGGCCAGTCGACTTGTTGCAGCTTGTGGGTGAAGGTCAGTACACCTTCATCTTCATGAGGACTCCGACTTTGCCTACGGCAGCAAAACCGCTCGTGGTGGAGGCAGAAGCGCTCGTTCTCGTCTTCCAGTCGGCTTTGCTCGTCTTTCTCTCATTCGCAGCGCCGAGCGTTGATGTCCTGCCGAAGATTACGTCGTAGTCGGCCTCAAAGATCCTGGTTGTCCCGACGGTCGTCTGGATGTCGGCGCCACTAGGCATTGTTGTGGTTGCCAAGTGACGTGTGGCGTGACTCCGTGTGCAGCCAACTAGAGCCGGCCACTCGGCGTCGT
This sequence comes from Oryza meyeriana var. granulata, assembly GCA_003991445.1. Classification (NCBI taxonomy): domain Eukaryota; kingdom Viridiplantae; phylum Streptophyta; class Magnoliopsida; order Poales; family Poaceae; genus Oryza; species Oryza meyeriana. Next base: position 9,956 of record RYFJ01002833.1, on the reverse strand, counting down.
GTTGAGGCAGACAAGATCGCGGTTGGAGAAGCTGACCGATTGGTCGATATGAGAGTATCGCCCGACTGTTGATACTGTTGACATGCAGTGGCGGTGATCATGGCTTTTATCCTTGCTATCATCAGGGTGGCCTAGTGATCAGGCTCAAACTGAAGTGTATCCAGTAGAGTTGCAGCGGCCACTATGTTCTGTTGAGGAGTAACGAAGACGTTGTGGTCGCCGACTCAGGTTTGGAGGATTTGTTGCTGAGCAGTCCGCCTAGCCCTGCGCGGGTCATCGTTGCGGGCGTGCAAGTGCCTTGCTTCTTCCTCTTGTTGTTCTCGCAGTCAGTGGGCCTCCTCCTCTTGCTGCTTGCGTAGTCGGCGTGATTCCTGAGTAGGAGTAGAGCCTTTGGATGCCATGAAGATTTCTCGTGGCGGAGAGAAGCTTGCTGAACTGCTGTCCGACTTAGAGTTGGAGTCCGACTGAGAGTCGAAGTCGGAATAGTTGATGGGGGTGATTATAACTCTGACCTCCCTAGATCCGATCTCGAGCGGCTCTGGTTCGTTTCCAAGTCGAACTCCAGGGGATCAGATTTGCTGCGTCGGATGTTGTTTGAAGGTATCCGCGGCGTTGTCGAGTCTGTATGGGAGATTGACGATCTCTTCCCTTCTTAGCCTGATCTTGGCTGGCTCAAGGCCGAGTCCGAGTCGAACATCGAAGGAAAGAGTTGTCATGAGACCCAGACAAGATGAAGATTGCCGCAGCAAATCGATGAGGGTTGCTGCAGTGTTGCGTGGGCCGACCGGCGCAAAGTGGGCTTGTTTCCTAGCCGATCGGATTGAGTCCGGTTCAGACAGGGTGAGGTTGCCGAACTTGTCGGCGACAAAGTCGAGGCTTCCGAAGCTGATTGTTTACCCGAGGAAAAAGTTGATGCCGCCGACTCCGGTGATTGAATCCATCAGGCTTGATGAGATGATCTCGATGAAGCCCCTACCTGGCGCGCCAACTGTCGATGTTTTACACCGGCAATAAATATATAGGGCTACTCGTCGGACCGAAACTCGATAGATTGCAAAGGAACATGAAAGGTTTATACTGGTTCAAGCCCTCGAGATGAGGTAATACCCTACGTCCAGTTGTGGTGTATTTCCTTTGAGGATGTATGATGGTGATTCTGATGAACCTCCGTGAACTTGCCCTCAGGGGACGCCCTGCCTCCCCTTATATACTGGGGGACAGGATTACAAAGTAGGAGTCCTAGTCGGATTACGACCAAGGGATCTCCTTCTAGAGATATAACATGCCCGACTAGGACTTTATTTTCCCTGTTGTACAAGATTAAGTCTGCCGAGTCCTACTATATCCCTAATTACAAGGCTAGGCACATCCTCTGTCCGAGTGGCCCATATGCTTGTCATGAGGTACCCAGGGCCCATGGCCTCCACAGCCTGCTTGTGATAATAGGTTTGCACAGGCGGGCGAATTACAAGGCTTGTATGCGATAATAGATTTTTGCAAGCGGCCCGCCTGCATAAAGCATACATTTATCACGATACACACCTCTGCTTTTTCGAATTTTTTTATTTTTATATTTTTTTGAAAAAATATTTAGAAAAGTATATTTTCATTTCAAAAGTTTACAAAAATATACTCCCAATGCCCTCTGGGAGGGCGTTTTTTGAAAAACGCCCTCCCAAAGGGTGATTTTATGACGTGGCAGCCGGCCGTGGGCCGGGCGGCCCCTAGGCCAGAAATAAACCGCCCTCTAGGAGGGTGGCAAGGGGGCCACCTGCAAAAACGCCGACCGCGGGGCAGACGCTTTTGCGGGAGGCCCCCTTGCCGCCCTCCCAGAGGGCGGTTTATCCCAGCTAGGGGGCCGCCTACAAAATGGCCGGCCCCCTTGCCGCCCTCCCAAAGGGTGGTTTATCCTAGCTAGGGGGCCACGGGCCGGCCATTTTGCAGGCGGCAAGGGGGCCGCCCTTCAAGGCAAGGGGGTTTATTGCTGGGCCAGTATAAAACCCCCTCCCAGCCTCCAAAAATGTCATAAAATTCACCGAAATCACAGAAAAAAAGAAGAGAGAGCTGAGAGCGAGGCTAAACAAAAGCAGCAAAGTTCTGCCGATTTGCTGATTCGTCCGCAGGTAAAATCTATTGTCACTTTGCAATTTTCATTTCTATTTATCAAGTGATGTAGTATGTGTAGTATTGTACTAGTTATTTCACGGGTAAGTAAATGTTATGTTTGGTCCACAGGGTGTAGATCTAACGTAGTTGAGCATAACGGCTAGGGGGATGGAAATGAGGACAATGATGTTTTATTTTTTCTAGTAATGTGTAGTATACCCTAGGTATGTAGTTGTATACGGTATTTTTGGCCTAGCGAGTTATAACTTGCATTTATTTGGTTATAATGTAGGTTGCTATGGATGCATTTGGTATGTACAGTCGTCAACGACCTTCGATTGACGTGGCTCCGCCGATGTGTTGGTACGGAGAAGATTGAAAAGTTGCAATAAGTGAGAAGGATCACACATACCGGCAAAGGTATTTGATGTGTGCTAATTACGCCTACTCCCCAGAGAAGCCGAAGCCACAAGGGAAGAAAGGGAAGTTGAAGAAGCCAGTTGAGGTAATACGAATTATCTTGTAGTATAAAATATTTGAACCTTTGAACTAATAAATTTGCATACGTCAAGGCACCGAAGCCTCCTCCGTCTCTGTGCGACTTTGTGCAATGGATAGATACGGAGATCCATCTAGAGGACGCAGAGTTTCTTCATAGGTCACGGGAATGGCATAGGGAGCGGCACGAACATCTTTGGGCGGCAGAAGTAGAGTGGGAGGCTGAGCAGAAGAGAAAGGAGGAGAAGGAGCGGCAGGAGCAAGAAGCCCGTGAGGCAGACAAGGAGAGGAAGCGGGGAGGGCACTATGTGCGAAGCAAGCTGGGCCAGAGGCGGTGAGGAAGGGGAAGTACCCACGCTGCACACAGTAGATGCATATCTAGTCGAATGTCTGTTTGAAATACCCTAAGGCATGTAATAACGATAACTAGAAACGTTTCATGTGTCGTTTGTACTCGTTGGATGGATAATTTCATTAGGTTTGTAAGCAATTAACATGTGCTTGGTTATCACCGCTCGGAATCTATTTTCGCCGTGAAGTTGAAACTCGAAAATTCATGTTTTTGATCAGTTTCGTCGCAAACATAGATCGTGAGGAGTACATCGATTGATCGATGAGCGTAAACGAAGTAAAGAAGTTTCTTCAATAAACGTAGGATTAATAAAACATGACGTACAACAGGCTAACTACTACTGGTACAATGTACTACAGGCCCTGGCCGTAACCTTTAGACCTCTTCGTCTTCCTGCCCTGTGCTCGCACCTGGCCCTGGGAGTACGTCAGCTAGTCTAGTGGTATGGCACGGCCAATGCGGCTCGCCTGCACGGGTGTGGTAGCTGGTGGGTCCTGTGTCTGCGCTGATGGAGCTCCTCCGAGTTGCGAGGAACCTAGTACCTCCTGGATCTCCTCGTCCTCAAAGTCCTCCAAGTCGTCGCCCTCGAAAGGATCCGGTGCCCAACCGCTACTGCGTGCACCCTGCGCGGAGGAGCTAGTGCCAGCAAACATCCCCGGGGCTAGTACCACCTGAGGTATGCTAGGTAGGTGTCCTCAGTGTGTAGATATACCTCGTCGATGACCTCCTCCGTCATCAACAACCAGTCGTCCACGTACCTCTGCAGTCGGGGATACCACTGAGTGCCGCCTGCCTGTCCCTTACGATTAAACCTATTTGCAAATAGTGCATTAGACTCCAATAAAGAGTTGTAGTACTCAACAAAGATCGCAGGTGTACTAACCGGTGCACGTCACGCGGCACAACCATCTCCACGGGCATAGGGAAGACCTGACATAGGCCAAACTGTCGCATCACACGCTGCGGACAGTGGGGCTCGACGAAGATGTCGAACACCAACGGCACTGTCGTCATCCAGTACGCCTGGTCACGCGTGCAAAGTGCCGAGAGTCCGAGCGGCGAACGGGCCGCGATGGCCTGCGGACTATACGGCTCCCAGACAACGTCGCTGGGTTGCAGGCGGCCGAACTCCATAACGAAGTCGGAGTAGGCCCACCTAACCTGCGTGTGGGCGTAACGACGCTGTAAAATAGGACAGGGGGAACACATCAGTGTTTGCGCATAAGTGGTAAACCTAGAATTTCACGTTACGTACCTCACGGCGACACCATACCGTCCCCATAGTCGGACGGTCCTCAGCCGACTACCCGTAGATGCCTTTAAGGCCACCCTCATAGAGAGAGTGCTGAATCAGAGGGCGGCCTATCGCAAACCGCTCAGCCGCCCATAGCTACAAAAGCAGAGGGCAACCAGTGAGAATCGCATCTGGATCGGTCTTTGTGCACGCATCACAAAGAGCATGGTACGTTGCCGCTAGAACAGCAGATCCCCAGCTCCACTATGGTAGGTAGCCATCCTTGCTGTTGGCAATCGCACGAGCGTAGTGGAGCAGTCCCTTGTCCACCGCGTGCCCCATCGTGCTAGTGAACATCACCCACCCGAACAGGCACAGCAGGTACGCCTCCAAGCTCCGCCGCACCGAGTATTCGTCGGCGTCAAGGTCTAGCTGATTAGGCTATAAAGCAAGATTATAGCCAGCACCACTGTTGCTTTATAGATCGGATGATTGTGAATCGAAGGAATCCGTGACTTACGGTGAACTGTAGCAGCCATGCCTGCGAGGGGCCACTCGTGGTATAAGGCGGTAGCGAACCCGGCCTACCAAGTCCAGGTCGACGGTGCACGACCTCGAACCGAGCAGTGATGTCCTGCAACCAACTATGCGGCCCGCCAACCGGACCGACTACGTCCCCTGCGAGAGGAAGTCCCAGCAGGTAGGACACGTCCTAGAGTGTGGGAGTCATCTCGCCGCACGATAGGTGGAACGTGTGCATCTCCGGTCTCCAGCAATCCACCAATGCTGCCAGAAGTGACCGGTCAGCGTCCCATCGCCTGGCGGGGTACCTCTCGTCCGGTGCAGGCTCAACTAGCCTGCACAGCAGAAGAAATCCAGCCTCACGCATCCTGCAGAATATAGCACTATAGTCAATATTGGGGAACATAGATATGTACAAATGATGTGAATGAAAGTTGGTACAGCTCTTACCTCTCACGAAACCGGGGGTCTATCCGCAGGAGGTGACGTGAAGGCCATGGACGGAAGGTGCCTAGCTAGGCACCCTCGATGATTGACAAGTAAGACCGGTGGACCAGTCGAGGCCCCGGTCGAGTAGCTCCGGTGTCTGGTACGCCATACCTGTATGCAAATAGAGAGTTAGCGTAATTTTTATTGTCAAAACAACAAGTAAGAGTAAGTTCTCAAAGTTAATTAAACAACCACATTACAAATTATTGTTAAAGGTTTTGTTAACACCAAATTGGCACGGCTCATATCAGATTCGGTAAAGATAGAAGCTATATCAACCGGAGGAAATTAATCCAGAAGAAACTGGATTTGAGAAGGAATCGTGAAGACCACGTTATGGCAGTTATTTATCTTATCTATTAGATAGTTTTATCTTTTAGGAAACCTGATCTCTTGTCCGATCAGGTCTGTGAGTTTTCTTTTTCTAGTTAGGAAAGTCCTGTTCCGTGTCCTATAAGGACTCATGTAACTCGGGGTATAAATACGTACGCCCGGGCACCTTGTAAATTATCCACACAGATCAATCAAAATTGGCGCATCGCCACCTTTCGACGGGTTCTTGCTTCTCGAGCGGGGCTGCATTCGGTTAGGTCCGAACTCCTGCGAGAGGTGTAAAGACTCGTCACCCCTTACCCAGGTGTATCTGCCCTGTCTACGGCTGCATCGGTTCGGTCCGACCTCTTAAGCCGATCAGGTATACCACATCACGCGTGCGTAGATCTTATCAGCTTACTGGGGCGATTTATCATCAGTTCGTGCTGCATCGGTTGGGTCGACCTCCTGAGCTGCAGCGATAAATCGTTCCTGCTAGGTTGATGGTTTTTCGCAAGTGTCTTATCGAATGTATAGCGATAAGTTATCTTATTACATCACAGTTGCATTAGGTCTATCGGCTTGTTGAGGTTCCTTTATTATTATTAATCTGTGCTGCATCAGTTAGGTCTGAACTACTGATTGATAATAATAGATTTATCCTTTTCGAGCCGATCGGTGTATATGCGACGTTCTATCGGAGTGCTTAGCCGCATAGGTTATCTTTTTATAAAGCCGACTGTATTTCTTTACTATTTTGGTCATCTATATTATCATCGGTTTTCTAGCAATGCACATGTGTTTCTTGCAGTCGGCTAGCTTACTATTCTGCCTATCTATTTTATTATCGGCTTCCTAGCCGATGCACATGTTATACTGACAGGTCTTTATTCTATTTGCTTATAGCGTCATCGGTTTCCTAGCCGATACACAGGTGCCATCGGCATCGCTACAAGGAGCCTACATCAGTCGTATCGGCCGATAGCCGATGTGCAATTGCTGCTGACCCTGGGCACGAGCACAAGCGAGGACACGTGTTTTTATGGCACAAGACCCGGGCGCGGACAGCTGGGGCCCGGACAAGATTTTATCATGCGCTTTCAGCCGATGCTCAAGCATTCCTTCGGCAATCGGCTAGCAGGATTCTTATTGGCCGATTGAATCCCTGAGCTAATATTCTCCTTGTCAATTGCGGGTCAAATTGACTGGCAGTGGAACGCCTACGAACGTCAGAATATTTTAGGACCTGCACTTGGAGCTAAGAGATCTCCAGGCCTTCGTATGTTAATCGCATCATCAACAAGCTTCTTGGCACACCCGGTGGTTTTTGGTGCGAACAGGTTTATAGCATTATTACATGAAATAAACAACAAAAATACGGTACATATCGTTCTATAACAAAGATCAAGCATGCAACAAAGCAGGAGAACTTAAGTTATAGAACCTCTATTACATCGATACATAGACTAACACTACACCGCAGCACCACCAAATGCTCGAGAACATCTAGGACGGGGTCGTCTTGAAGTTGTGCCTTCACCCATAGGATGACTGCCATCAGCACCTGAACCCGACGGTCCAGCTTACGCCGCACTTGGACCGATTGCATCCTTCGGACATTTCTTGTAGGTTGGCATGTCTGGTCGCACTTTGAACAATGTTATACCTTCCTTTATACTCTACGGTTTCTGACTCATCCATGTCATTACGAATGCGTCTTGTCTTACGGTGACCTGCTTTGTCCCTCAATTTTGTTAGGTCAAGAATGTAGATAGCTTGAGGATGCTCGGTAGTAAATGTCCCCGCAATACCGAAGCCGTAATCTCTCCACTCCAGATACCGTAGATTGCTTCTTTCCTGAAATAAGATGAGACAAAATGATGTGCTTCTATCCCGTACTCACCGCTCTGCGGGCAATATATGAGAACATGGCTTGTGGAATAGAGTAGGCTTGCAAGTTCCGTCTTCTTTCAGCACGCACTCCTGCACAACTCTTTTATGGTAGATTCCATGCATGCCCTTGACGACACACAATATTTTTTAAATTTTTGTGCTTTTGTGTACCATGAGGCATAACTCGATGTCTTCGGGTCTTATTACTTTTATCTTGCATGTACTTAGTCAGTAGTGTGCCAAAAAAAAGATTATTATCTACCATTGAGGGGCCAGCTGCTCTAAACCGATATCTGAAGTACTTGCATGTGCTATGCACGATAAATTCAATAATACCAACAAGTGGGAGCCCTCAAACACCACGCATCACCCCAGTCTGTAAACCTCTGCAAATTTATGGTCATTAGCCGAATCGAGAACCGATCTTTTTCATACAACAGGCTCATTTCTCCTTTGGCTGATTCTCAATCCACTCCAAAATTTTCTAACCGACGATGCCGACCTTCTTCTGTACGAGGTCCGTCATTGATAGATGGTCCAAGAGCTTGTGGAGCCTCATACCTATAGGGTAACCTCCTGATGTCATTCTGTTTTGTTTAGATAAGCTTATCACATCCCTCAAAGTCTTGAATTTCTTCTCCTGATTCTGGGCGCATAGACTTCTTGAAAGATCAATAGGTGATTATTCTTAAACTGCTGTAGACAATTGCACATATTAGACGCATGCACCAGTCTACTTTTTGAACATCAGCATCTGGTGGTACCTTCTCAGGCAATATCCTCAATTCCTCAATGGCCCCCGAGCAAGGCAGCGTGACGGTATGTATTAGGCATACGTTCTGGCCTCATCCTGTAATTGCAAACTAACCTTTCAGGACGAGTACAGCTATCAATGTTTTCGTCTCAAGCAAAAGCAAAAGCACGGAGACTTGGTTGTTCGTCAACTCAATTGTGTAATATCTTGGCCCTCTGTACTTATCGGTCAGGAATGTCACATCAGTGCGAGGATGGGACGACATGCAGAAAGGCCTGAAATACAAGCACCTATAAAAGCTACCGTTGTAACACACTTGGATTTACATGGTCAATTTGATGAAAAATTTCAGGTATAGAGGTCCCGGATTCTCTTAAGATACAGGCTAACAGAGCGGTAAAATTCATAAAAATGGCTTCAACTGTGCCAAACCTTATTCTAACTTCTGTTTCACCTCCATGCTTAGCATAGCTATTGTGTACTTTGAATTTCTCTTCAATATGTTAACGATTGCCGTCGGTTTTCGTGACCAGGTGTTTCACAATGTGGGAGTAATTTCTGTTGCAACAAATGAGATGTATGTTTCTATGGTATTTTCGACTCCTGTTGTAAGTAAATGAACGCTCGGACTCATGATTGAAACTTGCATAATCTCTCATTTACTTTGAATGTGTGCACCACCATGGACAACCATCTTCCGTCACTTCATTCATATACGATTGCTTGACTTCAACGACCGAGAATCCTCTGAAATGACAACGCCATTGTTCACTGCCTTTCAAATCTCTATTATGTACTTAGCCCATGGATGACTCGTTCTCTGCTTGTATCCCAGGCCAGTGAATGCGTTGAAGATAACGAGGCGATGAAGTCCTTGTTGTGCTTCCTTTCTGTGCATACGTTGTCTCATCAATGCTCATCTCCTCTGCTGCTCATTTTCAGCATTTTCTATCATTTCTTCAACGATGGTGTTGATTAGTTTCCCTCATCTGTCCGCACTTGTTGGCTTGCTATCTTCTTCATTTTCTTCCAATTGTTTGGCTCACTCCGTCGTACTTGGACCTCATATCGTTGACGGCTTGCAGCATGGGTGTTATCTCCATTAACGACAACAAGTTGCCAGTGGCCACACGTTGGATGCATTTTTCATGTACATCTCAAGTGGCAGTGCTAATCCAGGCATAGTTCCAAAAAAAATCTTTCACTGCAACGATAACTAAACATACAAGGTATTGCGTTTGATACTGGGGGTGATCGACAGCTTGCTCAAAGCAGTTGTATATGACAGACTTCTCTAGCTGGCTATCAATGCGCTTAGCCTTAAAAACTCCGACAGATTACAACTTGTGAACATACTAATTCTTGCATGAAATACTAAAATATCACACTTATTGATATTCTGTTGAATAAATAATACAGTTAAACTAGGTACACATTCTCCTCAACATCTAATACAGTGTATCGAATTTTATAACAAATTCTACAAATTACGTCGCCTACAGATTAATAAAAACCTACAGTCACGAGTACAGCTTATTTTTATATGTATATACATGTACTAGTAAATATACAGATCATTCTTGCTAGAAATAGAAATTCAAGGTGACAATAGCTTTTACCTGCAGACCAATCAGCAAATGCAAAGCTCGTTGCTTTCGTTCAGCTTCTTAGCTCTCTCTCTTTCTTTTTTCTGTGATTTCTGTGAATTTTATGACATTTTTGGAGGCTAGGAGGGGGTCTTATCTGGCCTACAATAAACACCCCCAGAGCCGGCAAGGGGCGCCGCAAAGCGTCGG